>CM045769.1:55742083-56302220 GCA_025200525.1 Camellia lanceoleosa | reverse complement strand
ACTCCATTTTCTTGCTTTCCTAATTGTATTTCTTGCACTGCCTTTCATTTGAATGCTCTTTTATCACTGTCTTTCATCTAATTAACTATTTCTTTGCCACAGGAGGACTCCCACTCTTATAGGGGGTATGGGGCAGTGATTGCGAAAGACTGGTACTATGAGCTCCCTTCAGAGGTCCGCGACCTTATTGATGAGGCCAACTTCGGCCTATTCTACTTCGGACTGTCATGACACATAGCGAGCCGGGCTCTTCTAGGCGCGTTGGTAGAGAGGTGGTGGGACACCACCAACTCTTTCCACCTCCCTTCCATTAGAGAGATGACGATAACTCTTTACGACTTCGATATACTCACAGGCTTAAGAGTAGGGGGTGATCCGATCTCCTTTGACATGGACATGGGCGAGTGGGAGGCGACTTAGACCTACTTACTTGGAGCGCCCACCTCTATATAGACCGGCGATGGTGAGGTATAAGCCCAGTTCACCGGCGCTTTTGGGGGAACAAGCACGAGACAGGAGAAGGAGAATAGTATGCTAGGGCTTGTTGATGTTCCTCCTCGATACCACCTTGTTCGCGAGCAATTGGAATCTTGTGAGTTTATACTTGCCGAGCGCTCTCGTGATCCTACCAAGATGCAGTTATATGTTTGGAGTAATGGCCTTGCCACACTCTTTGGTTATATGAGCTCCACTTCCACATGAAGGAGAGCTGGTCGGAGGCTCTTTGGAGACTCAGGAGGTATGCCTTTGCACCTTCGCTTTTTGTATTTTATGTTCAATATCTATTCACAACTTGTGCTTTTGCTTTGCACCTTTCGCTTTTATATCTGTTCATGCATTGTGCTCTCTACTTTTGTACTTTCTGCTTTACATCTGTTCATGCATTGTGTTTTCTACTTTGCACTTTTTTCTTTATATCTGTTCATGCATTGTGCTTCCTGCTTTGCACTTTCTACTTTTTATCTGTTCATGCATTGTGCTTTTTGCTTTCTACTTTCTACTTTATATCTGTTCACAACCTGCTGATAACACCACTGCCATTTTCTTGCAGTTATGGGTTTACGCCTATTTCCTAGCCCTAGCTCCAAAGCTTGTAGATGAGATCTCCCCAGTAGTGTCGTACTCACGTCGGTATAACAGCCGGTGCTGGCACTAGAGCCGTGATAACACAACCTTCGTCTTCTACCGCCGATACTTCGATACGGTGGCTGTCGATGAGATAACCTGAAACTCATAGTCATTTTTGCTTTACTACTATTCTGATTCTTATTTCGACAAGTGACGGTAACTAACAATCTGTACATTCTCTGTTTGCAGATTACATGGCAACCTTGGGCGACGATGCCAACTGCGGTGAGGGACCAGTACGCCGGGGCTTAGGCTACATCCTGCTTCCGAATTTTGCTAAAGGGCCCAGTCTGCCGATCTTGGTTCTTGAGTGAGAGGTTTATACGCCAGACCGTAGGCTCGCCTGATTTGGTTATTCCCATGCCGCCCCTGATGTCTATGAGAACAGCAGATAGCCTCCCAGTTGAGGTGATTATCTAGTTCATGGTCGGCCTAAATGCTACATTTTTCAGAGTGGAGGGCGACTATGCGACGTTCATCCAGACTCATCTTATGCCCCCTTTGGCAGGCATTCGTACAAGTGAGGCAGCAGGTGCTCCCATGGCGGATAAAATTTGCTTTCGGAAGGGAGCATCAGAGGGGCCCTTCTTATTGGGCAGATGACCGGTTGGCCTGAGATTCCCACTGTGCATACATGTTAGCGGCCGACTGGGATAGCCTACCAAACTCTGATCATGCTGGCAGAGGTAAGGCATGGGTATGTCAGAGCTTGAGGTGCACCTCAGGTATGGAGCACACTTTGTACCCCATATTTTCCATTTCAGATATTGATGATTATTCTAGATATTGATCATTCAAATGCACTTTCAGGCACCCACAGAGTATACAGAGAGACTCCTCGAGCTAGTTGCTTCTCTGATTGGCATAGTGCAAGGAGAGAATCTTTGCTTGGTCTCCACGATTGTTCGGTAGTTTCCTCTATTTTGGCATATATTTTACTACTAACTCTGTTGTACACCACACTATCATATTCCCACTGATCCATTGGTACTTCGACTGTAGTCTTTCCCTAACTGCACTGATACACTGCATTGGCACACTGTACTCATACAGTATCTAGTTTCTGCATGACACTCATTCTGTATACATACATGTATCTGATATGCACACTGCAACTGATATGTTGACAAGAGCTTTTCTAGATTCCATCTATACTGAGGGCACCAGTGTTACAACTGACACCGACTGACAAGAACATCTCCTCTAGCAGTAGGGAGGAAAGAGAGATAGGCCTCAGCACGCGGCTACGATGTATGCCGCGGTCGAGGCAGGGATATGGGTACTCGAAGCCGGAGTAGTCCCTCGGAGCCCGTTTTGAGTGATGATGATGCTGAGACCAGCGACTCCAAGAAAGTGGTGAGTCGACATTCTGAGTCGTTTGAGAGCGGGGGTGATGATGCTAGCTCGGGGTCCGGGAGCGAAGATGATGCCGAGGCTAGATCTAAGGCAGAGAGCGGAGATGCTGACACCGGCTCTGGCTCTGAGTTTGATTCTGACAGCGGTTCTGATGGAGACAGTGCCCCTGAGTCCCCTCTGAAGAAGAGAACAAAGAGGGCCTCTCAAGCTTAAGATAACTGGTGTCAATTTTTGTACTAGAAGCTTTCTTTTTGTTTAGTAGCTTAACACATGTATAGCTTCATATAGGTTTTACTTTTGCTTTTGAAACTTGTACTCTGTTTTGTAAGAACGATGATCGGAATAAAACCCCGTAGTTTTTATGAAAAGTGTTTTTGTTTTTGCATCATGAGCACCATATTTGCATGAAATAGAAATGGAATTGAGTTTGCAACGAAAACGCTTGATTGAAACAATGTTCTTAATTGGGCAATGAACTGACCAACAACCAAAATACAAAATACAACTCGATAAACAAAGCAAAAACAACTCAAACATAGATGTACACACTTGCTAAAACCAAAAGACTCAAAACAAGACCTCAAAACACAAAGATCAAGACAAAACCAGGATGCCAAAATTGCCGGGCCCATAAGTGGATGGCCGACAACCATTGGTGGATGGCGGGCGAGAAAAAAGTAGAAGCGGAGTGACAATTAGTGACCCTGGCCACTAATGTAAAGAACCACCGAAAGTCGGTGGCCTCCACTCCTGACCTTATCTTCTACAAAAGGTACTCCTTCATAATTTCTTCTCCAGAACCTCATTTTAGTTGTTTTTTCTTCCACAAATGGAGATATTTCTTGCCAAGAAGCTCACGGATGGATAGCCACTTTAGATGGCACAGAAAAGGTAAATTTCTGAGGTTTCGTCATAAACGCACTTTTTCTGCTAAGCCATACTCCACTTTGCTTTCCTTTCCTTCATGTCGTGGCCCGATGTTGAGACCCAATTATGCATATATTTGGCTTCGGAACACTGGAAATGTGCCCGACTCTTGAAGAATTTCATGCATTGATGGAAACCTGGCCTGAAGAGGAAATCATGCCTTAGCCCCGTTTTGGCCATGCCTAAGCTTTGGGACTGATGTGTGGGCTTACTTTGCACGAAGCTCGATCTTTTGCCCACAACGGAGAGTTAGACATATCCAGCTTGATTCATCGATTTTCTGACATCGTTGATAGAGGAGACCTTCTCTGGTGAGGTTTTCGGCAACATGCCCTCTGTTTATGTATGCTCCTACATTTCCTTCTTGCCCCCTGTTACGATGGCACTAGCATTCGGTTAATCGAAGTGGCCCAATGTTAGAAAGAAGGTAAGAGTTGTATCGGTTTGGCGCTGGCCGAGACCCTGATGGGCTTAGATTTTTTTCATCAGCGAGAGACCACCAGATTTGTAGAGAGTCCACTACTTCTTTAGGTATTCTTTCTCACCCTTTCTAATATATGCCTCACATATCACTCAACACTCATGCTCTATTTTATCTCGAAGCCCTTTCTTTACTTTTCTCTCCATGTGCATCTTTCTATTCTTTAATCTCTCTTATTTTTCATCCCTTCCTAGGTATGGCTCATAGATAAACTGAAAGTGATGGACTCTTACTCCGAGTATTCAGCTCAAGCTTATTTCTTCCGCCAACGACTAGTGGATTTTCCCAACGAGAGATGGTGGTGCAACTAGATGTGCAGCAGATCTGCAGCTGACATAGCTTGGTGTTGCCCCTAGCTTGATCTGACTGAAATGAGTTACAGCATGACTCGGCAGCCTGGCGCACAGTTGATTGGCCTCACGCACTGCGTGTTCTACTTTCCCTTCCAGTTCAAACGTTAGTTGGGACATGATCAGACCTATCTAGAGAAGGGGGTAGAATACTCGGCTTTATTCCTGATTTGTATTTCACACTTGGCTAGGTACCTCACTGCTTGGAGGACGAGAGAGCTTCTAGCCCCTGCCCCTAGCTTCAATTATACCCTTTTTAGTGAGTGCTTGGCTTGGCTTGAGGATGAGGCATAAACTGGGCCCATTCTGGCTATAGAAGCTTCCGTAAGCACGGGCAGAGAACACAGGAGCACCTGACTCACCTATGTCCCTGGTTTATTGCTTTGACCTTTCTTTTCAAGTTTTATGATGTAAAAGTAACTTTGATTTGTATCGGAGAGTTGGAGAACTTTATGTTGAAATCAATGGAATTAAAGTTGTGAAGACTAAAATTTTTCTTTTTGGTCCAAAAATAGTCTAAGTTGTAAGGTAAAATTTGAGAGAAATAAACTTTTATTAAAACTTTCAAGACAATTTTCAAAAATGATCACAACCTGACACACACAAAATCGATCCTCAAGATGCACAACCCTAAATTGGCAAATCATAACTACCCTTGATTAAATACTACTATCGCTCTGGATTGTAACTAGCTCTTCTTCTCAGAATGAAGATCACAACCGGACTAATAGATGATCAACATAAATGACCTAATCAAAAAAATGAATAAGGCAGTTGAGTTGGAGATGATTACGGCTGAACTTCAGGATGAAGTTGCCTATGTATCCCAAAGATGGGAATCAGGCCTTACGTAGTTTGGTTTAGTTTCACCCGAGTATTAACTCTCTCCTTTTGCGCTCTCACTTTTGCCAAAGTCGCCCTTTCGGGTTTTCAACCTTGAGCTTAGTTTTCTTTATTTCTAATTTCTCATGTCGCCCTTTCAGGTTTTTAACCTAGCGAGCCTCTCAAGGGTAGTATTTCTTCAACTTGTCCATGTTGATCAGCTGTGAAAATTCCAGGCCATCTAAGTCCATGAGAATAACCACACCACCTGACCAAATAGCTTTGTTGATGTAAGGACTAGTCCAATTGGGTTTGAACTTGCCCCTAGGGTCATAGATGGGAGCTCGGTTGTCTTTCAGCACCATGTCTCCTTTCTTGAGATTCTGGGACTTAACTTGCTTGTTAAAAGCCCTAGCAATTCTGCGCTAGTAGCCCTGAACATGATACAATGTCTTTAGCCTCCTCTCATCAAACAACATTAACTCCTCATATCTGCTCTGTTGCCAGTCCACCTCTATTATCTGACACTCAGCCATAACTCGCAGCGATGGAACTTCAATTTTAGTTAGCAAAATGGCTTCTATCCCGTAGACGAGAGAGTAAGGGGTTCCCCCTGTAGATATTCGGATCAAAGTTCTGTAACCCTAAAGTGCGAATGGCAATTTATCTAGCCAGTCCCTATGGGTCTCAACCATCTTCTGCAAGATGTTCTTGATATTCTTATTGGCGACGTCAACAGCTCCATTGGTTTGTGGCCTATAGGTCGATGACTTATGAAAAGCCACGTTATATTTGTCCAACAAGTCTATCACCACTTTTTTGAAGTGCTAGCCGTTATCTGATATGATCTCGTTTGCAACTCCGTACCGGTAGATTACATTGCTTCTAATAAATTTGGTCACATGCGATGCCTTCAACACTGCATACAATTGAGCTTCTACCCACTTTGTAAAGTAATCAATTGCCACCAAGATATATTCATGCCCATTCAACCCATTTGGTCAGACGGAACCGATAACATCGATTCCCAAGACTGAGAAAGGCCATGGCGAAGTCATGTTGTAAAGCTTTCATGGCGGAATATTCATGCGATTGGCATAAATTTGACATTTGTGGCATCGCCGTACAAAACCAATACAATCCTCCTCAATGGTGGACCAGTAGTAACCTTGCCTGAGAATCTTCCGGGCTAGCATCACACCATTCATATGTGCCCCGCATTCTCTGCCGTGGATAGCCTCCGTAAGGCGCTTCGATTCCACTTCTTCCACATACAACTTATGCATTCCCAGATGACCTCTTTTATACAACTTCCCCCTACAGATTATAAATTAACGGCTATTCGCCATACTCCCAGTTTGTCCTTAGCATTTGCCTCGGCGTGTATTTATGTTCGATAATAATCGGATGCATCCAGGCTCTAAGTGGATGTAAAGCATCAGCGAACCTATTGTTCTCTCTCAGTAGATATGTGAACGTCAACTTTTCAAACCTAGGAATCAGAACATCCAGGGTCAGATGGTAAACCTTTATCTTCTCTTCTTTGACTTTCCAGTCTCTATTGGCTTGAGAAACAACCAAATTCGAGTCCCCGATGACATCCAACCTTATTGTCCCTAGTTCCATGGTGGCTTCTAAACCAGCAATACGCACTTCATATTCTGCTTCGTTGTTGGACACCTTGAACCAGAATTTGAAGGATAAGGGTATATGGGAGTCATCGAGTGCTATCAGCAACACACTTATCTCATAACCGTACTGATTAGGCGCTCGTCAAAATACATCATCCAAGTTTCCTCTTCAACTTGCGAGAATGTCTTCATGCGGGAATAAGTATTCCACTGCCTCATCTCCTTCTATCAGGTGGCCTATCAGAAACTCCACTACAGCTCTTCTCTTGACCGACTTGTGGGTGACATATTTCAGATCAAATTCGGAGAGAAGAAGCAACCAACGGGCCAGCCTACCCGTAAGCACTGGTTTCTCAAAGAGATATTTGATGGGATGTAATCTTGAAACCAGTATTACAAAGTGAGCTAATAAGTAGTGCCTCAACTTGCTGGTAGCCCATATCAAAGCTAAGCAAGCATTCTCCAATGACGTATAGCAGGTCTTGTGCTCCAGCATATTCTTGCTCAAGTAGTAGATGGTTGTCTCCACCTTATCTTCAGACTCCTGAGCGAGCATGCATTCCATGGTCGTGTCTGTTTCTAACAAGTACAGAATCAAAGGCTTCCCCAGCTCCGGTGGCGACAACACAGGAGGATTTTAGAGGTACTGCTTAACCTGTTCCAAGGCAAATTGACAATGATAATCCCATCAAAATTTCATCACTTTTTTCAGGAGACCAAATAGTGGTTTACAAGTCAAGATTAATTTGGAAATAAACTGTCTTATGAATTGCACTTTATCCAGAAAGCCTCGCACCTCATTTTCAGTCCTCGGTGGTGGCATTTCTAGGATGGGCTTGATTTTGGAAGGATCTACTTCAATGCCCCTCTGTGTGATAAAAAAGCCTAGCATTTTTCCTACCATTACGCCAAAGGTGCATTTCTACGGGTTAACCTCAATCTGCATTCCTTAATCCGTTGAAAGAATTTCTCTAAGGCGGTATAGTGGCCCTCTCATTCTTTGGCCTTAACAATCATGTCGTCCACATAAACCTCGACCTCCTTATGGATCATGTCATGTAGAATAGAGGTCGCAGCCCTTTGATAGGTAGCTCTAGCATTTTTCAAACCAAACAGTATAACCCGGTAGCAGTAGGTACACCACAGCGTAGTGAATGCAGTTTTCTCTCTGTCATCGGGTGCCATCAGAATCTAGTTGTACCCAAAAATCCCATCTATAAATGATAGCAATGCATGGCTCGTAATAAAGTCCACTAATTCATCAATGTGTGGCAGAGGAAAGTCGTCCTTCAGACTGGCTTTGTTCAAGTCCCGGAAATCTACACACACTCGAATTCTACCATCCTTCTTCGGCATTGGGATGATGTTGGCCAACCAAGTCGGGTACTAAGATACTAACAAGAAACCTGCCTCGATCTACTTGGTGATTTCTTCTTTGATTTTTAGCACCCAATCCAGACGGATTCTACGCAACTTCTGCTTGACCAGTCGGGCCTCGGGGTTAAGAGCGATCCGATGCTGTACAATCTTAGTATCGATTCCAGGCATGTCTTAATAGGACCACGCGAAAATATCTTTGAAATCTTTTAATGAAGCGATTAAACGCTCGTGCTCCTCCGAAGACAACGTGCACCTGATCTGGACCAGGCGTGGATCCTTCTCAGTACCCACATTAATGGCAATGATTTCATTAGCACAGGGTTTAGCAAACCTCTCCTCCTCTCGATTAATAAAGTTTTTCAAAGCCAGAGGGATTTCTTCCTCCTCGTTTTCATTAAAATTCTAAAAATCTTGGTCAATACAATAAACCATCGACACAGAAAAGAACACAAAATCTGTAGAGTTCTCATTCAAAAGGTCCAGATCTTGATTCTGACTCAAAAAAAAAATAAAAAAAATAAAAATAAAAAAATAAAAACCTAAATTAAGACCTAGACAGCACTTTGGTATCCAGGTTACCACCCCCAGAAATACCAGACGCAGACTCAGAAGAACTTGAATCTGATCCCAACCCCATAGACTTAGTGGAATTAGATTCTAGCTCATCACCAAATTCAAAAATGGACAGACAGCCTTCCTCCAGCTGCCAAGTAAGAGATGGTGCCTCTGATGTATCCAAAATGCCATTGGTTGGGTTCAAACCTGGTTCTTCCCCTATCACGGAGACAGTAAGGTTATCCCCCAAGTGCTCTAGGTTGGCCACAGGATCTGTCAGGAGACTAGCTAGTGCTGCACCTACTCCAAGGTCACTGCCATCTGAGTCACCTTCCATGTTCTGTTTAACTTTGATGTTTGGCTCAGCCATTTCTTCACTATCACTGCTCTACAGCTGCAGATCAAAGAAGATTTTGAACCTGGGGACACGCTGCTTTTTAGGAATTCACCCAAGGCTCGGGAAAATCGCAAAAAGGCAAATCTTCTCCCTCCCAAACAAAGCGTCCATTCAATGTCCCCTAGATTGGCCTGTGGATGAGCTCATAGTGTTTCTTGACTTGCTTGGCCTTAGCTCTACTTCTCATTTCTTTCTCCTTCTTGATCCAGTCCTCTTTGGTGGGCACATAGCTTAGTCCAAAGGCATGTGGGTTGTGTGGCACATATGTCAGTGCTGCAACACCTTTCCGACCACTCATTCTGAGTCCCATTCCTAGAACATGCTGCAGTTTGTTCATGAAATAAGTGGACTGGGCGCTGACGTACATGCCTTCGTCTGCAGCTAGAATGGTTTGCACTACCCAGGCTTTAGCTAGAGTGAATCCCGAGAGGAATACATCCTCCTCACCATGGGTGATCTCTAGCACTAGTGTAGTTATCTTTGGCGGCAGATGGATGGATGAATTCCTAAAAACAATCGCCACTCCTCCTCCATGAGGGTACATCAACATCTGGTGGAGAGTGGAGGAGACAACCTTTACATGGTGTAACCAGGGCCTCCTTAACAGCAAATTAAAGGTAGCCGGCACATCTAAGACATGAAACTCGACCTCCTAGACTTTGACTTGCACTGTGCCCATGACCACTCTACTCATGTTATCATATGCCTGAATTACTTGGGCTGTGGGAACAAAGTCCGCTAGTTTGAGGCCAATTGCATAGGCGGTGCGAGAAGGATAGACATTGATGGCCAAACCGGTATCTACTAACACAACCGACACCCATTTCTCTCTGCATTCCATAGGTATGTACGATAGTTTGTTGTGAGCCGAGCCTTCCGACAACAACTCTTTGTCAGAAAAAGTAATAGTTGGCTTGGCACCACTTGGAAAAACCAAACCTACCAGCTGCTCGGGCGTGGTGTTAATGGACAATTTAGCCTTGTCCATTGCCGACAACTTCACTGTCGGTTGTACTGAGGAGGCCATGAGAGACCTAGATAGAGATGTCAGCTTGGAATTTCTTAAGCTGTTTCAACACTGCATCTTCTCTTAGTTGTTTCTCTTTCTATTTCTCAGCCTCTCTGTCTTTTCTAGATGCCTCTACTTGATCGAGGTGTAGCAGCTTAAAATACTGCCCACTTCTTGTCAAATGGTCTATTTCCTTGGCATACCACATATTGTCCAGAAGACACTCACGGTCTTAAATCGGTGTGGGCCAAATGCAAATCATCATCGTCCCACCATTCGCCCTCAGTGGCCGACAAACAGTTATCTGGCTCTGCTTGTATCACTTTCACATCATAAGTATCACGCGAGGTGTTGGGCCATTCTGACTTCGACCATCTTCAACCCTTTCTCGTTTAAACTACCTCAGTGCAGCTTCCTGTTTAGTGTCCATAGTGCTCACAACGCCCACTTCTTGGGCTGGGTTTTCCATACCAACGTTCTCCGGCAGCTTTGTTTTCTTGTCAGCCCTTCCGACTACTGTAGTGACTTCTGCTTCTTTTTTCCTCTGGTTTCATTCCAGTTTCTTCTTCTTTGTCTTGCTTATCACTTAGCTATCTAGTGTTATCAGTTGATCTGTTCAAGTCGAACCACCCGATCTTCACACCTCCCCGATCCTGCTCATCAAAGAACTACAGGTTGTCCAAATCCTCCTCAAATTCTGCTAGATCATCTAACCCCTAGCTCGGGCTATCTTCTCTGACCACATTGACATCTACCAACACTAACAGTACCAATTCAGACTTCATTTGACTAGTTGGCACAAGGGTTAGACATGCCCATCATGCATAGATTTGCGCTTTTCAGAATGAACAATGTCGGTTTTAGTAGGTGAGAGGGAGTAATATATACGTTAGGGTCATAAGGGGTGGCCAGTGTATGTAGGGCTACTCACGAGATTTTTTTTTTTTTTTGACATTTTTGTTACTTTCTAAACACTTTTTTTAGAAGAGTTATAAATTAAATTACAAGATATACAATTCATGATCATAATAAATAGTCCATATGTTAGATAAGATGATATGGAACCATACTTGAGGATAGTGGATTAATCTAAAAGTCAAACTAGTAACACTAATTTAAATATGCAAAAACAAACCCTTAAAAGTCAAACTAGTAACACTAATTTTAATAGTGGATTAATCTTCACTATTTAGTTTTTAATATGCAATAATGTGATAATAGAATGACAATTCAAAATATCATATTTAACTAGACTAATGGAATATAATGATTTTATATATATATAAATAAAAGTCAAACTAGTAACACTAATTTAAATATCATTAGATTATGATAATGTATATAAGTACCTATATAATAAATTTTACTTTCATCCAAAATGTAAAAATAAAAATAATAACTAGTTATCTCCATCTATCCAAAATGCAAAAAATAATAATAATAACTAGTTCTTTTTTCTTAAAAAAAAATAAAATAAAATAAAATAAAATAATAATAATAATAATAATATGGGTTGGTTTGAGATTTCGGGGTGGGGGGGACTTGATTATGGGCTGGGAGTGGATTTGTGGTCACGTTTGGTTTCTAAGGTGGGGTGATCACCTTGTTGTCAATGAGATCTTGAATCTCATGACACAATCAAAAGCACTGGTCGGTGTCATGACCATGCTGTTGGCGAAATCCGCAGTATTTTGCAGGGTTGTGTTTGGGTGGTGTAGCTCGACTTTTCTGCGCCCCCCTTCGGAGAGCTTGAATTGGTCCTACAGTTTGGACTCCTGTCACAGTTTTGAATCTAGTCTGACAAGTGCAATATGAAACTGATAAACACCAAAGAGTCCAATCTGGCAAATCATTTTGGAAAATCGATTTTGAATCAAATAATGCCAAAACTAGACTACTTTGCTAGATTACAGAGTTGCTGTCTAAATATTTTATTTTTGGAAAATTTAGGAAACCTTGACTTGTGCCAAAGGCCACGTGTCCGTCATCACCAAAGTTACCTTAGCTTGGGCACTTGGGTACGAGAGGGGAAGGTCATGAAATGAGTACCCCGCTAGCCCGATCAAAGATCGGCCTCTACTAATCGTGATATGTTCTTTTACAAACCTCATGTGTTCTTATTCCGGTTATTAGCTAACTTTACTATGTGACTGTAGACACCCCATTTTTGACCATCCTCAAGACTTGGACGTCATCGTTTGAACACTCGATGATCATCCATGTTTGTGTTCGTTTTGAACGCCCAAAATTCTCGTCAGAGTGCCTTGCCTTTGAGTTTTTGAAACTTGTTTATTCTGTGCTTGGTTGTGGACCAAGAGCTTGTTTCTTTGCTTCTGGGGAAAGAGGGTGACCTCTCGGCCAGCCCTACAACCCCTCGGCCAGGGTTTATTCCCATTGGCTGTCAGTGGTGGCCGGTTAGCTCCACTAATGGCTGGTCGGCCTTATCAATGGCCAAGCTGGTTGGCCATTGATGATGGCCGACGGCCATTTTTCTCCTTTTTCAGATATTTTGTGTGCCAGCTATGTTAGCTGTTGAATACTTAGTGTATCATCCATACACGTGCATGGATGGATTCACGCAAGCTTTGGCTTGCATTTTCTACATAAGGGGAGGCCTCTCCCTCATTTTTGGGGTTACAAAATTTCAAAGCTGAAATTTCTCTCTCTCTAGAGTTCTCTCTCTCTATATATATATATATAAATATATTGTGCATAGAAATGAGTTTTCTTCACATATTTGCATACAACCCCTTAACCAAATTAGACTACCTTGTGGCTGAGGTTCTTGGAGGTCTTATTTGGGTTCTTTAAAGCTGGTTTTAGCTGAGAAAGTTGTTGTTTCGCTGCTGTGCTTCAAGGGTAAGGCTTTGTCCCTTTTAAGCTCTATTTTGGTTAAGTCTTTGGTCATCTTTTTACACTATTTTGAGGCTAGTTTTAACCTTCAAAAAACTCTATTTTTAAGGTTCTAAAATGTTGGTTTTAGCCTTGTGTGGTTAGGGGGTGGTTCCCTCCCCCTCTCCCTTATTCTTTGGCTTGTAAAACCTTTTGAGTCATCTTTCAACCTTTTGAAACAAACTTTTTCCAACCTTTAAACCTTTGAAATCCAAGGGATTTTCAGAGGTAAAAAGTTTGTTTTGAGGTCCAAAATAGGAGGGGGTGGCCTCCCCTCCTTCTGTCTTCTTTGCAAGTGTTGATGGCCCAACACATGAGCATGTTTTTCTACTATCTCATGGCTTGATGTCAGCATGTTTTTGTGGCTTTTTTGACCTTCTTTAATTCTATTTTTGGCTGGTTTGGTCACTTGTTGCTTGCTTCTTGCACTTGTAGTGTAATCTTGCTTACTAGCCTACCATGCCTAATGAGTTAGCCTATCTTTCTACTCTTTTGTGACTTGGTCTCAGCATGTTTTTGGCTCTAATTTAGCATGCTTTAGCTCTGTTTTGAGTGGTCTTGGTCCTTTGAAGCTTGCTTTGCATGGTTGTAGTGTAAATGGCCTTTACTGGCTTTGTGTTTCGGAACATCTAGCATGCTTTGGTTGGATTGTTTTCATGCCATAACATCATTTAGCATGTGATTTTAGAGCATATATCACTATCACAATCTCACATATATCACTCTTTCTTTGCTTCTAAGAGTTGTACTTTGTGTCTTGCTCGCGAGCCAACATGTGCGCATGATTTTATAGCTTTTTGTGCTCCAATTCCAGTATGATTTGACCATTCTTTTGGCATGTTTAAGCTCTGTCCAGAGTTGGTTTGAGCATTTGAGCATTGTATTGCATGCCTCTAGTGTTGTGTCCTTCACTAGTCTTGGTATTCTTGGCTTTTAGCATGTTATACATGAGTTGTTTGCATGTTATAGTCTTATTTTGCATGCCATTTTAGCACTAAAATTCTGCAACCTCCCTCATTTCTTCATTTTTCCTTTTGTTTTGAGGGTTGTTTGGCCTTAAGTTTGTGTTTAAGTATGAGGTAGGGTTTCTGCTCAAATGGCTTTAACCCTCTTTGAGGGTGCCTCCTAGTCAAAGGTATAATCCCTCTCATGTCCTGAACCACTCTTTTGGTTAACCCCTCTCATTAGAGGATTTTCACATTGGACTAACCAGTTAAGGAATGGTTTGGTAATGTAAAATGTGTAAACAAGAATTGAGCAAAGTAAAATATGAACAAGATAAGCATGCATTGCATGTGTTTGGATCGGATGTTAATCCAAACACAAGAAATGTGAGACATTTCATACTCAAAGTGATGAAACGTGTCATATTTCTTGGTCATTGTCACCTTTGATCATGCATGATAGGGTGGCGTCCTTTCGAGTCTTATGTGCGCATTCACTAAGCTTGTACAAGCTTGATTCTTTGGCCACCATGCATTGAAAATGCTTGGTTGGTGACTTGAGAGCCAAGTGCCACACTCCTTTGAGCTTGAGACATGATAAGAAGGGTGGCAGTACATATATTTCCTCGCAAATACATTGCCATGCCTCTGTTTGCTCTCTATTGCAGTAAAAGAAGGAAGTCCAGGAAAGCAGTGGCCAACTGGCCACATGTCCTAGCTGACCGACCACCCAAGCCAGCCGACCGGCCTCCAATACTAGTCGGTGGCCACCATGTCTAGCCAATCAGCCCTCAGTATGTTCTTGAGATGAAACAGAAGCAATCTGGAGGTTGGCACAATTTTCAGAGGCCCAAAGATGTGCAAACAGAAGCATCTAGAGGCAAGGTGGTGGATTTTCAGGAGGACGCAACCGAGCATGCATATCTGTCTTGTTTCCCAAGGCCATTCATTTAAATTGCTTAACTAATTAGTTCATTAGCTTAGTCATTTTGTAATTAATTAGTTAAGTGTTTAATTAATTAATTCGGTTTGTAATTAATTAGCTTAGATTAGCTAGTTATTCGATTTCAATTGTGTTGTAATTAATTACCAAGTTAGTTAATTAGTTGGTTTGTAATAATTAGCTTAGCTTAGATTAGCTTAGCTCATTTATTCGGACCCTCCTTCGAGAGGGCACAATGTTGTAATAAGTGTGCGTGTGTGTGCATGTCTTCCAACCCCACGTCTGTCTCCCTTTTATTTAACTGCTTTTGATGGTTAGATTAGGACACGTTTTGATTAGCATACCTTATGCTTGCATGTTTGCATTCATTCATTTGTTTTGCATGCACCGGGGCTCGGCGCATCATTCAAACTGCATTGTATTTCAATACTTACTTGAATACGTATATCAAATTGTCGCATTCATATGCCATCTTAGATAGCTGAGCCTGTTAAATGTCATATTGCATGTGTTGCATTAGGCATTTTGTACACTGTAAGTTTTACGCTTTATCATACTTGCATGAGTGTGAGTGTTGCCATGATAGCATTCTTGCCATGAGGCTACTTGCTAAAGTGATTAACTGCATGAGTGTTTGTGGATGAAGGCTTGATTGCCTGAATTGGATCAACTCAATGATTGTGAGTTTTAAGCCCGCTTTGTCAAGTGGCAAAATCATGTTTTAAAGCCCACTTGAGGGTGACAAATCCGCACTTTAGCCTACTTGCGAGTAGTACTTTCAAACCATTTTCAAAAAAGAAACAAACATGAGTTATTTTGTTCCAATTTTCGTGATTGAGTCTATACTTGTATGTTGTGCGCATCACGTAGTAAAGTTAGCTAAATAATCGGAATAAGACCACATTTGTTTATAAAACAACATATCATGTTTAGTAGAGGCTGATCTTTGATCGGGCGAGCGGGGGTGCTCATTTCAGAACCTTCCCTTCTCGTACCCAAGTTCTCAAGCCGAGGCAACTTTGATGATGACGGACACGTGGCCTTTGGCACAAGTCAGGGTTTCCTAAATTTTCCAAAAATAAAATATTTAGGTGGCAACTTTGTAATCTGGCAAAACAGTCCAGTTTGGCATTATTTGATTTAATATCTAATTTTCCAAAATGATTTGTCAGATTGGACTCTTTGGTGATTTATCAGTCTTACATTGCACTTTGTGAGATTAGATTAAGAACCGTGACAGGAGTCCGAACTGTAAGAGACCAATTTGCGCCTCTCCAAAAGGGGGGCGTGCGAAGAAAGTCGGGTCTACAATGACGCACACCAGCAAGTATAGACTAAGTCGCGAGATTTGGAACGAATTTAACTCATGTTTGTTTTTTAAAATGGTTTGAATTTGCTACCCTCAAGTGGGCTAAAACGCGGATTTGCCATCAAACATGATAGGCTTAAAACATGATTTGCCACTTCGCAAGATGGGCTTCAAACTCACATTCATTGAATTGTTCCAATTCAAACAACAAAGCCTTCATCCACAGGCATTCGTGTAGTTTAGCATTTAAGCACATAGCCTCATAGCAAGCATGCGAAACATGGCAATATGGCAATCACATTCATGCAAGCATGCTAAAGCATAAAACTCACTGAGTACTCCGACCCAAAACAAAAGCAAGTTAGAAAAATGCATGCTCCTAACTGTACAAGATGCCTAATGCAACACATGCAATATGAAATTAAATAGGCTCGGCTACTTAATCATGGTATTTGCAACACTTTGATAGCATGCTTTGAAACATGTATTCAAAGAAGTGGATTGAAATAACGATGCAGTTTGAATGATGCACCGAGCCTCGGTGCATGCAAAACAAATGAATGATGCAAACATGCAAGCATAAGGTATGCTAATTGAAACATGATCCCTAATCTAACCATCGAAAGTGGTTAAATAAAAGGGAGAAAGACGTGGGGTTGGAAGACATGCACACACACACGCACACTTATTACAACATTGCGCCCTCTCGAAGAAGGGTCCGAATAAATAAGCTAACTAGCTACGCTAATTAAGCTAACTATTACAACACAAAACTAATTATCTAACTTATTCTAAGCTAATTAATTACAAACCGAATTGAAGAATTAGTTACACTAACTAATTAGGTACAACACTTGAATTGAATAATTAGCTACGCTAACTAATAAAAGCAATTAAATGGCCTCGAGGGCGAGGGATGCATGCATGCTCGGTTGGTTTCCTCCCGAAAATCCACTGCCTTGCCTTTGGATGCCTCTGTTTGCACTCGTTTGATCTTTGAAAATTGTCCCAACTCCCAGAATGCCTCTGCTCCAACTCAAGAATACACTGGTGCAAAATTCATTTCTAGTCGGTCGGCTACCAATGGTGGTTGTCAGCTACCGTTGGTGACCGGTCAGCTAATTCTGGTGGCCGGTCGGCCACTGCTTTCCTGGACTTCCCTTTTTGCTGCAATAGAGAGCAAACAAAGGCAAAGCAGTGTATTCTCAAGGAATATATGTGTACCATTACCTTTCTTATCATTACACAAAGTCAAAGGAGTGTAATTCTTGGCACCAAAACCACCAACCAAGCATTCTCAATGCATGATGGCCAAAGAACCAAGAAGTACAACTTCATTGTATGCCAAAACAAGGCTCAAGACCATCGCCTTATCATGTGTGATCAAAGGTGATGGTGACCAAGGAAAATAGCACATTTCATCACTTTTGAGTATGAAATGTCACACTTGCCTCGTGTTCGAATTAACTTCCAATCGGAACATATGCAATGCAACGCAATGCAAAAGATGCTTTATCTTGCCTCTTTTACTTGTCCAATTTTATTTACTCATTTTAGATTACCAATCCATTCTTTAATTGATTAGTCCAAAAGTGAGTGTCCTCTAATTGAAAGTAGGCTTAAACCACAAGTGCCTTGAGCATAAAAGAGTCCTCATGCCATTGGTTAGTAGAAACCCCTCAAAAGAGGATTAAAACCATTAAGCAGAAGTGTCTCAATTTCACACTCAAGCCAACAAAGAGTTCAAAGTCACTTTCAAAATAAATGAAAGAGTGAAGAATAGAGGGAGATTGTAGAGATTTCAGTGCTGAAATAGAGTGCAAAATAACACTAAAACATGTAAGCAACTCATGCAATTCGTGTTTAAAAGCCTAAAACATTAAGCTAGTGGAAGAGATTGCACTACAACCACACAATCCAAGCCTCAAATGGCCAAACCAGCTCAAAACAGAGCTAAAACCAGTCAAAATAGTGACTAAAACATGTTGAGATTAAGGTACAAAATGCTAGAAAAAGATGCTCACATGTTAAGCTATCTTGGTTCACAAACAAGACACAAAAGCAACTCTCAAAAGCAATGAAAGAGTGAAACAAATGAACATGTAACAGAGCTATATATGCTGAAATTACATGTAGAAAGACACTAGAACATGCAACCAACTCAAGAAAATCATGTTTAAAGGCCTAAAACACCAAACTAGTGAAATCATTTGCACTACAACTATGCAAAAAAATACTCATATGACCAAAGCAGCCCAAAATAGAGCTAAAACAGTTCAAATCAGAGGCAAAAATATGCTGGAAATAACCTAAGTTAAGCTACAAAAACATACTAACATATGGAGCTAACTAGGCATGAAGGCTAGACACAAGGAGGGAAGCTAACCCCTCCAATTTTGGACATCAAAAGTTGATTTTTACCACTGAAATAACTCTGATTTTCAGTGGTTAAAAGGGAGAAAAAGTTTGATTTAAAGGTGATTAAAGATGGCGCAAAAAGCTTAACAAGCCAAAGAGCCAAAAAGGGGGACAACCCCCTAACTCACAAAGGCTCAAACCACCATTTTTACGATTGAAAAACAAAAGTTTTGTAGTTGAAAACCAGGCCAAAAATAGTAAAAAAAGATGGTGAAACAAGTTATGCAAAACAAGTTTAAAAGGCGAGTCTTACACCTCTTGAAGCACAACACACTTTAGGCAGAAATGAGGCACCAAATCAAGCTAAAATCACCTTATAAAGCTCAAAGAAGGCCCCAAGGAATCTCAGCCCAATGATAAGAAACTTTGATCAAGGATGTCTAGGCAAAGAAGAAGTGTATCTCTACTTGTATGCATATAAGGGCAAGAGAGAGATATCTAGAGAGAGAGAGAGAGATTTTAGAGAGAGAGAGAGAGAGAGAGAGATTTTAGAGAGAAAGGCTCCCAAACTTTTTAACCTTGCAATATGAGAGATATGGCCTCTATATATAGAAAAAAGAGGGCCCTGGTTGAAAATATCTAAAAATGGGACAGCTGGAGAAGTGTAGAACAGTTGGAGAAGAAATATTTGCAAAATCTAAGCTTCCTGGACACTTGTGGCCGACCGGCCACCATTGGTGGCTAACCGGCTACTAATGGTGGACGAAAAGAACCACTTTTGGCCTACCTATGACCGGAAAACTCCATTTGTGGCCAACACAAGGCCGACAAGCTTCACTAGTGGCTGGAAAGCAAAAATTGGTTTCTGGCCCAAACTTCAAATAGGCATATCTCCTTTATCTGGACTCCTTTGCAGGTCATTCTTTAGCCTAAATTGAATCCCTGGAAGTCTTCTTTCCAATGGTTGAAGCCTCACATCAAAATGCCAAGTGTGCAAGAAGTTGTGCTCATTTTAGTGAAGATTGCAAAGTTTCGGTCCTAACCGGATTGATGCCCAACTTCAACCAGCCATAGCTCCCTCATCCGGACTCGGCTTTAGGCGACTCTTAAATGTAAAATGAAGCCCTAGAAATCCAATTTCCAATGGTGATGGCCTCATAGCTGAAATCCAAGTGTACAAAAGGATAAGCCTGATTTGGCGAGGGCCGCTCGACTCTCTCTTAACGGTTAATACCCATCTTCTTCCCCAACTTGGTTTCTTCCCTCTCCTCCAATTTTCTTCAACTCCAAACCTCTAACCGAGATGTTTTGAAAGATTTTCAAAAATTTCACATCTCTTTCATTTATGCCCACTTTGTCCTTGCTCGGTTTACCAAAAAGCGCAACATTTAACGAAATGCGAGCCTCGGAACATCCTAGGAACTTTTTCAACAATATTTTGAAAGAGAGGGTTTTAAGGTCTAAAAAATCATTTTAGCCAAAAGTCTTGGTCCAAAATGGGGTGTAAGGTTGGGATTTGATGCTCTCCTTGCCAAAGAAATCGAACCTTTGCACTGCACAACTTTCATTACCGAGTAAGCAATTAGTAGCGCCCAAGTCTCAAGGGCGATAAAAAATGGGGTGTCTACAAGTGGAAGAGGATCAGGCAATTGGGGGGGGGGGGGGCTCTATGGGTTTAAGGTGCCCTTTTTTAACTAGCACCTTCATGGCTTAAGAGAGAGTCATGAAAAGTTGGTTGAAAGTTCTCTAGGATCGGGTAGAGCTGGATGGCGTTTGTGAGCTTGTTTGGCATAGGGATCGGTAATCTTGGTTGTGGTAAAAACGCTTACATCTAACGGCCGCCCAACTGTGCTACCACTAGTAGCATTGGAACTGTGAACAAACGGCCTTTTTGCTGGCTCTTTCTCATCTGTAATAAGCCCCTACTTCATGGCGTCCTCAATTTGCACTCCAATTTCATGGCGTTCTGTAAATGTAAACAGAGGTAGGACAATCATCTTTTGCTGCAACTTGCCATGTAGATTTCGGATAACCATCATGATTTGACCCTTCTCGGAAGACCTCATGGTCATCATCAAGGCTTTAGCTCTCCACCTTGTCACAAATTCAGAGAAGCCCTCCTTCGGCTCTTGGCGTGTCGCTTCGAGATCACGAGGTGTGATCTCGATCTGTGTATTATACAAATACTGTGCAAAAAAGGCCTCAACCATCTCCTTCCAATTCTGTTTAATAGAGTCTTCCAACTTAGCATACCATATGGCCACTACACCTGATATGGTAAGGCCAAAGAGAGACAACTTCTACAGTCTAGTTAGGCTCATCGGTGGCAAAATGTCCAAAAAGAGCTATAGGTGAACCGTCGGATCTCAAGAACCGTCAAAACGATCAATGTGCGACATTTTAAACTGATTTGGCAATGTCACTATAGAATCGATATACCCGTCCCTTATGTCCGGGATGGAGTTAACCCCTTGTGCTCTCTTGAATAACTTTTCCAGTTTATTGACCCTGAGTATAGTTGGGCCAACCTCAAACTCGAACGGAGCCTCGGTCTGTTAAACAGGGATTTTGGAGGCTTGTGATCGGATGGGCTTTGCTGGATTGCCCTGGTTTTCTTGACCATTAGCAGTATGAGCGGTGGCCTTGGGTGCTGGGATACCCGTAAGAGGTGCATAGGATGTAGAGGCCGCAGCCGGCTGTGGTTGCTGTTGTTGTAGCCTAATTATAACCTCGGCTTGATGGGCCACATCTTGCTGTAGGGTTTCAACTGTCTGCTGCAAATGATGTATCAATTCTTCCATACTGACTGGGGGATACTGTGTCATTGGAATAGGCGATCGATCTCGTGCTGAGCTAGAAGTAGATGACTGTTCTCGAACCTGACTAGACATAGGTGAGTTGAAGGGTGACTGCTGTAAAAACTGAACCGGTGAACTCTGCCTGATTCACCTCCATTTTGTAACCAGTGGGAGTGAGGTAAACACGGGTTGTCCCCAAACAAGATCCCTAGCTTGACAAAGTCTTCTGACCCGGGTCCAGAGTACTTGGGGATATTCGAACTTTCTGAAGCTATGGTTTTAAACTACCTAGCAAAAGAAATAAAGCAAAAATAAAATAGTAATCAGAAACCGCACAAGATCTCAGCTAAGATGTTATTAACACAGACATGATCAAAACTGTAGGACTGTACTCCACACTGATTTCTTTCCCCAAAATGGATACCAAATTTGCAACTATTATGCACATTCCTGTATAGTTTCACTATAAAGCACATACCAGTTAAGAGAGACAAAAAAACCCCTATGAGGGGGTAAGGTTACATTGTCCTAGTTTCGTCAGGAACTAGAGTTTCAATATTTCAAACAAAATGGTTTCACGCAATCTTGCATTTCAGGTGAGCATCCTGCCCTAGTTTGGATCAGTGTTTATGGCTTTTCTATATGCAACTAGGCCAAATGGTCAAAAAAGGGTGCCTCAGTAGGACTACTTAATATACCTCTCACACCTAACACCGAGAAGTGAAAGAAGAATCAAATGATACAATGGTAGTCCAGATCCAAGGGTTGTGTTCCCATTATGGCAGAGCCCACAACCTGTTAGCCTTTTAGCAAGCTGTTGGGCGAGCCTCCAGCAGAACGTCTAGGAATAGCAGATGGAAAACACAATGACTTAAGTGCACCAATGCAAATGAAAATGCAAAGAAACATATAAGTGTAAATAAAATTTCACATAATGAAGTTGGAGTCAAATTCTCTAAGTCCCAAGCAGAGTCACCAAAAACTATAGCTCGACTTTTTGTGCTCCTTTTGGAAGATGATAAGTGCTATCTTATCAAACTCCCGTAATTTTGAATCTAATTCCACAAGTGTAATGTGAAATAGATAAACCCCAAAGAGTCCAAATCTGACAAATCTTTTGGAAAATCGATTTTGAATCAAAATGCCAAAAATGTACTACTTTGCCAGATTTAGAGTCACCACCTAAATATTTTTAGGAAATTTAGGAAATTCATGACTTGTGCCAAAGGCCACGTGTCCATCATCACCAAGATTGTCTTGGCTCGGGAACTTAGGTACAAGAAGGAAAGGTCATGAATTGAGCACCCTCGCTCGCTCGATCAAAGATCGGCCTCTACTAATCATGATGCGAAGTATATTTTCATTATATGCTCTTGTTCCAATTCATTAGGCTAACATTGCTATGTGATGCACACACAAATATAGACAATTTTTCCAAATTTGGAACATTTGATTTCATGTTTGTTTTTGAAAAGAATTTGTGAATGTGCCACGTGAAAAAGTGGGCTCAAATGTACATTAATCAAACTATCCCAATTCAAGCAACTAGCCTTCATCCACAGGCATTCAAACAGTTTATCACTTAAGCACTTAGCCTCATAGTGAACATGCTTTGACATGGTAACAACCACACTCATGTGATATGCTAAAACAAATAAAAGCTCACCTAGTACTCCAAGCGAAAAAAGATGATAGAGTTAGAATAATGTATGATCCTAACTATACAATATGTCTAATGCAACGCATACAAGATGCAATTAATAGGCTCAGCTACTAATATAATATGTGAATCAATTGGATAGCATGCGATCTAAGCACGTATTCAAAGAAGTATTACAATGCAAGTTAGAATGATACGCCGAGCTCAATGCATGCAAGACAATGGATGCAAGGCATGAGAGATGCTAAACGAAACATGATGCCCTAAACTAACCATCATAAGCAGATAAATAAAAGGGAGAAAGACGTGGGGTTGGAAGACATGCATATTATTACAACTGTGCCCTCGCGCAAGAGAGTCTGAATAAACTAACTAGCTAAGCTAATTAACTAGCTATTGCAAAACGAATTAACTAATTATTACAACAACAAACAAAATAACTATGCTAGCTAGTTATTACAAAACCAATTAATTAATTAAATTTCCATGGAACTAACTAGTTACTTAATTGCATATTAGAATTAATTAACTAATTACAACATTAATACAACATGAAATAAAGTAACTAAGCTAACTCACCCTCAGGAAGCGAGGAATGCTCATGTATGCACGAATTTCCACCTAAAAAGCCCATTGTTCCGCTACTAGAATACCTCTGTTACACAGTTAGAACCTCTTTTCACCTCAGCCTCTGCTCTATTCTATTCCAAAAAGTTGCTGCTCGATTTGACAAAAGTGACAAGCAGGCCAGAAGTGGTGGCCGGCTGACCACAAATGGTAGCCTACCGTCCAAAAATAGTGGCCTGCCGGCCACTGAAGCTTGGTTCCTCCTACTGCAATAGAAAGCATATAGAGCATAAATAGGGTATTCTCAAGGTATGTTTGTACACCTTACCCCTCCTTATCATCAAACAACTCAAAGGAGTGGCAAGCTAAATTCACAAGCTATCAATCGATGCAATTTCATTGCATGATGGCCTATGAACCAAGGTGTACAATTTCAATAAATGCACAAATAAAGACTCCCAAAACCTCCTCCCTATCATTGATTGATCAAGGGAAGTGGTCAACCTTAGAAACTTGAACCATTTCATCACTAGCAAGTATGAAATGCCTCAACTTTCCATGTGTTCAATTAACGTCTGATTAAACACCAACTTGCTTATTATCTTGCATCATTTTAGTCCACATTTTATTACTTCATTTTTGTTACTAACCATTCTTTAATCAATTAAGTCCAATAGTTAACTTTAAGTCCTCTAATGGAAAGAGGTGCCAAACCAAGTGTTTGTTTTAAGCATGAGAGAAGTGTCATGCCATTGGTAATGAACCCCAAAGGGATTAAACCATTAAGCACAAGACCTCAATCTCAAGCTTTAAACAAACAATTAGTTTGAAACGACTTTCAAAGTAAAGAAAAAACCAAGAAAGAAGGGAGGCTGCAGAGGTGATTAAATATGAAACAAGTATGGAAAGCTTGAAATAAACACTATCAACTCAAATAGGTTGGTGGCTAAGGCCTAAACCACCAAACCTATGAGGACTATTTCACTACAAGCATACTATACAAAGCTCAAATGTAATGAACAACTAAAAATAGTCCCAAAACAGTGCTGAAATAGTCCTAATACATGCTAGAATTATGACAAAAATAGCTAGAACAATAAGCTAAAACATGGAGCAAGTTAAGCTAGAAAGCATGCACAAGGAGAGAAGGCTAGCCCCTCCATTTTTGGGACTTCAAAACATGGTTTTAGCTATTGAAAAAGCTCTGAGATTCAATAGTAAAAAGGTCAAAAAAAGTGGACAAGAGGTGGGAAATACAAGAGCAAAGGCCTAAGAAATGAGATACAAAGAAGGGTAATTCACCCCTCCACCCCTAATGGCCTTAAACTAGAAGCTTTAGCCCAAAATATAGAGTATAAACAATCTAAAAATAGTAGGGAAAATAGCAAATAAAGCAAAGAAATAAGCCAAGACTTATACCTCTTGAAGAGAAGAACCCTTTCTAAGTGACAACCAAACACTTACACACCCTCAAGAGCTCAAAGTAAGCTCAAAAGTGCCTCAGCTCAGATACCAAAAGGTTTGGTTTAGAGTGTATAAGCAAAGGCTTAAGAATTTGCAAGAGAGAGAGAGAGAGAGAGAGAATTGTAGAAAGAGAGAGATAATTTTGCTCCAAAATTTCCAACCCTAAAAAATAGAATAGGAGGTCTTCTATATATAGAAAAACATGAAACTCCCTCAGAAATGTCCATATATACACGTATAGGCAAGTGCATGTATCTGTAGAAACAGCTGGCACAGCTAACTAAAATATCTGCAAAAACACACAAGTGCCGACAGGCTACACAAATGGCTGGTAGCCCACACTAGGGGGCCTGTAGGTCCTAGGGTTTTTAGGCTTGAAAAACTGTGGTTTTGGTCCAAAACAAGGCAGAAGGTGTGTAGGGTTTGAAGGCACAAAGCTGTGGCATTCTGCTGAGGACTTCGAGCACTTAACAAGCATATACAAATTCATTTTTGGGTGCGCAAGCAGTGGTGCCCAAGACATAAGGGCGGTAAAAAATAGGGTGCCTACACTGGGTTATCGCTGTACCGCTTGACCCTCCTTTTCACTTTTCGGTGTTAGGTGTGAGAGGTATATTAGGTAACCTTACTAAGGTACCCTTTTGACCAATTGGCCTAGCGCATTTAGTAAAGCTTTAGTGACTATTCCAACATAGAACAGGATGCTCGCCTATATGCAGGATATTGTGAAACCACTTGTTTGAAGTAATGAAACTCTAAATCATGCCAAAGCTAAGACAGGGTAACCTTACCCCCTCATAGGGGTGTTTTGGCTCTCTTTACCTACAATGTGCTATACTCTAGATCTATACAGGGTTTCTTGAATTCAGATTACCGGTTCAGCATCAGTTTGTTAGGTAGAATTCAGTTTTATCGGTAAAGAGTACTGTCATACAGCTGTGATCATATCTGTTGCAAATTTGGGCCAAGGTGTTGCTTGATTTTTTATTGTTGCTTTTCTTTTTCTTTATTTCTTTTGCTAGGTAGTCTTGAAATCATAACTTCTGAGAGACCTGATATCCCCCAAGTTTTGTGGACTTGCGCCAATAAGCTTTGCAAAATCCGAGATCTAATTAGTGTTTCGCCAGTTGTTCGAAGGAGAAGAACCAGGCAATTATCACTAGTACAGAGCACTTATCAGTCACCCACTCATTCCCGTCTGCTCAGTTCCCCAGTATCTGACTCGCCTAGGTCTGTAATGGCGCAAAGTGCGGAAGAAGTTACGGCTATGATGACAGCATTCCAACAAGCCATGGATACACTGAACCAAAGGATAGCTATGTAAGATCAGACCGTTGTTGAAATGCAATGCCCATCTAGGGCATCGGCATCTAACACAACGTTGGCAACTTCATCTTGAAGTTCAGCCATAATCAGTTTCACCTCAATCGTCCTATCCATTGTTTGATCGGTCCATCTCACCATCTATTGGCTTGGTTGTTTTCCCTCCATTTGGCAAAAGCATCAGTTATAAGATAAAGCAAGGGACAAAACAATAGTAAAGGTAAATGCAGTTGTGGCCAGTTATCATCTTCTTTATTTGGGGATGTACATCTTGAGGGTTGATTCCATGTATGTCAGGTAATAACCATTTGTGAAAATTTGTTTTGAAAAGTTTTAATGAAGTTGAATTTCTTAAAATTTTACTTTTTGCAACATAGACCATTTTTTGGACCAAGAAGGAAAATTTTCAGTACTCATAACGTTAATTACATGATTTTAACACAAGTACACCCTCTAACTCTCAAGTTAAATCAAAGTTTCTTTTACATCATAAAACTTGAAAAAAAAAAAGTCAAAGCAATAAAATAGGGGTACAAATAAGTCAAGTAGTTGTCCTCTGCCTCTTGCCCACACTCACAGAAGTTTTTGCTGCCAAGGATGGTCCGATCTGTGTCTCGTCCTCAAGCTAGGCCAAGCACTCGCCAAAAAGGGCAAAACTAAAGCTAGTAGTAGGGGCCAAAATCTCTCTCATCCTCCAAGAAGCAAGATATCGAGCTAAGTGTGAAGCACGAACTGGAAATGAAGTAGGGTATTCAACCCCCTCATCTGGACGGGTCTGATCATACCCGAACTAGCGTCTAAACCAAAATAGGAAGTAGAAAACACAGTGTGTAAGGCCAATCAACTATATACCCGGCTGGTGGGACATGCTATAACTCATCTCAATCACGTTCAACCAAGGGCATCGCCAAGCGATGTCAGTTGTGGATTTGCTACAAATCCAGTTGCACCACAACCCCTCTGTGGGAAAGCTCACTAGCTGTGGGTGAAAGAAGTATGATCTAGCTGAATACTCGGGGCAAGAGTCCACCACTTTCAGCTTATCCATCAACCACACCTGGGAAAGGATAAAAAATAAGAGCGATTAAAGAATAGAGAGATGTACGTTGAGAGAAAATGTAAGGAAACGGCTTTTAAGAGAAAATAGAAATTGAGTGCCAAAGTGATTTAAGAAATCATAAATGAGAAAAGGTGGAAAATAATGCCTGGAGAAGAAGTGGACTCCCCGCAAATCGAGAAGTCTCTCGCTTGTGGAAATCATCCAAACCTATTAAGGTTTCTGCCAATGCCAAGCCTATACAGCTTCGGCTATCCTTGAGGCATTGAGCCACTTCAATCAATCTAATGCTGACTCCACTGCCACGAGGGGCAAAAAGGTAATGGACGAGTAAGCATATGCAGAGAACGTGCTGTCGGTAACCTTGCCAAAGAAGATCACGTATATTTCCAATGCCGACAAAATGATGAATTAGGCCATGAATGTCTGACTCTCCATTATGAGCCAAAGATTTAACCTCGTTGAAAGAGAGGACACACATCCGTTCAAGAGCCCATGCATGGCCAAAAAGGGGTTGAGGATAGTTTCTTCGTTGCACCAGGACTCCATTAACGCTAGAAACTCTTCAAGAGTGGGACATATCTCTTGTGATCAAAAGCGAAACACATGAGTAAACAGGTCCCAATAACGGCAAGCAACGTGGAGAAATGGAAAGCAAAGTGAAGTGTGGCTTAAGAAAAAAAGAGCGTTTATGCCGAAACCGCTAAAATTGACCTTTTCCGTGCCATCCAAAGTGGTCGTCCATTCCTTGAACCTCTTAATAGGGAAATCTCCATTTTCAGAGAAAATTAGCAAAACAGTGATGTTCTGCTTTAGAAGCAGGAAGGGAAGACCTTTATAGAAGAAAAGGGTGTGTAAGTGGCTGATAGTTGTTGCCAACTGCCTAGTTGCAGTTCTTGGCCGGCCTACCACTTTCTCAGCCGGCCGTACATTTCATTGGCCGGCTGGCCAAGTGTGTCAATCAAATAGCTTGGCAGCAGTATTATGTTTTCTCTTTTTGGTTTTGAGTCTTGTTTCGAGTCTTTTTGTTTTTAGCAAGTGTAAATAGGTGCGTTCAGGTTTTTTTTTTACTTCTTTTTTCCTTTGTTAAGTCCTATTTTGTATTTCGGTCGATTGTAGGCTCAATATCCAATTAAGAACTCATTCAAATGTGATCATTCTCAGTTTCAAATTCAAATATAGTCATTTTTATGCAAGTGCTATGCCATGCTCAATATGCTATGCAAAACAAAACAAAAAAATCATTCTTTTTATAAACTGTAGGGTCCAACCCTGATCATAGTTTTTACAAAAGAGAAAATACAACTTTTCATAAGCAAAAAGTAATGAACCTATCTGAAGCTATATAATTTTTGTACTACAAAGCACAATAAAAGAATAAAAGAAAAAAGAAAAAAAGGAGTCCAAAATCAATGTCCGTCAAGTTAGGTGCGTCGGGAAGCCCTCTTCATCCTCTTTTGAGGAAGAGACTGGAGATTACTGTCGCTGTCAGCACCGCTCTCACTAGAAGAATGTGACCATAAGCCAGAATCATCATCTTCGTCCTCGGACTCAGAGCGCTTACTAGCGATCTCCTCAGTGTCTCTTATCTCGGTATCCTCGCCAGTCAAGGTCCTCTCCGCAAACGAAGAAGCCCCTTGCACTTGGGACTCGCTGTCTCCACTCTGACTCCGACTCTGGGCACCTTTGCCCCTACCTCTACCTCTTCTCTCACCCCTGCCACATGCGGGGGCCCGTTTGTCTTCTCTCCCTGCAGTTGGAGGATGTGCCACAAGTGCCGCTGGTGCATGCAGAGGCTAAAAGAGTTTGCGCGAAATAGTGTATCAAAACAATTTAGTGCAAGAACAATAGGAATATAATTCAAGGAAATTAGTGCATGTCAGATGAGAAAAATGAGATACCTCATGACCATGGTAGGCGAGCAATGCCTCCCTCCTCTACACCATATGGACCAAAGAGTCAACCAACTGAAGCATGCCGTCCACGTAACCCACAAGCACCTGTAAGTGAGTTTGAATATCAGTATACAGGAAAGTGAATGCAAAATACAAATAACAGTGCATTCCCTAACATACTGGCACTCAAGCGGAATCTAGTGGGTGTGATCGTAGTCGGGATCACGGGGAGACCGGCTACATGAGCTCAACAAGTGGCGCCTTTAGTACATCTATAGTGCCTCAAGGTGGCATAAGGTAGGTCTAAATGAAGGTAGTGTAGTCCCCATCTCCATGGAAAAGATCAGCATCTTGCCCCACTAAGAATATCACAATAGCCTTGACAGGAAGACTAACAATGGTCCTTATAGAGAGAGGAGGGGGATCAGGAACAACGAGGTCGGGTAGGCCCAAAGTCTGGCGAATGAAACGCTCCACCAAGTACTAGGTTCGGTAGAGTGGACCCTCCAGCAGAATCTGCAATTAGGAGGTATCCCAAGAACTAGTGTACTCATCCCTCGTCCCCGCAAGCATGACCACCCACGGCTGCCAAGTGAGCTATAAACAGAGGATGCATAGTTGAAGTCAGTTTTCAAAGTATGGGCAAAAGAAATAAAGATGGAACCAAAGCAATAGAGATGGAATGGATTAGGTATGAGTTTTAGATTACCTCATGTGTCGTCGCTATATCGAAGAAATAGCGATAGTAGTCAAATGTGGTGACACTGCGGCGTCGAGGGTAACATCTGCCTTCATACAACCTCGAGTAAGGCACAACCGTTACCACCTCATCTCTTGGGACCGGGGCAAGAGTGGGAAAGTAAGCATACATCTAGAGCTACAAGAAAAGAATAGTTTGTGAGTCGACAGGTTGCAAATAGAAACAAAGGCAGAAAATGCAAAGCAGAAAGCATGGTTTATAATAGAAATGGAAAATGAAAATACGGGACATACCTCCTAGGCTCTCCAGTAGCCGCCAACCATGTTCCCCTTCTTACGGGAACCAGAGCTCATGTAGCTGTATAGGGTAGCAAGGACACCACCACTCCAGTCATAGTACCACACCCAAGGCAACACCACCAAAGCTTTGAGTAGATACAGACCCATGGTTTTCCACCTGTTTGTGAACAAGGTGCTGTCGAGACGATAGAACAGGAATCCACGAGTGTACTGCCCTATCTCCACTTTAGTCTCTAGCTAGCTCTCGTGGAAATGGTCATAGAACCATCTGTACCTTACCATAGATATCCAAAGAAGGGCGTGCTCCAAAAATATGGACGTAGGTGGCCCACCACTGGACCATGTCTAGATCAAAGGGGATCAAATCACCCCTTACTCGTTGCCTCATTCTAATGGAGAAGTCATAGGGCGTCATCATCATCTCTCCGGTAGTAGAGAAGTGGAAGTAGTTGGTGGTGTCCCACCACCTCTCCACCACGGTGCCGAGCAAGGGCCGACTCGCTTGTAGCCATAAGAGCTCAGAGTATAATAGGCCGAAGCCTGTGTCATCCACCATCTCTCGAACTCGAGTGTGGAGCTCCTGGTACTAGTCCCTCGCTGTCACTATGCCATAATCCCTCTAGGCATAGACGTTAACCTATGTTAAAAGAGGAATTTGTTAAATGCATGGCCAGCTAAACGGTTGTGATCAATGTCAAAGCAAGCAAAGTGCATAAAATGAGCAAAGGTCTTACCTAAGAAGCATCATGGGAGAGGTGCAAATGCGCTCTCACAAGAGGAAGTTCTCAGGCACGCCCCAGGCAAAGTCCTCAAATCTCAGCATTCCAATGAGGACCATTGTGTCTGTACGCGGGTGATAGGTGGCTAAGTCGAATGACCTTACCGTCAGTGGTGATAACTCAGGCTCAGGCTCTTGAGGGTAAAATCTCCCCTACAGCGATATCAGCGGCAAGATCCTCTGCCGCCCCATCTACCTTGTCCATCATTGGGTCCTCCACACTGACGGCAGGCAGAGGAATAGGCTCCTCGGGAGGGGTATCATCATGTGGAATATCATCGACCATGGAGAATGTGGTAGGTGGTGAGAGAAAAGTAAGAAAAATGAGAGAAGTAGGTAAAAAAAACCAAAATCAAACCCTAAGAGAGAGAAAATGAGAGGAAAAAGTGAAAATGTGAGAGCAAGTACACGAAAACCAAGTAAACCCGTGAGAAACAAGAAAAAAATAATGAGAAACCCAAAAAACTTGACCGAATCAAAATCCAATCGGTTCAAAACGTAAAAGGCCAAATGAGTTTTGCGAAAAAAGTTTGTATGGGTTATTGGGTAAAGCGAGTAAGATGAAAATCTAGAAAGAGGGAGAGAGAGAGCATAGAGAGAGACAAAAAGGGTTTTAGGAAGGTATAGATGTGAAATGAGGAGCCAAAATGTGTTTTTAATGAGCCGCGGGTTAAAAACCTGATTCTGCCCCTATAACCGCAACAGTTGGCTAGTCGAACAATATGTTGTATGGCCGGCCCTTCTTTTGGCTAGTTGACTGTCTTGCGGTATTATGAGGTGTTTTGCTAGATTTTCGCCTAATTTTGGGCATGGTTTCTCTTATATTCATCTTTAAAGTGGAAAAGTTAGAATGTTTGAGTTTGTTTCAGTTGTAGACAATTATGAAATTCTATTCTGGATGCACCGTTTTAGGTCTCACCATTTCTTCGAAGTGTGAATGTGCCTCAACCTCGAGCTCAAGTAGGTTTTACCCTCTTTTCAGCATGTGAGAATCTTTGGCTTTGAATTGAAAGTAGAAGTTTGAAAAATAGAAAAAGAAGAGGAAGATCCTCGGTAGAACAGGGTTGTTCATCGCCACTTCCACCTATGAGGTGTTTTCAAAGCCACCGCGTTTTATTTATCTTTTCTATGTGTTGCATGTTATGTTGCATGGAACATGCACCGCATTGTATTTTGTATTCATCTACATTCATCTCATTGTATCTACCCTTATCACCCGACGGTGTAATTTGGCTCGTTTTCATCCCTTCTACATGAAACATAGTTTGGTTGGCATCTTTCTCTCTTTCTATGTGAAACGTAGTTAGGATTGCATTTCTCACACCCTTTCTCCATGAAACGTAGTTTGGCTGGTACCTTTCATCTCTACATGAGACGTAGTTAGGATTACATTCATTTTACCCTTTATGCGCGAAGCATAATTTGGCTTGCACCCTCCGTCCTTTCTGTACGAAGTGTAGTTTGGCATGGAGCTCTTACCCTTTCTGGGTGAAGCGTAGTTTGGATTTCACCTTCTACCCTTTCTACGTGAAATGTAGTTTGGCATAGAGCTTTTACCCTTTCTGCATGAAGTGTGGTTTGGCTTGCACTCTCTACCCTTTTTGCGTGAAGCATAGTTTGGTATGGAGCTTTTACCCGTTCTGCATGAAGCATGGTTTGATTTGCATCTGTTTACCCTTTCTACGTGATACGTAGTTTAGCTTGTATTTCATCTCATCTTCATGATCTTCAGGCGGTATGCTCGTTTGTGGTTTCAATCGTTGCATTGCATTGAACTCATCTTCATGATTTTCGAGCAGTATGCTCGTTTGTCGTTTCAACTATTGCATTATATTTGAATATCGTTTGTATCCTATTTTTGAACAATGCTGGTTTGATTCCTTGCAAAGGGATACATAAGCAACTTTTGAGTTCTACCAATTCCATTTACATTTTGTTTGTTTGCCCAAGTCTCACGGCCTTGTCAAAATGTTCGTCTTCAGGCTTTGACATTTACTCACGCCATTTCATGACTTCAAGCTCTATCATAGAGGGGCAACTGTAGGCACCCTATTTTGACCGCTCTTAAGACTTGGACGCTTCAATTTGAACACTCGACGATGAAATGTTCCACTGTGCAATCGTTTGAATCTTCAGCAAAAGAATTCGGCTTCAAGCTTTAAAACCTAAACCTTGCACCCCCTTTGGACAAAAACCTTATTTTTTCTGGCCTAACCCCTAAGAGAATAGCTAACCAACATATGGACGATAGGCCATTTTCATTGGGCTGGTCGTACATCCTCATGGTCAATTGACCATGTTCAGCACAGTAGATATTTTGCAGTAGTCAGCTGCTCTTATGCACATGCTTTGGACCATCTATCTCTTTTACAGATATTTCCAATGTGAGAAGATTTTTTTCTATAAATACAACACCCCCTTTATGGTTTAGGGTTAGATACAATATACAGACAAAATAGATACACCATGTACATACAAAATAGATACACCATGTACATATAAAATAGATACCATACAAGCTTAAACTTGAAGCGTTTGCGAAGGTTCTTGAACATAATTTCAGATACTTGAGAATATTGAGAGTGAGGTTTGTTAACTAAGAAGCTCATCCTGTCTTTCAATAGGTGAATTTTGAACTCTTTCACCATCTTTCCTGTATCTTTTATTTGTCTTTACATACTGATTTCAGAGTTATTTTAAGCTTAAAATGTGATTAAAACTTTGTTAAAAGTGAGTGAGCTAGCCACCCTTTCATTGGCTAGTTCACTAGGTGTGCACCCCTTTGTTTTCTTTCATTGTTTTTGTTTTTTTTTTTTCTCACTTCATTTGGTTAAATTTCAGTACCTTTTAGCAGTATTTTTAGATTGCTTTTGTGTGATATAAATTGAATGTGGGCTTAGAAAATGGTCCTAGTCCTCCCGCTACAGGTGCTCTTACTTCCTATGCTTTGAATATCATATTAGTGTTGTTGTATGTCCTCTCAGATTTGGCGTGCTTTGTATATAGCGGCCAATCCATTTGAGTTGATCATTTTCACTTTGTTATAGCTTTCATTATGTCTCTTGGAACCTAGTGTTCATGGGAGGAATAGAGCTTAGGCTTAGCCACCTCGCCACATGTTTGATTAACTAGTGTTAAATTTCTTTCTTTCATAATTGTTGTCCACGTTGAAGCTAGGTAGTAGCTTCCATGTTCAAAGTATTGAAAAACTCTCTTACCGATCATTTTCGAAACATGGAAATGGATGTCTTATCATTGTTCCATGAAAAAGTGGAGTTGTCAACAACTTTGGCAAGTTGTGTGTTTAAACTTTGATAGATAGCTTGGTTTTTGTCTTTTTTTCCTTGCTTTGTTGCTCCTAGAGAGATCTTTCTTGAAATTTTTTGAAAACTCTCTCCTAGTTCGACTTTGAAGCATGGAAATAGATGTTTCATCCTTATTCCATGAGTAGGGAGATGAGTTGACAACAATTTTTGAGTTGTTTTTTTAGTTTATCTATAATCATCACATAGTATCTTGTGATGATTTGATGATTTGTGAAGCATGTCCACCTCTTCCTCGAATACATTTCATGATAGGAAGGAGGTAAGGAAAATAGCTTTGTTTTGTGTTCAGCCAAGTCTTTTCCTTTTGCTTTTAAAGATCATCATGCAACAAATTTTCAATGATTAATGATTTGGGAATCAAACCTACTCACTCCTTGAAAATCTTTATGACCTTGGGGAGCAAGGAGAATGAATAGATTTTGGAAACACTCTATTTTGCACTATTCCAGTTCTGTTGCAGTAGGGTATTCCTCAGAAACAGTGAACAGCCGACGATTATTATGTATGGCCGACCACCTGATTAGGCCCACTGGCCAAGAATGTTATTCGACAGTGGTAATTTTTCAGCAAAACATAGTAGATTTTGAGGCCAAAACAAAGCTGTTTTCTGGCTAATAACAGGGCAACTTCTGGCAGCAAACAGAGAGGTTTCCGGAGGATATTCTCGCTTGTGTGCATGCGACTCGTCGCTCATTCAAGTCCATTAGATTAGTAGCATTGATATTTATTTTGTAATAATTAGTTAATTAATTAGTTCATTCATTAGTGTTTGTAATAATAGTTAATTAGGCTATTCGTACCCTCTTCTGTGAGGGCAAATTTGTAATATGTGATGTATATCTTCCAACCTCCATTTTTTTCCCCCTTTTATTTACATGCTTACCATGGTTGTATGTAGTATCGTATTTTCGTTTCATATCATTGCCATGCTTTGCATCCATTTTTGCATGCATTAAGGTTTGGTTCATCATTTTTTAGTATCATTGTTACTCCCTACTTGCTTGAATACGTGCGTTACCGCATGCTTTGAGTGAATCCATATGACATGTTAATAAGCTGAACCTAATAGTTGCATCCTTGCATGTGTGGCATTAGTCATGTGCATTGTTAGGGTCATGCATTTTTCTAATTGCTTTCTTTTTCTTTGGCTTACCTCAGAGTACTAGGTGAGCATTTTTGGCTTTACCATTTTCATGTGTGTGATTATTGCCATGCTTAGCATCTTACCATGAGGTTACATGCTTACTCAAAATGAACTGTTTGAATACCAGTGGGATGAATGTTATTTTACTTGCATTGGGGATGATTTTCATCAAATGCATGTACGAGCTCATTTCTTTCCTTTTGAGTTGTGTGCACTCAAAACTCTTTTAAATCATCACACAAAATCAATTCATTTCCAAAGCAAGTGAAACAGTCTATACTTGTGTGCCTCACATAGTAAGATAGCATAATAAAATCAAAACAAGAGCATATAATGTTGATAAAATTCACATTACGATTAGTAGAGGCCGATCTTTGATCGGGTGAGGGAAGTGCTCAATTCATGACCTTTCCCTCTCATACCTAAGTTTCTGAACTGAGACAACTTTGGTTACAATGGACAAGTCGCCTTTGGCATGATTCACTGATTTTCTAAATTTTCCAAAAATATTTAGGTGGTAACTCTGAAATCTGACAATATAGTACATTTTTGGCATCTCTGGTGATTAACGGATTTTCTAGGATTTGCCGAATTTGGACTCTCATTTTTTATTTTTATTTATTTATTTTTTCTGTTTCACATTACACTTGTGAAACAAGATTCAGAACTATCGGAGTCTGAACTGTAGGGCTATCGTACCTGAGGAGACTAAATCCCTCCGAGGAGCACAAAAAACCAACTACACTCCTGAACCTAGAATTTTCTTAGTGCGACAGACTAGGCCTTAACTTAGTTTTCGTTGTTAAAGGTTTCTTGATTATGCAAGTCAGTGTGGGATGCATGCCTTAGATAAAAAAAAAGACATGGCGCCTATACTAAAAAAATGTTTCCTAGTCAGCCACTAATTGTAGAACCCCCATTCTGTCCAAACTTTTATTGCAGAATCACAACCCTAGTCAAATTGTTTGACTACTGATCTCACTAATTCACTAGAATTCAAACTCTACTCTTTCAGTTGTGACAAAATACCACATAAGCACAAAATTTGCATTCAATGCCTATTAGGGTTAGGGTTTTCTATCCTAATTATGGAAGTAGATCTAGGGTTTCACTAAATCAAACAAACGGCTGCCAAACAATCCTATATTTGGTAGGTTTTCTGTCCTATTTTTGATAGGTTCTAAATCTTTCAATATGCAAAGGTAGGTTTAGTCAAAGTGTACATTAACTATAACTATCAATATATCTCTCACAAGTGGAAAGCCATCCGGGGATATTAAGCAACGAAGTAGTTTTTCGAGCCCACAATGATACAATGCAATAAACAATTAATAACCAAAATCACAAAATAAAAATTTTAAAGTCAAGCTCTCTTAACTCCCTAGTGGAGTCGCCACTTGTGGGTGTCGTGCCTCTTTGGGTATAAGGCTCGTTTCCACCCAATATCGTACCAACTTGCATTCAAGAGCCACCACTCAATTTTAAGGGTAATTAAGAAACTTTTAACAAAGAAAACTAAGTACAAGACCTGATTCGTCATAACCAAATAATCAATGTGTGGGAACTAAGGTACAAAATGGGAAGGTCATTGAATGAAAGCACCACATTTTGCCCAATTCGAAGATTTTTCTCTAATAACTCTCTATTTTGTGATTTTAGTGATTAAATGCTTCACAAACTTCATTATTAGCCCTAAAACCATTACTAAGCCTAAGACTAGGTGATTGAATAAACAAATATCACTCAATTTATATCCATTGAATGTAGTCACATATTTTCATAAAATAATCATATTTTCCATCAAAAACAACTTTTTAACTCCCAATAGCCATAAACAAGATCTAAACTAAGCAATATTCATGAAAATATTCAAAACACACAATTTTGCATGGAAAAACATGTAGACTTGGATTATTGAAAACAATACACTAAAAACAAGCACATGCCATAAAAGAAAGGAAAACTTACTAGATTCCACCGGCAAGCGTCTTACCATGCATAATATGAATAAAATAAAATATAATGACCCTAAACATGCTACCAAACAACACAATATGCAACCTAGGCCTGATTTAAGGGTACTAGCATGATTTAATGCACAAAAAACAAATAACAAAGAAAAATACTATACTAATATATATGATATTTAAACCGGGCCATATGCATTCAAATATGAAAAGTACAATAACCTAAATATGTTGTTTAAATAACTCAAACAAAACATGCAAAATAAAGCGAAAAAGCATGCAAAACTATGAGATTACATGATCAACATGCAAAACTAACAACCTAACATGATTAGGTACTGAAATAAGGGACTAGAAACTATTGAAATAAATTAAAAATAGTAAGCTTACTTGCTATTTTGCAGAGGAAGCAAGAAAGAGCGAGAAAAAGCAAGAAACACCTTAGAATCCTTGCTTGAAGATTCCCTCGAGCTTCGGTTTCACTTTAGTTGCTTTGTTTCAAACCTTAGACGCACTTTAGGTTTTTCAAAAGCTATTGCTAGGGTTAGGAATCTCAGATTCAAGGGAAAAGGTGTTTGCTCTCTAAAACCCACAAAACTTTAGCAAAAACTTCATCCACCTAAAAGAGAGGAGGAAAGGGGTATATATAGGCTAAGAGGGAAGGTTTTGGAATACCCTAGGTTGCCCTAGGGTTTCCCATCACTTTCTCATTGCACCTCCCAATCAATTTGAAGCTAAAACTCACTTAGCATAACAAATAGAATGTACCGCTGCACAGCTTACTTGTGTAGCACGTGCTGCTGCGCAAACCTTGTGCGGCTAGACATGTGGCCTAGCCTTTAGACATGGTCATACATATCCTCCATGCATGCTAGCCATGCATACATGTACAAGTACATGGTTCTAGGCTTTTGGACCGTTCTTTCACCTAAGTGGGTCTGCTCGACTTCCAATTGACGTTTTTGTGTGAAATAAACCAATATTTTGAAAATATTTATCAACCCAAACTCAACTAGACCTCTACCTCCTTAGCGAGGATCAAAAGCTAACTTTGGATTAAAATGGGTTTAGGGGCAAAGTGGTCATTTTCATAAAAGATATTTTTTGGCTAAAACGGGATTACACAATAGCTTTCACAAACTTTAAGCATCTTTGAGGAGGAAATAATTACCATTTCATCATCGGGAAGCTTACAAGAGCCGGAAGTCTTAGGGTGTGTCAAAATTAGGGTGTCTACAGGCCCCGAGGAATATGGAGTCATTCTCGTCGGTTAACCTAATGTGGACATCAGCTAGAATATTGAATTCTCAACGAAAGTTTTCTATCTTAACAAGAGAGTCTACTCTCCACTTGTGCATGCCCTTATTGAAGAGACAATGTGTTCTTGGTGTTGTTGGCCTAGGGTTTTGGAGGAATTATGAAAAAATTTATGGGAACTCTATCAAATTGTCAAAGTTTTGCATTTTCCTAGTGCTTATCAATGATTCAAACCTAGATTTAAGCAAGAGAATATAAGAAACTTAAAGAAAACTTAAAGAATAATAAGAATAGGTTCAAGAATCTAGAAATCCAAACTAGAATGCAGATTTGAATGACTTACAGATGGATCTAGGCAAAAAGGAGATTGGATTTGAGTTCGCGAAAGTGAGATAGACTTTTTAATCGAAATAGAGTCTTGATACAGTCACTAGAGATGATGAATGGAGCAATTGTAGTGGTGAGCTTCAAAGCAACAATGAAGGTTTGGGAGTTAGAGAGAGAAAATCTAAGAAAAGAGATATAATAAAGTGAGAAGGTGAGAGGATAGGGAAGAGAGAGCGAGAGAGAATGAAAGGTTTTGATCAAACAAAAGGGCTACAAGAAATCATTTCAAATTTCTTAGGAGGCGCGCTAATGGCTGACGTCATTCGAAACGATGTATTTCAGTAAAGAGATATGCAAGGGACCAATCACTAGGTGTTGCAGTGTCAAACCTAGGGTTTGGTAATTTGAAATGCTTGGTCCTTGGTTCTTGATTTTTGAAAGCCGATGAGTCATGATCTTGGTTTGAGGGGTATCCTCCAACATGTTCTTTAGTCGACATGTTGGAATTCCATCATTTCAGTATGGCCGAGGTAATAGAACCTAGGGGCAATTATGGGGACATAATTTTGGGCTGTCCACATGCCCTAAATTGTTAGCCGAGATGCCACGTAGGTGATCCTAATTTGTTGAAATGAGGTCAACCCGCACCTAAGTCCAAGGTAATTGTATAAGGACTGAGAGTCCTAGATGATCATATGCTCTCTAGTTGGATAAATGAGGACCCTTGAATGAATTAATCCTGATCCAAATTAGAGGAGTCCAAGATAATTAATATCCTTGATAGGGATAAGAGTCCTATAAAGTACGACTTCTATGGAAAAGTGGACACTAATCATTATATAAAGAAGGCAACCCCATGGATCTAAGGTATGCTTCTTTACTTGAGAGTTATTGATATTTGCTAATATCTTTAAGAGATTGATTGCCGGTTTAATCGTTGGAGTGCTCCTGGGAGGACGAGCCACCGGTCTTATTGTTTTCTTGTGTGCAGGTGTAAAACTTTTCTATTCTTGCACGTGCTTTACAACTTAGTTTCCAAAATCTCGACGAAGACAGCTAATCTGGTTGTGAGGTCATATTTCAATACCCACAAGTATGTTGGAGCCTATTTGATTTTATTAGATTTTATTAGACTGAACTTGAATTTCAACACCAATCATCATCAAATGAATTCTTGAATTTCAACACCAATCATCAAATGAATCTTGATTAATACTTAGGATGTTACCGATAAACTTAAAACTATTTCATTTGTTTTGGAAATAAGATTTTATTCTTTACCCTCCCCCTACCCCTCTTCTGATAACTCTAAGAATCCTCTCTTTTACAATTCTTTCTCTTTTATGCAGTAAAAATTGATAGTGAATTAACTTCACTGATAGTGAATTAACTTCACGGGGTTGGCCTAGTGACGAAGGCAATGTGGACCTAGGAGGGACACATGTCCCACCTAACTTTTCAAATATTATTCTCGTGCCCATGATTTTGAAAATATTGTTCACTTTGCCCCTTTAAAATTATATATATGTTTAAATTTGTTTATAGCTCATCTCTTTTATCATTTTCAATAAAACCCCCCATAGTTTACCTACTCAATATCCAATTTGACTCCTTAAGTGTCTCACAAGAAAAATCTAACAAAGTATCACCTTTTATTAAATATTTTGTATTGCCATTTTATACTTTTTTTTCACACTTATGGCAAAAAAATTTAAACCTAAATGTTATTTTATATATATATATATGTATATATATTTGAAGTAGTATATAAATTATTGGAATAATTTTGAATTGTATGTAATTTTTCTTGTACCATACTAAATCAAATTAAGCTTGTGTACCAAACAAATAGGATCTAATATTTTGCATTAGTATTGCCCTCGCTCATCCAAAATCCTGCCTCCATCACTGGTTGGCCTCGTGGTCAAGACCTGGGGCATGGGAGCGTACTCCCAAGTTTTAGGTTGAAAACCTCATTGGTGCAAAAAATTTCTTAGGATTAATCTATGTAGGACTTCACTCTGACTTTAATTTGGACCCTCACAAGTGAGTAGTGGAAGTGATCGTTGGATTAATCAGTCCAATAGACCGAATACCGACTTATCAAAATAAATAAATGCGTAAATGTGATAGTGAATTCATAAAGTAATTTAACGTTGGATGAAAGTTCAACTTATCACTTTGCAATGACTTGCGCTGAATTTTGAATGAATTACTTCGTTTAGATGTGTATTAAAAAATTTACTATTTTTAAAGAGATTTTGAATGCCTAATTTGGGATCTAAACAAATTGGTTTTGAGTCACGCACTACTAAAAACTTGACTTTTTGCGACGGTCTCAAACGTCGCAAAAGGTCCATATATCGTCGCAAAAGACTTTTTGCGACGGAGCAGTGACGGAAAATGGGGGGTGGCGGAAAGGGGCGTGACAAAAAGTATTTATGCGGATTTACAAACCGTCGCATTCTTGTTATGACGGATAAGCAACGATTTTATGACGGTTTCGCTGACACAAAAAAGGAGAAAAATGACATTTTAGTGACGATATTGATTGCCGTCATAAAAACCTTTTTAGCGATGGTATTTGCCGTCATAAAGGTATTATTATTAGCGACGGTCTAAAAGCGTCGCCTAAAAAATAGTATTAAGTTAATACCATATTGGCAAATTTAAACCGTCATAAAAGATTTATTTGTGACGGTTGAAACCGTCATAAAAGATTGAAACTATTATGTATATGCGACGGGTTAACCCGTCGCTAATAACATATAAGAAAATGAGAATTACATTAGCGACGGTTTATCATTGTCGCATAACAAAATTATTTTTATAAAATCATTTTTATTAAATATTTCCTATACAAATTATTAATATTTTAAAAATACATCCACATCCACATCCACATTCAAATTCACTTTCACAAAATCATATATACCAAGAATAATATATGTACCTTGTAACAATTGTCAATCAAATATTTATTTACAAAAATATATAAAATAACTTCTAACAATACTAATAATTTTAAAAATTCAAGAACTTAAATTTTTAGTATCGACAATAGAAATAAAAAAATAAAAACAGATATAATGTAGCTTGTTTTGATGTCAATAGTAAGCTCCCATATCGATATGCGAAGATATCACGTACTCAAAAGGTTTGCATCTGCAAAAAAAACAAAAAAGAAAAAAAAATCATCATTTACAACATAATTATTTTCAAGCTTACAGAAAATGTAAAACATTTGATATTTTTTTAAAAAAATAAATAAATAAATAAGATTGTACACTCTAATATCGATATGCGAAGATATCATCACGTACTCAAAAGGGTTGCACCTGCAAAAAAAAAAAAAAAAAAAAAAATCATTTACAATATAATTAATTTCAAGTTTACAGAAAATGCAAAACATTTGATATTTATTTCAATAAATAAATAAATAAGATTGTAACATATACATGAATCGAGCGCCACACAATGTATCTTCCCACAGCTTCTCCAACTGTTCTTAGACATCGGCAAGTTGTTTCCAAAACAGCGTTCGGCTTGTTCGCTTTTAAAACAAAAACTTTGCAAAATCCAGGTCCAATTGGAACTCCATCAATTTCACACAACGGATCAGCACTAATAAGAAGTCCCTCCGCCAATTGGATTCTTGGTATTACAGAACTCTCCAAAGAAACTTTAATTACATCCTACAATGATGATAATACTATTAAAAATAGGCAATGATTGTATACAATGACCTATAATCTATAACAATAATCGAATAAACACAAAAAGAGTTTGTAAAGAAGAAGTATTGATCGAGTTCCGTCTTCTCCTACAAGTCATGTGTGCCAAGTATGTTCTTGGCGTGTCAAGTTTCGTTGACATCCGAACCTGTTTGAGCATTTAGTATGTCAACTGGTTTAGAGTTATTAAGTAATAAATTTTCATTAACGGAAATTAGGATTTAGATTCAAAACCAGGAATCGTTTTCGAGTTCCGTCTTATTCTACAAGTCATGTGTGGCTAGTATGTTGTGCGTGTGAAGTTTCGTTGACATCCGAACCTGTTTGAACATTTTCGTGTGTCAACCGGTTTAGAGTTAATAAGTAACAAGTTTTTATAAACGGAAATTAGGTTCTAGATTCAAAACCAGGAATCGATTTCGAGTTCCGTCTTATCCTACAACTCATGTGTGCCTAGTATGTTGTGCGTGTCAAGTTTCGTTGACATCCGAACCCGTTTGAGCATTTTAGTGTGTCAACCGGTTTGAAAAAGAGTTATTAAGTAACAAGTTTTCATTAACGGAAATTAGGCTCTACATTGAAAACCGGGAATCGGTTTCGAGTTCAAATCTTATCCTACAAGTCATGTGTGCCTAGTATGTTGTGCGTGTCAAGTTTCGTTCAAATCCGAACCCGTTTGAGCATTTTAGTGTGTCAACCGGTTTGAAAAAGAGTTATTAAGTAACAAGTTTTCATTAACGGAAATTAGGCTCTAGATTGAAAACCGGGAATCGGTTTCGAGTTCCGTCTTATCCTACAACTCATGTGTGCCTAGTATGTTGTGCGTGTCAAGTTTCGTTGACATCCGAACCCGTTTGAGCATTTTAGTGTGTCAACCGGTTTGAAAAAGAGTCATTAAGTAATAAGTTTTCATTAACGGAAATTAGGCTCTAGATTGAAAACCGGGAATCGGTTTCGAGTTCCGTCTTCTCCTACAACTCATGTGTGCCTAGTATATTGTGCGTGTCAAGTTTCGTTGACATCCGAACCCGTTTGAGCATTTTAGTGTGTGAACCGGTTTGAAAAAGAGTCATTAAGTAATAAGTTTTCATTAACGGAAATTAGGCTCTAGATTGAAAACCGGGAATCGGTTTCGAGTTCCGTCTTCTCCTACAACTCATGTGTGCCTAGTATGTTGTGCGTGTCAAGTTTCGTTGACATCCGAACCCGTTTGAGCATTTTAGTGTGTCAACCGGTTTGAAAAAGAGTTATTAAGTAACAAGTTTTCATTAACGGAAATTAGGCTCTACATTGAAAACCGGGAATCGGTTTCGAGTTCCGTCTTATCCTACAAGTCATGTGTGCCTAGTATGTTGTGCGTGTCAAGTTTCGTTCAAATCCGAACCCGTTTGAGCATTTTAGTGTGTCAACCGGTTTGAAAAAGAGTTATTAAGTAACAAGTTTTCATTAACGGAAATTAGGCTCTAGATTGAAAACCGGGAATCGGTTTCGAGTTCCGTCTTATCCTACAACTCATGTGTGCCTAGTATGTTGTGCGTGTCAAGTTTCGTTGACATCCGAACCCGTTTGAGCATTTTAGTGTGTCAACCGGTTTGAAAAAGAGTCATTAAGTAATAAGTTTTCATTAACGGAAATTAGGCTCTAGATTGAAAACCGGGAATCGGTTTCGAGTTCCGTCTTCTCCTACAACTCATGTGTGCCTAGTATGTTGTGCGTGTCAAGTTTCGTTGACATCCGAACCCGTTTGAGCATTTTAGTGTGTCAACGGTTTGAAAAAAGTCATTAAGTAATAAGTTTTTATTAACGGAAATTAGGCTCTAGATTGAAAACCGGGAATCGGTTTTGAGTTCCGTCTTCTCCTACAAGTCATGTGTGCCTAGTATGTTGTGCGTGTCAAGTTTCGTTAACATCCGAACCCGTTTGAGCATTTTAGTGTGTCAACCGGTTTGAAAAAGAGTCATTAAGTAATAAGTTTTCATTAACGGAAATTAGGCTCTAGATTGAAAACCGGGAATCGGTTTTGAGTTCCGTCTTCTCCAACAAGTCATGTGTGCCTAGTATGTTGTGAGTGTCAAGTTTCATTAACATCCGAACCCGTTTGAGCATTTTAGTGCGTCATCCGGTTTGAAAAAGAGTTATTAAGTAATAAGTTTTCGTTAACGGAAATTAGGCTCTAGATTGAAAACCGGGAATCGGTTTTGAGTTCCGTCTTCTCCTACAAGTCATGTGTGCCTAGTATGTTGTGCGTGTCAAGTTTCGTTAACGTCCGAACCCGTTTGAGCATTTTAGTGCGTCATCCGGTTTGAAAAAGAGTTATTAAGTAAAAAGTTTTCATTAACGGAAACAATATATACTTATCAAAGACTACTTGAACAGAGCAAGAAAAACTTGTCCACCACTTCATGGATGATTTCAGACCACCTTACAAAGCTGAATTTAACCATGTATGAGAATTTGAACATGACAGATATGCTAAACAGAATCTGTCATGTTTGATCACCAATCAATTGAAATCCAAGGGACTAATTCTAAAATTCCATGTACATTTTCAGTCCAATTGCATGAATACAATACCTGTTTTTCTTGATTAGTGACCATCCATCCAGGCAAATATATGTGAAGGATTAGTTTACTTCTTTTGTTAGCATTTGAAGTGATCGATTCTTTTTGTTGGTTTCATTGGATAGCTTGCTTGTGATGATACCAAATCTGATTGACAAAATAAACAATTATGAAGTATTAATGGTTTGTGGTCTTTTGATGTTACGTTTTGCTGCACAGGCTCACATTGAACTGTTATTAAGTTATTTATTCCAGAATTCTGTGGTTGTCTCTGAAAGAAAAATAAAAAGCATTTATGTCTTTAGTCAAACTAACTTGGAAAGGATGCTGCTAAACAAACAAAAGTAACCCAGATATTACAAATAAGCTGATGGAAAAATTAGTTCAAGATAAACCAGGTACTATAGCAACATGAATTATGAAAAATTAAATGTGAGGGAACTTTATTTTAATTGAAGCAATGGAACACATGCATAGAATAGAACATTTTATACTAAGTTCTTGTGGAGAAAAGTATTAGAAGATCTTTTCTGATGACGAGACATATTTATTGGGAACAGGTTCGTTCCCAATTTTTTGGAGGTCTCAAATTACTTTTGGTAAAGGGTTTTATTGGGCAAACATATCTAATGTAACCAATAGGAAAGATTCTGTGTTAGGATGAACTATCAAATGTTAGGTGTAGGTGCATCTTGAGGCATGTTCTTGTATAGTGATATGTGCATATGTAGTGAACATTCTATCCCATATTGGAGAGAGCTCAATGCTATTTACCTTTCACCGATCAATCTGGTTCCACTAGATTTATGAAGTAGGCCTATTGATAAAAAATGTTCATATTGTTGGTGTAGTAGTCTGGTTCCACTAGATTTATGAAGTAGGCCTATTGATAAAAAATGTTTCCTTTAGTGATATTTTTTCATCCTTTTATAATCATTTTATGGTGCCCAATTATTTTCAGGGTTCTAACAATTTTCAGTCTAAAGTGCCAAAAAAACAAACAGACAAAGGCAGTGTAAGTAATGGCTGTTTCAATGAGATTTAGATCCAGCTTTTCAGGGAGCTGGGCAAAAGTCGTATCCTTTATCTTGGGAATATTTTAACATGGCAAACTTCATAGGAATCAAATTTTCTTTTTCAATACAATATCAGAATCAATACACTGCTATACCTCATTTTCTTGTCTCCAATGTTATCTCCAAATGGTTCCGATGCTCTCACACTAACTTAAATTGGAAGTAGAGTCCACGGACCCCCACAAAGTTGGTCCAATGGTCATGAGGGGCTAAGTGGCCTCATGATCCTTGTGTAAGAACTCTGGAGGCATGCGGCTCAGTGGATAAAGTTGAGGATTTGACAGTGTGTTCATTTCTCTTGAGGGACTTGCACTAATGCATTGAACAGTTTAGGGTGACAAATGGGTTTGTGTACTGAAAACGATGCTAATGGGTTTGTGTACAACAGATTTTTTTTAATTTGCCTGTACAACAGATTGTGATTCTGTCTCTTTGAGAAAATCATAAATTGTAGAAGAGAGAAGGTAGCTTTACGTTGAAAACAATGCAAAACCATTAGTCAAATTCTTCTAAACATTAATGTTTATATCTAAGATACCACCCTATGATGTATGTTGTTTGCCAATTACCTAGTTCATCATGCGTGGACCTAAATTCAGAGGTTCAAAGAAAAAGATTTATAAAGGATTTATGAAATAATGGAGGACAGATAGACAACATCGAAATTTGAATGAGTGAGTCAAAGAATTAGAGGATGTTACGCAACTTGGAATAAGGCAGAAGTCGAAGGCTCTTAGTGTTCTTTATTCAACACATACATAATAAACTAAAGAGAGAAAAAAAAAGCTCTATATGATCATGAGGTGAGTCATGCATTCTGACATAGTATGATTGGCTACTGAATGCATATGCTTTGATAAATGGTGGTAGAGGAGAAAAGATAGGCCTTCAAACAAATTGCATCACCCAAAATCGAAAAATATAAGAAAATTGGCTGCAATTGTTCAGTTATCTGTAGCAAATCCCAAGAGTACACTGGCAAGGAGTGAAATATTTTAAGTTGAAAATATTCCGAAGACAAAACAGATGATTACGATTGTGTGAAGAGGCATGATCACTATGATGCAACAAAACATAAGGCCCTAGATAAAGCTAAATCGTGGAAAAGAACCCTTGTAGTGCACTAGAAGACATACTCCAAATCATGACAAACATGTGGTGTGTTCCTTACCTCTTCATGTGTGTGGCAAGAAAAGTTTGTAAATGTAGCCACTACAGAGGGCACCCGTTCCTTACCTCTTCATGTGCCTACCATACTTCCCACAATCAAAGCTGCTAGTTGCCATACCTATTATAATGCTCACAAACCTTTCCACCCAAGCTTTATCCTTCTCCTACAAGTCATGTGTGCCTAATATGTTGTGCGTGTCAAGTTTCATTGATATCCGAACCCGTTTGAGCATTTTAGTGTGTCAACCAGTTTGGAAAAAAAGTTACAAAACGACAAATTTTGACAAACGACAAGTTTTCAAATTGTTTGAAAGTTTACCTCATCATTTGGTGGTGGTGTATGTGGGTTCTCATCGGCGTCATAATCCGTAGGTTCACGGTGTCCACTCAATGCATCCGGTACCTATGATATTCATGGTATTCTTTGTTAATCGTATTTATATTCAATGATACAATTGTGCTATAATTAGATATTTATAAAACATTTATTTATACCGAACCTATTTGTTGTGATTTGTACTCCCTTCGTGGGACACAATAGCCAACATTTCAGCTTTCATTTCTTGTATCTGTGTCAAAAGCTCTGTTTGCATCTCCTCCCTCAATTCCTCTCTAATCTCATCTCTCAGCTCTTGTCTCAACTCCGTACGAACCTGCTTTGTGATCTCGGCAACAATCGATGGCTAAGATCCTGACTGTGATGACTTAGATTTATCTCCATACACCATGCTCCAAGGCACATCCTTGCCGTAAAATGCGACAATATCCATGCCCATCTTCACCGACCACGCCGTGAAAACTCTGTCTCGAGCATCTTCGGTAGTGCGGTAATCTTCAGGCAACATGGACAATTGGCGCTCAAACTCATCCTATAAATTAAAATAACAAGTAAATATAATTAAGTAGTTCAAACAAAATCAAATATAAATACAAATTTTAGGATTTGAAAATACCATGGTTTGCCTAACATCAGGGCCAGTTTGATTGCGTGTATATTTCCAAACACTCATTTTATCCGTTGGCAACCCTTGACAACCATCGAAAATTCAAAAATTAATTATTATCGCGATAATTTACATTCATATTGATATGTACCTAAATAATATATACCTTCCTTGAATCTGAGTGAATGAAATGCATCGTCGTATGATTAATATAATGAAAAGAACGACTTCCAGCATTGTGGACTGCAATGTCCTATAAAGTTTGCATAAATGTAAGTCGCAAGTATACAAAGTTAATAATTTTTCTAAAGATACGTGCTTTGTAATTAACTTATTTTATATACCTCTACTTTCTTAGTCTTCCAATAATCAACAAGATCATACCAGCGTTACGGAACAATTTATGGAGGCACCATGTCTTTGATATTAGTATGATCCTTGTTAGGCTTAAAATACTTATTCTTGATCTTGCTTTTGTGATCCTTCCACAACTCATTGCACTTTTTCAAGCAACGTGGTTTGTACCCCTCCGGACAAATTTGTAAATTATCCTACACAATTTAAATCATTAGTTCAAATAATAATATAATTGAACAATTTAGTAAATATGCTTTTACCTTAACATCCGCCCATATTGACTCAAGAACATCAATAGGCACGGTCCAATTAACGTCGTAAGAGAAACAATGTTCCCATTACGTACCATGAACCCAAGTTGGCTAGTTAACTTAGACTCATTATCTCGGAGGGATTGAAGTCGGCGAAATCAATGGCCAACTTCTTGCGTACCCCAATCTTTAATGCCTTTCGCAAATCCTCGACCTCGAGGGGAAGATAAAGAACCTGTAGGGCACGTGAGGATTAATGGAAAAAAAAACACATATTACAAAAATTGATAATAAATAACTTGTAGTTAAATTAACGTAATTAGATACATAGCCATTTGTTATACCTGAGTTGGCTTGTGAAAATCAGTCTGGATTTGGAACACATTATAAGAATAAACAAATTATATCAGAATATAATAAACAACATATAAATAAAAGCATAAATTAAATACATGAAAACAAACCTGTACCTGAGGTGGGATATGAAGAAGTCGTCGGTCCTAGCATATGAAATTAGAAAGTTTATGTATAGTGAAAATGAAATAATTTAATTAATATAATTTAAGTACATAACAAATTTGTATACCTGTGGTGGCCTGTGAAGACAACGTTGGTCGAGACAATTGTGATGATGGTGGTGGTTGTCTCGGTGGCTGTGATGGTGGTGGTGGCTGTATCGGTGGCTGTGATGGTGGTGGTGGCTGTATCGGTGGCTGTAATGGTGGTGGTGGCTGTGATGGTGGTGGTGGCTGTATCGATGGCTGTGATGGTGGTGGTGATTGTGTCTGCATACGCAAAACGTCAGCCATAGTGCGAGAGGGATTATTAAGGTTCCTCTTCCGTGTACCTGAGGTGGGATATGAAGAAGTCGTCGGTCCTAGCATATGGAATTAGAAAGCTTATGTATAGTGAAAATGAAATAATTTAATTAATATAATTTAAGTACATAACAAATTTGTATACCTGTGGTGGCCTGTGAAGACAACGTTGGTCGAGACAATTGTGATGATGGTGGTGGTTGTATCGGTGGCTGTGATGGTGGTGGTGGCTGTATCGGTGGCTGTGATGGTGGTGGTGGCTGTGTCGGTGGCTGTAATGGTGGTGGTGGCTGTGATGGTGGTGGTGGTCATATCGATGGTTTGTGATGGTGGTGGTGATTGTGTTCGCATCATAAAACATCACCATAGTGCGAGAGGATTATTAAGCTTCCCCTTCCGTGCCATTACAAGCTGTAACAAATATAATTGAAAATATAGAGAATAGTTGGAGTTAATAATGTAAATACAAAACAAACATAATAAATAAATTGGAAGCACATAAAATTGTTAAATAAAGTAACATGCCCAAATATGCAAGTCTTTAAAGCATGAAAATTTACTGTGTCATTACAGAATCCAAAAATTATTACAAAATATCTTAATTCTCTCTCATTTCAACATCAAGTTTCTCCTTCTACGACTTCCCTCACCCAGCCAACTTCTTCATCACGGACCATTATATTTTCTTCTAATTGTTGACTCATATATGGCTCAGTTTCTGGATCAGTAGAATACATATCAAATAAACCCCTTTGAGACATCTTCACAACCACTTGCCAATCTGATTCTATAGGGTCTGCAACATACCAAACTTGCTCAGCTTGGGATACCAAGATGAAAGGTTCATTGGTGATTTGATCATCTCGATACAACAAATGGTTGAAGTTAATCAACGTGAACTTGAAAATATCTTCTTTCTTACCCCGAACATTGTCTATCCAGTCACACTTGAACAATACATACTTCATCGCATTGGTGTACCGGATTTCAATGATATCTGTCACTTGTCCATAATAGTACCACGGCCCCCACGAGGATTTTTGTCCTTCCGGCTTGCATAACTAATAGTATCTGCTTTCAAAGCTACACCAGAATTTTGACTGGCTCGACGATCATCCATAGACTTGACCCAAAAACGGAACCCATTAGTTATGTAACCAGTGAACCTTCTTGCTCCGGTATGAGGACCATTTGCCAATGTATGAATCTCTTCGGAAAATGTGGCATTATCAGTCCTTCGCAAAGTGTGAACCTATTTAAAACATGAAAGCAAATTCAAAACGCAAATCGACCTAAGTTGTAATCTATAGCTAGATTTGTCCATACATACATGTTCTTTAAACCAAGTGTGAAAAGTTTTGAAATGTTCATTTTGGAGTTGATGATCATCAGCACGAGGCATTTTCATCTTAAGTTCTTCAAGGTGTTTCCTATATACGTTGAAAAATTATCAATAACAAATTAATATTTGAAATGTAATAAAAAACAAAAAAAACTTGTCAAATATTGAGTAAGAGGGGTACCTACTTTAGGAATGGTTCAACTGCTTTCGTATTGAACAAGATATATCGATGACACTGTACATAAGAAGTATGACCAAGGTTGAAAGTTGTGGTTTCACCAACAACGACCCATATTAGCTGCACCATTGTAGTTCCTTCAGTGCCGATTCAATTTAGTTTCCACATCATTCAGATATTGCGTGCAAAAATTCATGCATTCTTCCATAAGATAACCTTTAGCCATTGAACCTTCTGGATGAGCCCGATTACGTACATATTGCTTTAAAGTAAGAAGATATCTCTCAATTGGATACATCCATCGAAATTGAATCGCTCCAGCCACCAATGCTTCATCACCTAGGTGTATAGGCAGATGCTCCATTATATCAAAAAAAGCTGGTGGAAATATTTTCTCCAAATGACAAAGTGTTAGTGCTATCGACCTTGGATATTTGCTACATCTGTTTGACGATTTACTTTGGAACACAATTGTCTGAAGAAATTACTTAATTCAACCAAGGCTTGAACAACATTCTTAGGCAACAATCCTCGTACACCCAAAGGAATAAGTTGTTGCATTAGAATATGACTATCATGGCTCTTTAGACCAAATGCTTCTATCTCAGAATCGTACCTGACGAGAGATATTTGATGAATACCCGTCAGAACTCTAACGCCTTAAGCATTTTCAAGAACAAATATTTCTCATCCTTGGTCATTGTGAATTGTCTTTGGTGGCAAATAAGCTTTATTCGTCCCTCTTATTTGCAAGTGTAGGGGTTTTCTAATATTCATTTCTTGCAGATCGCCCGAGCATTGACATTATCCTTCGATTTCTACAACCCCAAAGATTGTCCACAATACATTGTCACACATTCTTCTCTATATGCATCACGTCAAGGTTATGTCTTATTAGATTGTGCTCCTAATATGGCAATTCAAAAAGTATACTCTTTTTTTTCCAACTATGAGTGCGAGGTCCAGCTTTCTCCCTTTCCATTTGTCTCCTATGCCTCTCTTTAAGGTCATCCAGCCTGTATTGGGTTAAGATACCCTCAGATTCTACTTGTAGCAAAATCTCTGATCCAGATAACAATCTCGGTTTGAGACTCAATTCCGAAATGCCGTCAAATGATACTTTATCCTTTCGAAATTTGTGACCACTAGATAAGAATCTGCGATGACCTAAATATGAATGTTTCCTACCATGTTTCAACCAACACGATCTAGTTTCCTTATTGCAACATGGACATGCATATTCTCCTTTCGTGCTCCATCCTGACAAGTTCGCATATGCTGGAAAATCACTAATTGTCCATAACAAAGCTGCATGCATTTGAAACATTTGATTTGTTGATGCATCAAATGTAGAGACACCGTCAGTCCATAGTTCCTTCAACTCCTCAATCAACGGTTGCATATACACATCAATTTTGTCACCGTGGTCCTTTTGGGCCATCGATAAGTGTAGACAAAATCAAAAATGGTTGTTTCATGCACACCCATGGCGGTAAATTGTATGGAATGAGAACAACAGGCCAGGTGCTATGAACTATGTTCATCGATCTGAATGGGTTAAAACCATCAGATGCTAACCCAAGCCTTACACTTCGACAATCATCAGCAAAGTCAGTATTTCGACGGTCAAAATCTTTCCATGCAAGGGAGTCAGCAGGATGTCTTAAGACACCATCATCTTCTCTCGTTAAATGCATGCCATTTCATGAGCTTGGCGTTTCGATGACATATATAACCTCTGCAATCTTTGCTTTAAAGGAAATACCTCATCTGTTTAGAGGGTATCTGTTCTGACCTCCACGAGGAACATTTGAACTATCAGCTCCATTTTGTTTCCACCTAGAACTTTTGCATATGACACATTCATCAAGATTGATGTATCAATTTCGGAACAACATACAACTATTGGGGCATACATCCCACGTTTCATATGTGAAGCCCAAATCAGAGTGATCTTTTGAGCTTTATAGTAAGAATCAGAAGTTTCGCACCCTCGGAAAGCTTCATTCAACAACTCAAGTAACATGGTAATGTAGTGTCACTCCACCGATTTAGCACCTTCATATGTAAAAGTCGAACAATGAGCGACAAAGATGTGAACTTCGACCTTGGGATACAATTCACTCTGAGCATCCTCTAAAAGTTTGAAGTAATTTTCAGTCTCTGCATCTGGACCTAACTGCGGATCAGTAGCTTGTGGTTCTGCTACATTGGGATTAGTTGGTGCCTGTGGTTCATCACCTACAACACTTGTACTAGGAACTGAAATACCAGTAACATCGTGTATCATTCCCACCATATCATCCCTAATGTTTTCATTCACTAAGGCTTCATTATCTCGGTTACCATGCACAGAAGTATACGGCTCTCCATGATTAATCCAATGTTTGTATTTGTTTAGAAAACCATTTGAAATCAAGTGCTCTCGCACACTATCTCGGACAAGATGATAGCGATTCTCGCATTTCCTACATGGACAACAAATCATCGAACTTGTAGCCCTATTGGTGTATGCAAACACTAGAAATCGATCGATCCCATTCATGTATTCTCTCGACATCCTATTGGGCAAATCAATCCAACTCTTGTCCATTTTGTTTACTTCTCCTAAATATATATTCTGTATACATGAACATGCATATTAATTAACCATAACAACAATTCTAATATTTTATACATCATAAATGCACACATTCCAATAAGTGAGCAAATATATCATGGACAAAAAAGCAAACATTCCAATAGGTGAGCAAATATATCATGCACAAAAAAAATTGACATGTGTTTATGACTTGTAACCAAAGAAAGTTGTTCATTCATTAGCATTCACTTGGCTGGTCAAACAAAAGGTGAGACTGGTGAGTAAAACTTTAATAAAACTATGAACCTTGTATGTTTGTTTCTCATTCACTAAATATAATCTATCTCACGTGTATCATCTCCTTTAAGAACCTTGTATGTTTATTTCTCAAAAGCAAAATGCTAGAGGGCAGAAAAAGCAGCACTGCTTTTGGGTTCTTTCAAGAAAAATGCATAGATTTTTAAGGGATTTTTTCCCGACTTTGAGCAGGCTAATATTAAATCAAATTACTGAAAATTGAAAAATTAATGCATGTCATACAGAAAACTCTGCACATGTTACTATTCCTCCCCATTTTTTTGGAACTGAAAATTAAACCGAAATAATTATCTGACAGCAAGGATATAGTGTTACTGGCAGCAAGGCAGCAAAGTAATAATGCACACAGAGACATGGCCAATCATCATATAAGATGAACCTCATAGAAATTATTGGGCAATAAATCATACCAACTGCAGATCCAAGGGTAAAAAATATTGCATTAATGTGACAACAGAGGCACAACCCTTAATGGCCACTTCCCTGAGCACAGATGGGACTCAGCAACTAATCGAACAGACAATTCAGAATGAACATGCTTATTTGTACCATATCAGAGCACTTTTAATTCTAACATACTTCTGTGCAGGGCATAGCATAAGCTATAAACACAAAGATCCTAGTATCTGTGAAACGAATCACAATTTTCTACGTTGGTTGATAGCACAGAGCACTCACCTGAAGATGGTTGCACGAATGTCCTTTGACAGGAGTCTTAATACACCTGAAACTGTTTGAGATAGAAAATAAATAAACAAATAAATAATAATAATCAAGAGAATATTAACATGATTCAATTTTGTAACAGGATAAATGAAATAATTATTTGATTATAATTATGTATCAAGTTATTCATTGGGAAAAAAATGATAAAGCAAATCGGGAAAAAATTCAACATCTTGCATAGAAAATGCCAACAGTTGACTCCAAAACCAATCATCAATATTTCCTAGACCCATAAAAGAAAAAAAAAAGAAGTGCCTACATTGTTTCTCAAGAGCAAATGGTAAGGAAACGCTACTACTAGCAGGCTAATTTTCTAATTTTTCAACTAGTGCTAGAAACTAACAATTAGATACACTTTTTTTTTTATGAAAATTCTGCTCAAAATAAATAAATAAATAAAAGAATTTTGTGGTAACAATTAAAAGTAAACATGGTTTTTTGATGCACCAAAAAGTCAAAAAGCCTTATCAAATGTACCCATCTTCCTAATAGGACTTTTAGCTAACAGTCACAAAAAAAAAAAAAAAAATAGTTCGATCCAATTATTTCAACTGCCACAGATGCCTCCTTTCCTCAAGGAAACCTAACTAGCACAGAAACACTCCTCAAAACCTAACTACCATCCCACCATAGCAGTCCACCAAAATCAATCAGCAAGACTTGCAGCCCTCCACTACCTATACAAAACTAGCACACAACAGCGCCCAAACTGACCAGGCAGAAACACCACCAGCAGGAACACCCAGAGGACAGAGGAGAGCAGAGGAGAGCAGAGCTTAGACCAGGTATCTATTTTTACAGCTGCTTTTTAATTTGACAAAAACTGAGTAAGAAATATAGGACAAAGACAGCCTGAGAAACCGTTAACCAATCTATCAGGGTTTAGATCATTTTGAGTGAACTTTTACATTATTTTCCTTACATGAAAAGTAGAAATACAAAATTCAAAACTCCGGCCAGGAAAGGCTTTCATCATCTGGTTATACAAGTCATAGTCAATGATCCAGCTATATATAGATTGATAAAACCAAAAAGTTAAATGATGTTGATAATATTGCCATGGGATAGATAATATTCCAGAAGTTAAAGCAAAAACAAGCCATGACTATGATGCCTTGCCCAATGGGATCATGGATCATTTGAAGCATGCTAATCCAGCGCCAACTCTTGCTAAAAAGCCAAGTTTTGATTTTCATAATGAAGGTCCAAATCCAAAGAATAGGTGAACGGGCCATTTTCAACCGGCATTCTTTGGTCATGTTTGGATGGAACTAGGACAAGAAAGTCAAAACAGAAACCAAATAGAGCCAGAGGCGTGACGGATGATCTGAGAGAGCACAAAATCGACCTTTGTAAGTTCAAGTGATTAGAAGATTCTTTCTATGTTCATATACATTTGTTTTAATGAGACATACAAGCTATATCTTTCGCTAAAATTTTGATCTTGGTGGATTACTCAAATTTTTGCATTCTTTAGTTCCTAGTTCAACCAATTTTTATTCTCGCTATAATTTTATAGACATTGCATCATGTTAGGGAATCAAGAACTTTGCCTCCATAAGGAAATGTGTGAAGAGCCAAAAAAAGCTTCTAGGTCTGCTTGCTTTGAAATAAATCACAAACAATACATAGAACGTACATGTTAATATACGGTGGAGTCAATCTTTGAAGAAAAAAACAAAAACAAACAAACAAACAAAAAACAAAGAAAAATAAAATGAAAAAAAATAACATGGGTGTTGTGATTTTGCCAAGCAAGAGATGAGTTGCTCCCCCCCCCCCCCCCCACCAAAGGTCAATCATACCATGTTGATATGTGCATTAAAGCATTAGGGATTGAATTAATATTTGGTAAGAAAAATACTTCCAGAAGGCGATAAAACAATGCCAAAATTTTATACAAACAATAACAATAACAATAGCGATACAATTTTGTATATATGTATATACTAATATGTGGGAGTTGAAGAGCACGGTTACCATGAGCAACATGAATCCCAAGAGAATGCAGTATATGAGAAGCATGAGATCCACAACACACAGCCACCAAAGTGCAAGTAAAAGCACCCGATTCCGAAATACCATGAAAAAGAACAGTGATCCTTAACAGACTGTTTTCTACTGTTTCAGCAATTAACAAATCAAGAAAAACCCAAATTCATGTAATCCCAACAAATAAGAAATTACACAAGAATTTCAACACCTGAGGAGGAATCACAACCCATAAATCACCAACTGTTTTTACGGTGATCCTTGGCAAACTATTTTCTACTCTTTCACCATTAACAAATCAGGAAAAAAGTGATCCTTGGCAAACTATTTTCTACTCTTTCACCATTAACAAATCAGGAAAAACCAATTTCAACCAAGCAATACAAATAAGAAATCACAAAGAATTTTAACTTTTGAGAAAAACAAACACAACCCATAAATCTCCAATCTTCTTATCACGAATCACAATCTATAAAAATGGGAATAAAATCTAACTTAAACATTGCGTATGATCCAATGAAAAGAACATAAAAGCGAAATGTAAATCCAATAATAATAATTAATAAATAAACAAAAGTGATTAAAAGAGGAAAGTACTTGCCCTTTTAGGTTATTGATCTTCTTCATTGAGAACCCAGAGAAGCGGAGAAATAACCTCTTTTGGAACCAATACAGACTCAATAACCATAGATAGACCAATGTAGCGTTGAAATAGTACAAACCCACCAAAACCCAAAAGCCAAACAGTTGAAGAGTAGTTTAGAAGCAGAAGGATATGGCCTCAAGTGCTTCACACAAAAATTGTTGAGTTCTAAACCCATATTTAAATATTAACTTTAAAAGGTGAATTTCTGGGGGTTTGGATCGGAGCGAGGGGATGGAGAAGGGAATGTTGGCGGAGAGTCGACGCCATGAGAGAGATTAGAGAGAGAAAACGGTGAAGGACTGTTATGAATGTAGGGATAAGGATGATTTTCAGAGAAGGACTGTTATGAATGTAGGGATAAGGATGATTTTCAGAGAGGCCAAGCTCAGCAGTTTGGGGGAGACGTGGGCAAGCGGAAGGTGAGAAGAGAGAGATAAAGATAGAATAGAGGGGAGACGTGGGAAAGTAGGAGGCTGACTTTTGGGCGGGAATAAGTGCAGATATATATTGATATAAAATTAAGGGAGTCATCTTAGCCATCTATCTAAATAGACAAACGAATCCTAGCCATTGAAATGTCCTAGTAGGACAAATGTCTCTAGGATAAATTCAAAATCCGTTCTGCTTTATTAAATAGATGTTTGATTTTATTTTTTCTACGATTCAAAAGAAGAAAATGAACTATACATTCATAAATCTCTTTGTTAGTTGCTTCCATCATCTGATTAAATGTGTTGCATCAAGAGTGATAAAATCACACCAAATCACATTCCAACTTCAAGCTAATTTATAGGGCTTATATCAGATAGACACTTAGGGCAACTCTACCCAAGAAAAAGAAAAAAGAAATTCTTTAATTAATTCCAAAAATATTTGTTATTGACCCCAAATATTATTTATCATCCATTCATGAACATGAATTGAGTTCCCAAACTCAGATATGAGTTAAGGCACCATTTGAATGCTTGAGAAGTTGAAATAACTCATGCATGTTTGTGGAAGATTAATGTGTCAACAAATTCAGTGCAAGTTATCAAAAATTGTTGAGTATAAAATCAGAAAAATTATCAAAAAATAAAATATGTGTATAAAATCAATTGGGTGGTGACTTATATATTACATTAAGTTTAAATTTACATAACAAATTTTATTTTTGGATACTATTATCGAAAAATGAATATATTAATTGAATTGATTGGGAAGTGACCCAAGCTACATTAAGTTTAAATTAACATAAAAAATTATTTTTGAATAACATTATTATAAATGAATGAAATATATGGAATATATTCATTGGAGTGTAACCCACATTATACGAGGTTTAAATATACACAACAAATTTTATTTCAAAATAGACCATTTAAATCATTAACTTGAGTAGAATTTTCATACTAATAAATTTGGTAGATTATAGACTCATCATAGTCCACTGACTACAATGAGGTGTCGATGGATATCAGGTAATGAGTTTGAGGGCACGCATGTAAGCATGGGAATAGAGGATGGAAACCAAAGGGTTCGAAGGCAAGGTGATCAAGGAGTTGGGGCTTGTTTTTTTTTTTTTTTGATCGGCAAAAACAAAATCTTTATTGATGAACCATACAAAGTATGAAATATTACATCAATAAAGAGGAGCTTGGAGCTAAGAAAAAGCTCCAAGCTCCAGTTGGTGAGGAACCAACAAAAGAGAGCAAGAGAGAAGACAACCAGATAAAAACTAGTCTAAAAATTGGAGCTAAGAGGCCAAACTGATAGAAGAACTCAGAAAACGACCGATAGAATAACTGGACTTTTCCCCTCTTTGACAAGCTTTGCTAACATTAAACAACTGAAACAATGGAGCCTTAACCATTTTAACCTTCCCAAACTGATAGGAGATCGCCCACCCTTCTCACCAGATCAACACAGCACAAGCAGAACAACCTATCAGATCAACCCAGCAGACCAGCCTACACTACACTACTCACCAGATCAACCCAGCAGAACACCATACACCAAGATAGCAAAGATAACAACCTATACCACACTACTCCCCAGATCAACCCAGTACACACCAATACTCTGCATTTGTTCTATTTTTAACATTCACTTCAACCCAGACCAGCATAGGGCTTCCTCACAGCAGACCACCAAAACCCAGATGCAACAGTCCACCAGCAGACCAGCACAGAGCTTCCTCACAGCAGATGCAGACCAGCACAGGGCTTCCTCACAGCAGACCACCAAAAACCAGATGCAACAGTCCACTAACACACCCCATAGTAACCCATTGCACATGCTGGGGCTTTAAGGAGTTGGGGCTTTAAGGGGGAATAACATATACTCTGTGTTTGTGGATAACATACCAGTATCTATGGGGGCGAAAGGGTTGTTTAAAATCTTCTCAACCTTTGGAGTGGTGTTGGATGCGTATATTCTGAATAGAAGAAAATCTACAGGATCTAGGTTTGGCTTTATAAGGTATGATTGCTCGGTAGCAGCGGATATGGCTATGCAAAAAGCCAATGAACTTTGGTGCAATGACAAAGCACTAAAGGTCAAAATGGTTGAGTTCATAAAGGACTATGATAAAAACCAAAGGAAGCCACAACCAATACAACAATGGAGGGCAAAAGAAGGCAACCAAACTGTAAATGATTCTTATTAGGGGAAAAAGTCATATGCTGATGCGGTAAGAGGCATGGTTCTTCAACCCAATTCTGTTCGAACTATTAAGGTACAGAAAAAGGTAATGGATGGTTGTATGAAAGCGCAGTGGTAAGATTAAAACCAAATCTCTTGGTTGTAGAGCTTAAGGCTGAATTACAAAGATGAGGATATGGAGAAATCAAAGTCAGAGTAGGAGGTGGAAGATAGTTAGTTCTCTCTTTTCAATCAGTGGAAGCTAAGAGGGAGAAGCTATTGATAATGAGGACTGGCTCCAAGATTGGTGTGAATCAGTTATGGAATGGGATGAAAAAAATGGTTTTTGAACAGGTGAGGTAGGTGTAGTTAAGCTGCTATGGTGTGCCACTGGTCTTGTGGAACAACAATACATTTTGCAAAATAAGCAATGAGTGGGGAGAGGTGATTGAAAAGGATGAAGGCACAGTTAATCTGGATTCTTTCCATCACGGAAAAGTAAAATTAAGACAAGATGCATAGATATCATTAATCACATTATCAATCTAGATTGCAAAGGTGTACTCTAGCCAGTAAGGATTTGTGAGGAACAAATCACAGTCTCAAAAATAGTGAGAGAACAATGTATCTGTCAATCTTTTATGAGGAACAATGAAGTCAGCTACAGCTCAGAGGTAGAAGATGAGACTATTGCAGATAGAGGCAACAAACAAGGGGACAAATATGATGATGTGGAAGTACATGTTAGTGATGAGGTAGTAACATGCAGACATTCGGTGATTATCATGGGTTTGCCAAAATTCACCAGTATACTTTGCCATTAGGCAAGAGTGTAGAGAGGCCACTTCATGCGACTCAAACACACACCAAAACAAAATTAATTTTCGCACAAATCAAACACAAACACAAAATCAATTTTGGCACAAATCAAACACACACACCAACAAATTCTTGAATTGATGAGCAGGGAGAAACAAACGATAGAAGGGCAGAGGAGAGCAGAGGAAAGCAAAGGAAGGCTATACGGATGCTGGGAGGAGAACCACAGAGATATTTGTTGCAGCTGACTCTGAGCCTTGATGGTGCATTGCAAGAGAGACATAACGACGACTGGGTGAGAGGGAGGGTATGCGTGTGCAAGAGTGAGAGCAAGAAAGAGGGTTGCTTACCTAGACGCTGCTGTCGCCGTTGCAAGAGAGAGTTACGATTGGGTGAGAGGGAGGGAGAGAGCAGTGAGATTAGGGCCTTTTTTTTTTTATCTGAAGAGATAACAGTGAAGTTGGGAATATCGGGAAAGAGGGAGAGTGGGAGACGGGTCTTTGGCGCGAAATTAGGATTTATTATTTGGGACGATATTAAGGCCGTCGCAAAATGAAAGAGAAAAAAGTAAAATTTTGCGACGGATTAGCAAAAGAGCGTCGCAAAACAGGAAAAAAAAAATTTTAACCAGAAACAATTTGCCACGTTTAACTTACCGTCGCATATAACCTTATTTTTTGCCACGGTCTAACTTTTTCCGTCGCAAAAACTATAAATTCCGTGACGGCACTTAAACTGTCGCAAAAAGCAAGCTTTTGCGACGGCACTTAAACCGTCGCAAAAGGTTTCGTGGCTAAAGCTCCCTTTTCTAGTAGTGACGTTTTGGTTTTTTTGGAAGCTTTTTTATATTTTAGATTCTAGATTTAAGTCCAACTCAAATTTGTTATTTTTAAGAAGTTCTAACTCTATGTAATTTGATTTTATTTTGGGGCATGAATTGTAATTTGGTCACCCAATAATGTTTACTATAAATTGAATTATAAACTTTTGAGATTGTAAAGTTGCTTTGAATAACAAAATTATGGATAATGATTTAAATTTTCATCTATATTTTTTGTACCCAAAATGAGAATTATATTCTTGATTGATACGGATAAAAGGCGGGAGCTGTCATAGCACCTTGGTGTCACAGTCCAATTGAGATTTGTCTCGATATTATTTTGATGATCCAAATCGTTTATATTATATAATTTGTCGAATATATGATTCATATAGATAAATAATGATAAAAAATTAGTTGAATCGGACATACATAATTTCATGATCGGACCATAATTATTTTTTAAAAAAATATTAAAATTATGCTAATCGTTTATTTTTTTAAACATAAATGTAGTTTTGTTATAGGCTACATATCTCTGATTAATTTGATTTTTTTTTTTTTTTTATAAATAATCTACTCAACGAAACTTATAATATAAATATTTAAATTATTGAAATAGATTCAGAAAATGCTCTCACAACTCATAGCATGATGCTATGCTTATAAGAGACAACACTCTGCCAGGTTCACCTTGATACATGGTGTAGGGAAAAATTATTCTATGCCCATGTACCATTGCCACATTAATACCTTTGGAGCGTTAATGCCTTTGGAGTATTGAATAATTGCTCTGGTGTAGGTGATTGTGGTGATGGGCAATTATATCAAAGACTGCTTAGCTATCATGGAATGGTGTCTGGGAGTAGGGAGGTAAGGAAAATCGAAAAAATTGATTAAATTGATTGAATCGGATCGAATCGGTCATATTTGGCCGGTTTTTTAATATGAATCGGTCTGTTTGGTTTTGGAAATTAATTTTTTTCAGTTTTCGGTTCAGTGTCGCTTTTGATATACTATACACCGATATGCACCGAAATCGACCGAATATATTTACATATAATATATATTAAATATATAATAAATATTTTGACTCTATTTGATAGACTTGTGGTTTAGACTTATGGAATGATTGTTTTAAGTTTTGGTTTTGTTTTGATGTCAAGACTTTGGTTCTGAGATTATATTTTGTTTCTAATTCTAATTCAGTAAAAGTTTCAAGCCGTAGTATTTATTAATTTTTTTATTTATATTTTTGTGAATGGTTAGATTAGATATGGTTAAAATTGTGTACAAATGGTTAATTTAATATTTTTATATAAATTATTTATTATACTACAAATTTAAGAAATGACTTAATTTTGAAAGTACTTAAACTGATTAAATCACATTGAACCGAACCGTTTGAATCGGTGCGGTTTGGTGTAATTTGATAAAAAAATTTGGTCTGTATTGGTTTTTAATATAATAAAACTGACATTATCGGTTCGGTGTAAAATTTCAACTAAACAATGACCGTCCCGAACCGATTACACACCTATCTGGGAGTGTAATTTGGGCTGGCTCGGCCGGCCCCCCTTCGGCCTTGCGAGTTCCTGTCATTCTTTGGGTCGATTTGGGCTGGGCTGATTCATGAGCTGAAAAATTTAATTCAAGCCTAGGCAGACTCAAATTAGGATTACGAGCCTAGGCTCACGCCTGGCCGGAGTTGGGTGGGCTATTTTTTCACGAAAAATAAATGACATATATAGATTATTTATGAGGAAAATAATAATAATAATAATAATTTGTAATAGAGTATTTTAATTAAGATTAATGAGATGTTTGGTTATGTTTCATGTGGTAGTATTTAATTATGTATAACTTATATTTTTTTTGTTATGATTAAAAAATTATGAAATTATGTAATTTTTTTATTTTGATATGAATAATTTTATTTATATCAAAATAAAATGAAATAGTACAATCATTAAATTTGATAGATAACATGTATTTAATAAATAAATTTTATTTCAAAATGAATAAAATATTACCAAAATTTATATTATTAAATAAAATAGTTATAGATTATTGATGATGGTAGAAAAATTGCATCACTATAGGTCAAATACATCCCAACTAGGTTGACACCTACTAACCTACCAATCATTTGCATTATTCTCCATCTCAATAATGTAATAAAAACATTACAAAATGAAATAGTGAAAAAAATATAAATAAATTGTTCATCAATCATCGGAGAAGATAGACAATTCACTCATGTTGCCCAATGATATATCTAAATCACTTTGAATTCTCTCATTTTTACTATAATTTTGTCTTCTCGTAAGCGTATGTATACTCGATATCATCAGTGCCTTAACCATTTGAGGTAAAAGTTTGCTACAGTAATCGCTCAACACTCGTCTGCCTGCACTAAAAGCTGTTTTAGAAGCAACTGTAGAAATAGGAACAGTTTCTATATCACGGGTCATCTATGAAAACACAGACCACATAGATTCATTTTGTTTCCACTATTTCAAAATATCAAAATCATCATTATCATCCACTAGTGGACTATCCAAAAAACGTTGTAATTCAAAACTACTTACGCTTGTATGTTGTAATATTCTTCTATTTTTCATTGTTGAAAAAATACTTAATCTTCCACCTTAAGATGAGGCTGGTGTAGTATGTGTAGGTGTATTTACATAACGGGTTTTACCCCTAGTTGTACAGTGATCCGGACTTGTGTCCGTGGAGGTTAGCAGTTGTTTAAATCTTGTTTACGTCCTTTCATACTTTGTATTTGAGTTATAAGATGTGTTGGGCAGGTTTGTTACAGGTTGGTTGTGTTTCGGAACAAAAGGTTACTACCCAGAATTTTGGTCCTTCGCTCGAGCGAGAAGTTTGTCGCTCGAGCGAGCTCCTTGTTTTGGATCCTTCGCTCGAGCTAGGGTTTGGTCACTCAAGCGAGAGTTGAGTTTTGTGTCTGGTGGATCGAGCGAGAAGTCTTGCGCTCGAGCATGTGTCTGCGTCTCATTTGACCTGAGAGCTGTGTTTCTTGGCTAGAGCGAGTTTTCCCTCGCTCGAGCGAGAGAGGTGTATGTTTTGAGTTTCCTCGCTCGAGCGAGCATTCTGTCGCTCGAGCGTGCTTCTGGGTTGCAGACCTGAAGCTTCGAGTTGTTGGCTCGAGCGAGTATTCTTTGTGTCTGGTCGCTCGAGCGACCAATCCTTCGCTCGAGCGAGCCTGTTATATATCAGATCGCAGCAGCGGATTAAACATCACTTTTTCGTCTCTCTTTTTGTATCAAACCCTAGATCCGACTCTCTCTCTCTCTCTATACTTGTCTTCTCTCTAAGGTTTGATCTATCTAGAGTGAGTTTCTATCCTTAGTCCTTTGTTAAAAAGATAGAGTAGATTGAGGGCTTCGTTTTAATCTGAAAAACTCGGGATTTGGAGTACGTTGGTTTTTTATCTTCATTTCCATTTGAGCTCAAAGTTCGATATAGGGATATCCCACTCCTTCTCATGAGCTTTGTCTTTGAATTTTAACATTTTGATAAGTTGGGGATTGTTGTGTAATTATGAGAAAGTTTGGGTCTTTTGTGTAATTTTACAAAAGTTGGGATTTTGTTTATATAAACCCATATGCATGTTTAGCATAGAGAAATGAGATCAATATTGGATTATTAGTAAAAATGGGACCTTAGGGTTGTGATGTTAATTATGGAAAATGCCCTAATTACATTGATAAATCAATTAGTACAATTAATTTGAGGAAAAGAGGAATTGAATTGAGAATGTTGGGATTGGATGTGTATGGGATTAAAGGGTGAAGTTAGATTCATTCATCGCTCACCTAGTTAAAATGTCGATTATATATCCATTTGGTAATGTCGATTATATATCCATTTGGTGCATTTATTTTCTATTTAGAAATAACTGCTTTGGGCTATCGGTGGATAATAGTCTTGATTGTTGTATACATTGCATGATAATTAGGCAAATTAAAACTAATCGATCGAGTATGCTATCGAATATAGCGACTGGAATAATACATTAACTTTATGTATTGATTGATTGTATATGATCTATATTTATATACATGTGTTGTGTGGGAGGAGATAGGGGATGTACTCCACGGTTTAGGGGAAGATAGAGGATGGACCTCTAAACCGGATTTTGTGTGACATTGATACAGCACTGCAATGTGTATCAAGTGTTGATTATGAAAGTGTTCGAATTGATTTGATATAGCACTAAAATGTATATCGTTATCAATTGCGAAGTATAGAAGTGATTCTATGTTATGTTGATACAGCACCGAAATGTGTATCTTTCGTAAAGTGTGGAAATGGTTTATGTGTTATCGATACAGCATTAAAATGTGTATCCATCATGAATTTTGAAAGTGTTTTAAAGATGAGTCTTAATGTCATTAAGTTATTTGGCTAGGTGTTGAGCCTTGTTTTCAAACTCAAAGTTGAAAAATAAATAGAAAATGAAATGTAACATGGACTTAATGTCATGACATCGGAATGTGATAAATGTGGATGTATCTGTGTTGACCATCTATTAACTGCTAATCTTTTAGTCATTGTTCATAGTTGGTTTAGTGTATTTCTACTAGGCTGTGGCTCACCCTTTATGAGACATCATTTTCAGGTACAGGTAGCATGCCACCTCCAAGGACATAGCTTGGGAGGCTAGAGGCAGGCAGACTTTTGTCGTTTTGTTATCTTTTAGATATATTACATGTAAATTCAAGCCAAAGGCTTAGTATGTATTTGAGTTAGTACTCTTTTTTTTGTAACCAAGTGTTAACTTGGAAAGCTGTAAGCCCATAGGGCACTTGCTTTTGTTGTTAACATGTAATACTCGTTGTAATGAACTACTCTGATGAATAGAAGAATATTTATCTTTTTATCAATGCATGTCTAAATTGATGGGTTTTAATGTTATTATTTTGAGGGCGTTACAACTTCGCTATATCTTTCAAATAATTTTTTGCATGTTCTCATAATAGGGGAAAGTTGTTCTTGATTAGCGAAAGTACGACCTAAAAATTCTTATAAACTAATTTCTTTATACCTATGATCAACTACGATGGCTAAACCTAAAAGATGAGGAAATTGATCAAAACATTTATTAAATTTTTCTTTCCTTGTAGTAATAATAATTATATAATATTCATTAACCATATATTTTGTGAAAGCTTTCATTATTCTGCTAACATATGTAAAACAAATGGTCAAGTATGAATATATACAAAAACTTTTAGAAAATCTTTATATAAGGCTGCTTGGCACTAATTAAGTTCTGTGGAAGTCAGTACTCCTCCTATTGATGATGTTTCAAAAAATAAATCTATTGCTTTACTTTGTTTACAAGCTCTCTTTAATATATTATACATTGAATTCCACTTACTGTTTATATCTAAAATTAATTTTTTAAATGGCATATCTTCTCGTTGACAAATTTTCTTATATTTTGAAATTTGACTAGCAGAAGACATAACAGTAACAGGTGCCTTTTTTATTACCAGTACAAAAATATCATATGCGTGCATAACTTCTTGAACAATCAAGTTTAAAATATGAGCACAGTAACGAATATGAAATAAATCACTATCAATAAGTAATTGTAAAGTTGATTTCAAATGCGCTACAACCTGATTGTAATATGTTCCATTATCTAAACTAATGATAAATATTTTATTTTGCAAAACCCACTCATATAATACATTTCTTATTTCTACCCCAAGTGAATGACCAGTGTATAGAAATTCAACTAATCTAAATGAAATGATTCTTTTATTTAATTTTCAATAATAAAATGTGCAGTGATACATTAATATTTTAAACTATTATTTGGCCACAGATCATATGTTAATTCCATTTAAATTTTTGAAAATACCAAATAATTCACTATTAATATCCTCAAATTTCTTTAAAATCCTGTTTCTAGTAGTATTTCTTAAAAAATCTTGATATTGTGGTATAAAACCTCTATGAATCATTTCTAAAAAATCGGAACATTCACTAGTAGTAAAAAATTGTTCTTTTTTAATAACATAATCAACTACAGAATTTTATACATGTAATGCCCAAAGTAATTAACAATAGTACCCTCTCACAATAATTACCAATTAACTATATATTTTAGAAAATAATATATTTACATTCATATGATCCAGTTGTATAAAAGATGGCACATGCAATTATACATTCATAAATCCTAACTCTAAATCTATAATATCTATCATAAGCAAAATATATGAAATAAGAGTTAAACATATAAATGAATGCTTTAATGGCTATAATTTTCCAAGTCGATGCTTGTTTATAACAAAAGTGAGTTTGAAACTTAATACAAATAAAGCCCTAGGCTTCTACAAAATAAATACAACAAAAACAAAACAAGCAACTCTCAGCTCCAAGTCCTCCAAAGCTATGATCTTAGCAGAGGAATATCATTAGCACCTGAAAATGGTTTTCCACATAGGATGAGCCAAAGTCCAGTAAAGATACTCTATCATAGTGTATGAATCTTAACAAATTTATACGTTGAATGCATATGCAATGCTCGTGTCAAAACATTTTATATCTCTTTCTAAAACCATGCAATGCCAAGTTTATATCATAGTTCATAAAAATCATTTGCTTTACAATAGAAAATAAGACAGTGGATACAACACTAGGAATCTCTAGGATGTGTCTGCAACTAGGCTACAAGCACTACTAATTGTCATTTTTACTGGTACTAACCAGAAGGCTCGATACCTATCCGCGTAGGTTTTCAGACTTTCACCAAAGGCACATAGGCTAACTTAATACCACGACTACACTCCCAACCTGGATTCGCCGAGGTATTCACCATTTTGCCCAAAACAATAAATATTTTCAATGTATTAAATGTGTTACAATGCTCAATGCAAATGAATGAGAAATTAGTTTCAATTCATCTAATTCTTTAGCAATTTCTACAACAATCATAGATATCCTCCACTAATAGCACAAAATAGATATCTCTAAATACATAGATAATTTCCAAAAAGGACATACATTCCAACATTTGAAGATTGGAATGATAATTCATATCAACTCCACCACCACCATCATCAGCATTCTAATTTCGTAAAACCAATATCAATTCCATTTTCTCTTTACAAAATCAAATATTCACAGTTTAAGACAAAATCCTTTTTCTTTCAAAATCAACTTCAAGGACAAAAATCTACCATTTTATCACAACTCAACTACATTTACAAACCCATATTTATATTCAAGAACCCATTTTGAAAACCCCTCTTTTGATTTCAAACCAAAACCCTAGCTTTGTTCCAAAAAATCCCCAATATCAAGATTTCTTTAAAAAGACCAATAACCAAGTCAAAAACCATACTAAGGCCTCATTTAGGAACAGACTATTTTAGTAATTTTTTGGCTTTTTACGAAAAGATATCCAGAAAACTAGAGAGAGTGATGTGACAACTTATAGTAACTTTTTGACTTTTTGGCTAAAATATATAACTGACAAATGAGGCCTAAAGTGCGGAGAAATCCCTACCTCAAAGCTAGAAAACAAAGAGAGAGAGAGAGAGAGAGAGAGAGAGAGAGAGAGAGGATAAAACTCAACGAAACCGAAAACTAACTTTGCTCCGATTAGATTGAAGCTCCAGGTGAGCTCTACCTTTTTAACAAAGGGATTAGGGTATAGAGATCAATAGATTAAGAGTATTTGGAGGTTGAAAGTGAGTTTTAGAGAGAAGAGGCCCACATTTAGGGTTTTGAAATGTTTAGAGAGAGAGAGAGAGAGATGAAAAAGTGACTCAAAAAATGACTTTTACGGACTGATATACGCACAGACCGCTCAAGCGATCAGACACAAAAAGAGAGATTGCTCGAGCGAACAAAGTACCACTCAAGTGAAGAACACCACCATCCTAATACTTTTACAGGCTTCCAAAAGTACTGAGAGTTCCAAAAGACCGCTTGAGCACAAGAAGTATCGCTCGAGCTAAGACCGCTCGAGCGCAAGAAACACCACTCAAGCGAAGAATGCCATACTCCTAGTAGTTTTGCAGACCTGCAAAAGTTTTGAAAGTTCTCAAAGTTTGCTCAAGCACAAGAAACTTTGCTCGAGCGAACAAGCCAAAATCTAGGCAACAACAGTTTTGAAAAATTAACTCCCGACCTGTTTTAAACACAACCAAGACACTTCAATAACCAATCTTAACAAGGAATAAGATAGAAGAAGACATGAACAACTATCAAGACAAGAAATCCCGAATCCAAAACATTGAATGGGTCGGGTTTAAACCAAAATCGTTATGACCTCCCCCCCTTAAGGAATTTTGTCCCCAAAATTTTAAAATCAACACAGTGACCACTATATTTAAATCAATAACAATAACTCATAACCATGACCCATTCACTGGTCATTCGTTCTCATAACAATGATAAACAAGGTTCTTAATAAATGTACAATTCACTTTTTCTAAAGCATATGCAATGTTTTACATTTAATCAACATAACAAGAATTCCATTACAAGTTTCAAACATTAACAAAAAGGTTCAGATATTTCTCATGGACTTCCGTCTCATGCTCCCAAGTCACCTCCTCAATACCATGGTGTCTCCACAATACCTTTACTAATGGAATTGTCTTGCCTCGCAAGACTTGGTCCTGTGTATCTAGGACTCTAACTAGTCTCCCTTCGTATGAGGCATCCTCATCTACCTCTCACTTGGTCCAATCCAACACATGTGACGGATCCTGCTTATAATTCTGAAACATACAAATATGAAACACGTCATGAACCCTAAAAAGCTATGGCGACAAGGCTAAATGATAAGCTACCTTCCAAATGCGCTCTAAGATCTCAAAAGGCCCAATAAATCTAGGAGACAACTTCCCGCTCTTCCCAAAGCTCATCAAACCCCGTCTGTGTGATATTTTCAAGAAAACGTAATCTCTTACCTCAAATGATAACGGTCACCTCCTACGGTCGGCATATTTTTTCTGACGACTCTAAGCTGAAACCACCCTCTTATGGATAAGTGCAACCTTCTCCGTAGTTTCCTAGACTAACTCAAGACCTAACATAAATGCATCATCTACCTTGGCCCAACACACAGGAGATATACATGGTCAGCCATACAAGGCCTCAAACTATGCCATGCCAATACTCGCCTAGAAGCTGTTGTCGTAGGTAAACTCCACCAAAGGCAAGTGCCTCTCCCACAACCCCTTAAAGTCAAGAATAGAACCTCGAAGCATATCCTCTAGGATCTAAATGGTACACTCTGACTGGCTGTCAATCTAAGGATGATAAGCAATGCTAAAAGTCAATCTAGTACCCAAGGCATTCTGTAGGCTTTGCCATAACCGAGCCATGAAACGTATATCTCTATCCGAAACAATTGTCACAAGGACCCCATAAAGTCGCACTATGACCCTAACATAAAGGTTAGTAAGGTAATCTGCCGAGTCACTCGTGCACATAAGTATAAAGTGTGCTTACTTTGTTAACTGGTCAACTATCACACACACGGTATCATTACCCCGCTAAGTCCTCGGAAGATCCACAACAAAATCCATAATGACATGCTCCCACTTCCACTCGGCTATTAGCAAAGGTTGTAACAAACCCGCTGGCCTCTGATGCTTAGCCTTCACTTGTTGACAAATAAAGCACCTTGAAACAAACAAGGCTATGTCTCTCTTCATCCCCCTCCACCAAAACTGGCGGCTAAGGTCATGATACGTCTTTGTGTCTCATGGATGTACCGTAAGGTGTAAATGATGGAACTATTGGAGTACCTCCTCCCTACAAGATTTCGGTACAAATAGACAGTCAAGGTATCTAACACTCGAGTCAGAATACATTCAAGCCCTTTTCCACCTTCCCACTAGATATCTTCTCTTAGAGGGTTTCTACTTCATGATCAACCCGCTGTGCTTCCATAACTTAGCTCACCAGTGTAGGTTGTGCAACTATAGTAAACAAAGCTACCGACTCAATAGACTCGCCAAGATGCAAGTCAAACATGCCACTAGTGCCCAACATCTCCCATTCCCAGATGGCAATACTAGCTACACTACCAATGGATTTTCAACTCAAGGCATCGGCCACTACATTGGCCTTCTTCGAATGATAATGCAATTTGAACTCGTAATCCTCCATAAACTCCATTAACCTTCTTTGCCTCAAATTCAAATCTTCATGTGAAAACAAATACTTCAAACTTTTGTGATCAGAGAATAGCTCAAATCTCTCACCATAAATATAATGTATTCATATTTTCAAGGCAAATATTATAACTTCTAGCTCTAAGTTGTGAGTCAGATAGTTTGTGTCATGTGTTTTCAACTCCTGGGAGCCATATGTTACTACTTCCCCTCTTGAATCAAGACATAATCCAAACCTTCATGAGACGCATCACAATACACTGAATAGCCCAAACCCCTCTCCGAAATAATCAACACTGGAGCAGTGGTAAGTCTAACCTTAAGCTCTTGAAACGATTTCTCACAAGTCTCACTCCTCACAAATTTAATTCCCTTCCTCGTCAATCAACTCAACGGTGAGGCTAATGTAGAAAAATCCTTCACAAAATGGCGGTAATACTCGGCTAACCCTAAGAAACTCCGGATCTCAAAGACATTCTTAAGTTGTTCCCAATCTTGCACTACATCTATCTTAGAAGAGTCTATAGTCACCCCTTCCTCAGATACCGCATGGCCGAAGAATTTCACCTCCTTCAACCAAAACTGGCACTTCCCGAACTTAGCAGACAATTTGTGGGCACTAAGCAACTCAAGTACAATCTGCAAGTGTTTCTTGTGCCCCTCCTCAGAGGATAAGTAGCTCAAAATGTCATCAACAAAGACAATTACAAAATGCTCTAGGAACTCATGAAAGATTTGATTCATCAAATCCATAAACAAAGTCGGTGCGTTGGTTCACCCAAAAGACATCACTAGGAACTCATAATGGCCATACCTGAGTACAGAATGCCATTTTCAAGATGTACTCCTCCTCCTTTACTCTCAACTGGTGATAACCCGATCTCAAGTCTATCTTAGAAAAGAAACAAGACCCCTTTAGTTGGTCAAACAAGCTATCTATACGAGGTAATGGGTACTTGTTCTTAACAGTTACTCGGCTCAACTTCCTATTGTGCCATCCTTCTTCTTGGCAAAGAAAGTCAGTGCTCCCCAAAACGAAGTACTACGGTGGATAAAGCCCTTATCTAGCAATTCTTGGAGTTGAATCTTCAACTCACTCAACTCAGTGAGTACAAATCTAGACGATGCCATAGAAATCGATGTCATGCCAGGCACTAAATCAATAGAGAGCTCAATCTCACGATGAGGTGGTAAACTAGTGAGATCCTTGGGAAAGACGTCTGGGTATTCACAAACTACCATCGGCAACTCTACTCGAACCACATCACTCTCAATACCCAAAAAGCTAGCAAGAAGAAGACTAAGCTTGCCTCAACCACACGGATCACACACTGGCAACAAGGCTCAATCAACTCGGTCCCCTAGGAAATAAAAACAATCACCAGTCGAGGTGCACACTGTAATTTTCTGATGGTAACAGTCTATAATAGCCTGATAGGATGTCAACCAAAGCATGCCTAAAATAACATCAAAACTCGACATATCAATCAACACAAAAGCAAAAGGAAATCGTCGACTGGCAACCTCTATCTCATAACCTTGACACCCTTGGTCCAATACAACCTTACCACCAACAGGTGACTTCACCCTAAGTGGAGACGCTAACTAAGCCACTTCTAACCCCAATGCTGATGTGAATGTAGACAAAATAAAAAAATGCGATGCACCAATATCAATCAACACATTGTCAATAGAATTACACAACAGGAAGTTACCTCTCACTACCGACAGTGATGGCAACAAATTTGGCGTGGTAACAGCATATACATGCCACGTAGGTCTTCGCTCCACCTGCTCACCTGTCGGAGCATAAGTCTCACACACAGACTGAGTAGAAGAGGCTCCCTAATTGGCCCTCGAGGCCTGTGCTGATGATATAGGCTGATCGCTCTATGTTTGTCTCGAACCTGATGCACCAGACGTGCCACCTGCCTGAGGACAAAACCACCTCAAGTGCGCTGACTACCCACACTGATAACAAGTAAACGACTGCCTTCTCCCCTAACTCTGGCTCTAAGAATGAGCTAAAGATGATGCAGACTGTTGCCCTCCTCCCCTCTACAGGCAAACTACAAACTTGTGGCCCAGCTAACCACACTTGAAACAAGTGATCCCTCCCTAACCACCTGTCCCAAAACTGGACCTCAATACCGGGAAAGTGGACCTAGATTGTGCTCCATGGGACTGTTGTGGAGTGGAATCCCTCTGCTTGTTGCTATCCCGAGTCTCCCCCTAAACCTCCTGACTCCTCTACTTGGAGCCTCTCATCCTCTCTCCTCCTCAATCTGAATCACGGTCTCTAAGTGAGTTGTCGCCTCCACAAGACAACCGTAATCCCTAATCATAGACGAGGCTAGCTTGAAAAGGAGTCTGATCCTCAACATCTTCTCAAACTCCAAGAAATGGTGTTGCTTTGTCGCTGTAAGCTTCGGTGCAAACCTCGACAAACTAGTAAAGGCAGCCTCAACTCTACCACCGATGTGTTAAGCTGCTTAACCTTTAGAAACTACTCTCTCAACTTCTCCTTAATAGTAGGAGGCAAAAACTTGTCCTAAAAGGTGTTGACAAAAGCCTTCCAAGTTACCTCAATGTGCCCACGCACATACTTCCAGCATTGACCCACATCTCCCTTCAGTTGGAAGGATGCCAAGGTCACTCTCAGCCCATTGTCCTCGATGCCAAACATTTCGAATGTCTTCACCATCTACTCTAGCCACTCATTCGCCTTCAGTAGCTTCTTTGGATCCCCCAAAAACTCACCTGGATTCGACCAGAAAAACTCCCTCTTCAGAAATGACAGCCTTGCCTCAGCTACTTGGGCTTGGACTTGATTCTCGGCTCTGAGAATTTCCATGGATTCCCGCTAAGCTCCAACCATTTCATGGGCTAAAACATCCATGGCCTATTGACCATTTGGTTCAACCACATTGGCCTGACCAACCCCTTCCTCCTGTGTTGAAATATTATCCAGTAATGTCACTTCCTGCCATCTAGACCAACCATGCCTACCACCACCACGTCCACGTCCTGACATCCTAATGCAGGTAACACACGAGATTAGCACATTTACAAATGTACCAAAGCTAACTCACTTTTGTCCTATTGTGGTGGACAACAATTAATTCACTCCACATAAGCATGTAGTCACATAAACACATACGAACTTTTTTTCCAGATAATGATCTTCCCGCAACATTGCTAGAGTTCCAATTAAAAATAGTAGTGATCAAGTACTCTTCTAATAGGACTTCTAGAAACGCGTAGACCCAATCAATAGCTTAGAAATTAAATTCCATACCCGCTTAGTCACATAAGCATGTTATCACATAGCATACTAGGTTATTTATGATCTCATCTAGCAAAGGAGCCCATTGTGGTAATAACCACTTCCCACGTTCCCAAAGTATTCAAACCTGGTAGCTCTGATACCAAGTTGTAACGCCCCAAAGTAATTGACAATAGTACTGTCATGATCCAAACCCACCCCTATAGGTTTAGCGTTGTAACTAGCCAGCAATCCTTGGATTACCAAAGGTCTTTGAACAGATTAACACCTAATAAGGGACTGCAGAAGCAAATATATAAAACATACATAGTCCATAGAGCTGTGCAAACATACATGGGACAAAAATATTAAGCTTTATATACATAAAGGTGACGTCATATTAGCAACAGTCATGCGTCATTTCACTTACAAATAACCAAAATGGGACTTAGCCCAACATACAAATGAAACAAAAGAAAACTTAAATAGAATTATGGATCATAAAACATTGACCAAGCTGGTTTTGGAACCTCCGCGGGAGGCACTGTGATTGGCTGGACAAAAACTGACTCCCAAGCAACAGTTTAGGCCTAGTCACGCACCTGATCACCTACATACATAAATAATATGGTAAGCTTTTGCCCAGTGAATAATAATAAAGGTTTTAATGAATAATGTCTATAATGGATTCAAAATTCAGATTCTTATTCAGAAACAGATACATATTCATATTCATGTTCAAAGTTCATATATTTCACAGGATCATACGTAGTGCATCCATTAGTGTTAACAAATCCGATGACCCTTGAAGGGACAACCATAAAGCCATTCTGATGACCCATAAAGGGATGGCCATAAAGATACTCCGATGACTTATGTAAACAGAGACGTTTCCGATGACCCATAAAGGGACGCACATTAGATGATGCTAAGGATGCCACAAATATATTTGAAAAACTTGGATAATCATTCATTCATGCAAAACATAGCATTTTAGAAAACTGATCATTTCATATCATCAGGAAATAATTAAAGTAGACGAATCAAACAAACCAAACAACTAAGGCGCGTGACCTACCCAAACATATAGCAGATACACATATTGAAACACACACTCGGATAGTACATAACTTATTTTGTTTCATTCTCAGTGTGTTTCTAGCCTTTATCCACCTTGTAATGTCTTAATTAGGGCTTAGAAATGCCTAAGATGCAATGAAGATTGCCAAAATGCACTTTGAAACACTTAGCAAAATTTTCAAAAACAGGACACCTTGCTTGAGCGTCACTTCCTACGCTTGAGCAAGCCCCTAGGTCTGCAAAAGTACTAGTCGCTCGAGTAAAATACTAAATAAATAGGGTCCTCGCTTAAGTGGAAGTGCAAAACCAAGAGTGGTCGCTCGAGTGCAAAATCTATCGCTCTGGCGGTGATGCAAATTATAGAATTTCCAGATTGATGTTCAAGACGCAAACCTCAACTGTAAAGCTTCAAAACACATCTTTTAGGCCCAAATACTCAAGAAATCATGTCTAAGCTTGGAAAATATTGTGAATTCAAAAGCATTTCACAAAATCAAAGCCCAAAAGCATGCCAATTGTGCAAAATCAAACTTGAAACTTCCAAAACATAACATGCATGAATTGTCATGAACTCCAACCTTCTAAAACATGACCAAATGATATGAAATGACATGAGACTTGACTAATTTCCAAAACCAATGTAAAATATGGACATGCAGGAGAGAATTACTTGAAATCAACAAAAAAATGCTATAGAATGTACATGCATGTATGAATGTTCTTCATTTCTCCCTTCTTAAGCTTAATTCATGTATTTACTCACTTAATCTACTAGAATATAATTGTTGGTCAACTCAATTACAAGTTGGTGGAGTGATTTCCTACCTTAAACTTTGAATTCACAAGTGTGGAGGCTTAATTCTTCCAAGGTTGAGCAATTCTTTATTCTCTTCTAAATCTCCATCAATCTCACTCTCAATTGTTGAAGTTCCTCTTCTAACTCTCACACTACCTTCTCCCTACGTTTGATTCAAAAGATGAGGAAATGTGAGTGTAAAATAATGGTCTAAGTCAACAATTTGCCTTATATAAGCTTGATTAATGAGTCTCAATTACGCGTGGCATAAGCTAATCAATTTCGCATTAATTATCCTAATTAATTCATTCCGAATCAAATTTCAATTAAACCTATCATAAAATTCTAAAAATTCCAAATAACACATAAATCAAGTCAATTTCATAATCAGATGCCAATAAGGCCTTCAATTTGCAGAACAAGACATAAACACAAACAAATATTTCTACGACAGACAGATATAGATGCAAATAACGTGTAACACATGCAATTAACGCAAAATTTCTTCCTAATTACTTATTAGGCATTCTTAATCATGGTTTAACAGTTAATCACAGGTCGGGGTGTTACAGTTTTCCCCTTTTAAAGAGTTTGCTCCTCCAAACTCGAATTACCTTCGTTTTGGAAGAACATTGGATCTAAAGGAAACAAGTCAGGGTATCTCTTCATCATATCCTCATTTGCCTCCCATGTTGCATATGTCCCTCCATGATTTTGCCAATCCACTTTCACCAAGGGAATTTCTTTGTTCCTCAATCTTTTAATTTGACGATTCACAATTTGAATTGGCCTCTCTTCATGTGCATAGTCATCCTTCAAAAGCATATGTGTTGGCTTAATAATATTTAATGGATCTCGTAGGTAGTCCTGAAGCATGGATACATGAAAAACATACGTATATGTTCCATGAAAGGTGGTAAGGCTACCCGATACGTCACCAGATTGATTTTCTTAAGGATTTCATATGGCCCAACATATCTCAGTGCCAATTTGCCTTTCACTCCAAACCGTGTTTGCCCTTTCATAGGAGTTACTTTAATAAACACATGATCTTCAACTTCATATTCTCAATCTCTTCTTCGGGCATCCGCATAACTCTTTTGGCGACTTTGTGCAGTATTCAATCTTTGTTGAATCAATTTCACATTTTCAGTTGTTTCTTGCACAAGTTCTGGTCCCAACAAACGTCTGTCACCTACCTCGGCCCAATAGATCGAAAAACGACATTTCCTACCATAAAAAGCTTTATAAGGAGCCATATCGATACTCGAATGATAACTGTTGTTATACACAAATTCATCTAATGGTAAGTAGGTCTCCCATTTTTCTTGGAAATCTAACACACACATTCTGAGCATATCTTCCAAGGTTTGAATGGTTTGTTCAGATTGGCCATCTGTCTGTGGATGATAAGCACTGCTTAGTCTCAACTAAGTTCCCAAAGCTTGCTGTAAACTCTGCCAGAATCTTGAAGTGAACTTAAGATCTCTGTCAGATACAATAGATACTAGTACACCATGTAATCTCACAATCTCATTCACATACATGTTAGCCAATTTATCCGCATCATAAAAAGTTTAGACAAGTAAGAAATGTGCGGATTTAGTCAAACGATCAACAATTACCTAGACAGAGTCCATACCTCGAGAGAAGCGAGGCAGGCCAACAATGAAGTCCATCGTAATATGATCCCATTTCCATTTCGGTATTGGAAGCGGTTGAAGTAGGCCAGCGGGTTGTTGATGTTCAGCTTTAACTTGTTGGCAATACAAACATCTAGCTACAAAACTGATAATACTTTTCTTCATTCCAGGTCACTAGAAATTCTACTTTAAGTCATGGTACATCTTTGTATTCCCCAGATGCATAACAAAATTAGAGTTGTGAGCTTCAGTCATAATACATTTTCTTGGTTCAAAACAATTCGGTACACAAAGTCTACCCTAAAATTTCAACACATCATTTGCAATCATAAAGCTCAACCTTGGTTTCAAGTCAATATCATCCACAATTTTCTTCAACTATAGCAGGCTGTGCAGAAATTATGGCTAAGACTCCACCTTGTTCATGCAACACAATTTCAATTCCATCTCTTTCCAAGTCACATAACAGTTCTTTTTGACCGGTGAGCAAACATAACAAATTTCCAATAGATTTTCGGCTCAAAGCATCTGCAACGGTATTGGCTTTCCCCGGATGATACAAAATTGGCAAGTCATAATCTTTGATTAACTCAAGCCATCTTCTCTGTCTCATGTTCTGTTCTTTTTTAGTAAAAAAACATTTGAGGCTTTTGTGATCAGTATACACTTTACAAGTTACTGTATACAAATAATGGTGCTAGATTTTCAAAGCAAAAACCACAACTGCGAGTTCAAGTTCATGGGTCAAATAATTCAATTCACGGCAATCAATACAAGCCTCAAAGGCCTATCTTTCTTCTTAACAAATAGGACGGGAGCACCCCAAGGTGAAGTACTCGGTCGAATAAATTTCTTGTCTAATAATTCTTGAAGCTGGACTTTTAGTTCTTTTAATTCAGAGATTGACATCCTGTAGGGGTGGTGAATTTAATTTCTCTATCTATTAGATCTCTGGGCAAATCATTAGGGGACACATCAGAAAATTCATTGACTACAGGAATGTTCTCGACATTAGTGTTATCTATGGGCTCAACTAATACACAATACAAATAACCTCGGCACCCCTTTCTCAACATTTTAATAGCCATCATAGAAGAAATCAAATAATGGGGAGGAACTATGCCATTCCCACTAAACATAAACTCAGACAAACTAGGTTGTCGACATACAACGGATTTATTCACACAATCAATAGTATCACAATATTTGGTCAACCAATCCATACCTAGAATACAATCAAAATGAGTAATGTCCAATGGTAGCAAATCAACATCTAATGACACATCCCTAATCATGATGTCACATGGAGGATACACATAAGTACACATCATAGAACCCTCAGCAGGTGTAGATACAGATAACAAGTAGTTCATGTTCTAGTGGCCTAGTCAATTTTCGAGAAATAGCATGCGATATGAATAAATGAGTAGAACCAGAGTCTATCAACACATGCGTTTTGAGCACAAATAGGGAGTATACCTAACACCACGAATTCAGTGTTTTGCACATCACCAGGCATAAGTGCAAATACTCGACCCTGCTTTAAGGTTTCCTTCCCAGTGTTAGCTCTTATATTCATTCTTGATGCAGAAACGGATCCAGCTGAACTTACTACTGGACGGTTGGCATTTTCAGACCTGATGGGACAATCTCTCATCATGTGCCCAGTTTTACCACACCTAAAACAAGCACCCGTTGCTTAATAACAAACATTCTTGTGTTTTGTACCACATTCTGAGCAAGCTAGTGTAGATCCACTACTTTGGCTTGAGCTACTATAGGATCCCGTGTTTTGCTTCTTTGAAAATGATCGACCCTTTTTGAAATTGAAACCAGCTCTCTTACCTCTCCATTCAGTTGTTGGGGCTTTATTTTGTCTCTTTGCGGCTAAGTTGGCTTCAGCCATGAGAGCTCTATCAAGTATATCCACATATGTGGGTGGCTTTAAGACACCTACCCGATCAGACATGTCTAGGTCTAACCCTCCTTCAAATTTTTGAGCTTTCTTATAGTCCATATCCACCATGTGAGGAGCAAATTGGGCTAATTCAGTGAATTCAGCCTTATACTCGGCTACAGACATGTTGCCTTGCTTGAGTTCTTGGAATTTAGAAACTTTTCAGTCCCGAAAGCACTAAGGGAAGTATTTGTTATAGAAGATCTCGTTGAATTGATCCCATGTCATGTTCCCATTGTTATTTTGGATTAGTAGCCACCATCTTTGGGCTTCATCTTTTAAGGTATAGGTGGCCAAAAAAACTTTCTGAGTCTCGGAGCAGGCAAATATTTGAAATAATTTCTCCATTTCAAGTAACCATGTCTCTGCCTTTAATGGTTCAATACCACCCAAGAAAGTTGGCTTTTTTATCTTCATGAAATTTTGAGTCAGGTTGATGATGTCGAAATTATTGAGCTCAATTTGCTCTGGCAAACGCGGAGGGGACAAAGATGTTGCCTCAAAGATTCAATTAAGGCTAGAAGCATTTGTTCTATATGACTCATGCGAGCCTCAAAGGACTCAGTCAGTCGTACCATCACTTCTAGTATTTTCCATTTGCAATAGGTAAACAGAACACTAATAAACACAGGCATATAACTTTATTCACAGTGTTCTATTTTAGTTCATTTCTTTTAATTTCATATGTTAATATTCAGATTTAGTTCTTGCATTTACAGAAGTTAGCACACACTCACACATGCAGATGAAATGCCTCTACTTCTTTTCTAGGACATCCTATAGCTCATATGGACTCGTAGGTGCAGTATAACTCGTGCGCTGATATCACTCTGTCACGACCCAAAGCTGTCCCTATAGGTTTAACGTCATAACCGGCTAGTAATCCTTGGATTACCAAAGGCCTCTAAACGGATTAACACATAATAAGGGGATGCGGAAGCAAATATGTAAATCATACATAGTCCATAGAGTTGTTCAGACATACATGGCACAAAAATATTAAACTTTATACACATAAAAGTGACATCATGTGAGCAACAGTCTTGCATCACTTCACTTATAGATAACCAAAATGGGACTTAGCCCAACATACAAATGAAACAAAAGAAAATTTAGACGAAATTCTGGATCACAAAACATTGACCAAGCAGGTTTTGGACCCTCCTCAGGAGGCACTATGGTTGGCTGGACAAAAACTGACTCCCAGACAAGAGCTTAGGCTGGGTCACTCACTTGATCACCTACATACATAAATAATACGATGAGCTAGAGCCCAGTGCATAATAACAGAGTAAAGGTTTTAATGAATGATGTCTACAATAGATTTAGAAATCAGATTCTTATTCAGAAGCAGATACATATTCATATTCATGTTCAAAGTTCATATATTTCACAAGATCATACGTGGTACATCCATTAGTGTTAACAAATCTGATAACCCTTGAAGTGATAGCCATAAAGATATTCCAATGACCCATAAAGGGACGGCCATAAAGATACTCCGATGACTCATGTGCATAGAGAAGTTTCTGATGACCCATAAAGGGACGACCATAAAGGCATTCCGATGACCCATAAAGGGATGACCATAAAGGCATTCCGACAACCCATAAAGGGATGCATATCATATGATGCTAAGGATGCTATGAATATATTTCAAAAACTAGGGCAATCATTCGTTCATACAAAACATAGCATTTTAGAAAATCGATCATTTCATATCATCATAAAATAATTAAAGTTAAACATAACTTTACAGAGTTATTACTGACAGATGGCTCCAATGGCAAATCTGACGAATCAAACAAACCAAACAGCTAAGGCGCGTGACCTACGCATACACATAGCAGATGCACGTATTGAAACACACACTTAGATAATACTTAACTTATTTTGTTTCGTTCTCAGTGTGTTTCTAGCCTTTATCCTCATTATAATGTCTTAATTAGGGCTTGGGAATGCCTAAGATGCAATGATGATGCCAAAAATGCACTTTGAAACACTTAGCAAAATTTTCAAAAACAGGACACCTTGCTCGAGCGTCACTTCCTATGCTCGAGCGAGCCCCCTAGGTCTGCTAAAGTACTGGTTGCATGATTTTTCCGCTCGATAGACGCTTGACAGTTGGTTGAGTGGAATACTGAATAAATGGGGTCCTCGCTTGAGCACAACTCTTGTCGCTCGAGCGGTCTGCAAAATTTTCAAAACTTCTCGGAGCATGAATTTTATGCTCGAGCCAACTTTTTCTCACTCAAGCGAAAGTGCAAAGCCAAGAGTGGTCGCTCGAGCACAAAATCTGTCACTCAAGCGATAATGCAGATTCTAGAATTTCTAGATTAATGTTCAAGATGCAAACCTCAAGTGTAAAGCTTCAAAACACATCTGTTGGGCCCAAATACTCGAGAAATCATGACTCTTTTGGAAAACATTGTGAATTCAAAATTATTTCACAAAATCAAAGCCCCAAAGCATGCCAATTGTGCAAAACCAAACTTGAAACTTCTAAAACATAACATGCACGAATTTTCATGAACTCCAACCTTCTAAAACATGACCAAACGATATGAAATGACATGAAACTTCATGAATTTCCAAAACCAAGTTGAAATATGGATATGCTTGAGAGAATTACTTGAAATCAACTACAAAATGCAATAGAATGTATATGCATGTACGAATGTTCTTCATTTCTCCCTTCTTAAGCTTAATTCATACCTTTACTCACTTAATCTACTAGAATATAATTATTTGTCAACTCAATTACAAGTTAGATGAGTGATTTCCTATCTTAGACTTTGAATTCATAAGTGTAGAGGCTTAATTTTTCCAAGGTTGAGCAATTCTTAATTTCCCTTCTAAATCTCCTTGAATCTCACTCTCAATTGTTGAAGTTCCTCTTCTAACTCTCACACTCCCTTCTCTCCCACGTTTGAGTCAAAAGATGAGGAAATGAGAGTGTAAAATAATGGTCTAAGTCAACAATTTGCCTTAGTTAATGAGTCTCAATTAAGCTTTGCTTAAGCTAATTAAATTGGCATTAATTATCCTAATTAATTTGTTCTGAATCAAATTTCAATTAAACCTACCGTAGACTGCCTAAACTCACTCCACGCACGAGGGTGCAAATTTGGTTCTTAGCTACTACAGTTCGGACTCCTATCACGGTTCTGAATCTAATCTCACAAAGTGCAATGTAAGACTGATAAATCACCAAAGAGTTCAAATCCGGCAAATCGTTTTGGAAAATCGTTTTGGAAAATCGATTTTAATCAAAAAGCGCCAAACATGGACTGTTTTTCTAGATTTCAGAGTCGCCACCTAAATGTTTTATTTTGGAAAATTTAGAAAACCCTGACTCGTGCCTAAGGCCATGTGCCCATCTTCACCAAAGTTGCCTCGGCTCGGGAACTTGGGTACGAGAGGGGAAGGTCCTAAAATGAGCACCCCCGCTCGCCCAATCAAAGGATCAGCCTCTACTAAGATGATATGTTGTTTTTGAAAACACATGTGTTCTTATTCCGGTTTATTAATCTAACTTACTATGTGATGCGCACAGCATACAAGTATAGACTAAATCGCTCGATTTAGAACAAAACATCTCATGTTTGTTTTTCGAAAATTGTTTGAAAGTGCTACTCGCAAATAGGCTAAAATGCGGATTTGCCACCAAACAAGGTGGGCTTAAAACATGATGATTTGCCACTTTAAGTGGGCTTAAAACTCACATTTTGATGAATTGTTCCAATTCAAGTAATGAAGCCTTTATCCACAGGAATTCATCCAGTTTATTAAATAAACACATAGCCTCATGGCAAGCATGCTAACATGGAAACATACACATCTCATGCAGTATGCTAAAGCGTAAACACTTACAGAGTACTCCGAGCCAAAACAGAAAACTAGTTAGAAATCATACATGATCCTAGTTTATGCTAAGATGCCTAATGCAACACATGCAATAATGCAACTAATAGGCTCGGCTGTCTAAAATGGCATATGAATGCGACATTTGATACATGTATTCAAATAGAAATTGAAATACAATGCAGTTTGAATGATGCACCGAGCCCGGTGCATGCAAGACAAATGAATGATGCACGCATGCAATCATAAGGTAGGCTAATTGAAATATGCCCTAAACTAACCATCGAAAGCAATAAGTAAAAGGGAGAAAGAAATGGGGTTGGAAGACATGCACACACACACGCACCCTTATTACAACATTTGCCCTCTTGACGGAGCGTCCAAATGAAATGAAAGCTAACTAGTTACGCTAATTAAGCTAACTATTACAAACCACAACTAATTAACTATTCTAGTTAACTAATTATTACAACACAAACTGATTAGCTAAGCACATTAACTAATTAAGTACAAAGCCAATAAATTAACTAGCTAAGTAAAGTAGTTAAAAGGCCTCGAGGGCAAGGGATACATGCATGCTCTATCGGCTTCCTCCTGAAAATTCATCACCTTGGCACCGGTTGCCTCTGTTTGCATTTGCCTTTATTTTTTTGAACATTGTACCAACTTACAGGCTGCTTCTGCTCCAGCACCAGAACCACTTTAAACCACCTTCAAGCTGGTGGACTGTCGGCCACCAGGGGAAGCTGTCGGCCACCCTAGGTGGTCAGTCGGCCACTTCCTCTGGCCAGTCGGCTACTTCCTCTGGCCGGTCGGCTACTTCCACTGGCCAGTCCGCTAGTGGCTTCTGCACACTCCAGTTTTGTTGCAAACAGAGGACAACAAAGGTAAAGCAAGGTATTTGCAGGGTATGTGTGTACAACCACCCTCCTTATCATTTCTCAAGCTCAAAGGAGTGCGGTACTCGGCTCTCGGGCCACCAACCGAGCATCGCAATGCACGATGGCTGAGAATCCAAGTTTGTACAAGTCAATGAATGCACAAATAGACTCGATGAAACTTCCACCCTATCATGCACGATCAAGGGTGTCGGTGACTAAAAAATGAGCCATGTTTCATCACTTCAAGTATGAAACGTCTCCCATTTTTTGTGTTTGGATTAACGTCCAATCTAAACACATGCAATGCAACACAAACATGTTATCTTGGCATGTTTTACTTGGTTCATTTTGTTTACTCGTTTTAGATTACCGATTAATCCTTTAACCGGTTAAGTCCACAAGTGAGAAGTCCTCTAATTGGAAAGAGGGTCCAAGCCACAAGCTTCTTGAGCATGAAAGAAGCATCATGCCGTTGGTTAGTAGAAACCCTCAAGAGAAGGCTAAAACCATTAGGCATGAACGCCTCAATTTCGTGCTCAAACCAACAAAGGGCTTAAGACCACTTTCAAAGTGGTACAATAAATGAAAGATGGCATGCAATGATATAAATTTCAGCACTGAAATAAGATGCTGAATGACATTAAAGCATGAAAAAGATGCATGCAAGACATGCTCGGAGGCCAAAAACATCAAAGCTAGTAAAGAGCATTTCACAAGAGGCATACAATATCAAGCTTAAATGACCAAACTACCCCTGGACGGAGGTTAAACATACCAAAACAGTGGCCTAATCGTGCTAAGATAAAAGCTCAAAAGACCAAAAGAACATGTACACGTGTTGGCCCATTAGCTCATAAGCAAGGCATAACGGCACAACTCTTCTAAAGCAATGAAGAAGTGAAGTATGTGAGAGTGTGACTACACTATATGCTCTAAAATTACATGCCAAATAGTGCCATACCATGCAAACAACACATACGCAACATGTTAAAGGCCCTAAAACTCAAGGCTAGTCAAGGCCCTTTACACTAAAACCATGCTAAGCAATGCTCAAATGGCCTTAACCATTCAAAATAGACCTAAGGTAGGTCGGAATAGTAGCAAAAACATGCTAGACTTGCAACATAGATGGCAAGAAAGATATGCTCATGTATTAGCTCACAAACAAGGCATAAAGGCACAACTCTTAAACACAATGAAAGAGTGATAAACATGAGAGTATGGAAGAAGTTTATGCTCTGAAATGCCATGCCAAATGATGCCATATTATACAAACATCACAAATAAGGCATGCTAGGGGTCTCAAAACACATGACTAGCAAAAGCCAATTACACTATAGCCCTACAAGGCAAGCTATACATGACCAAGACCACTTGGAACAGAGTTTAAGCATGCTAGATCAAGGCCAAAAGCATGTTGAAATAGAGCTAAAACAAGCTAGAACAATAGGCCAAAACACAAAGCATGCTAGGCTAGTGAGCAAGATTGCACTACAAGTGCAAAAACCAAGCAAGAGGTGACCTCATCAACCAAATCAGAGTTAAAGCATGCCAAAATAACACCAAAAATGGGTTGAGAGTAAGCCAACACATGCTAGAATAACAAGCTAACTCATTAGGCATGCAAGGCTAGCAAGGAGGATTGCACTACAAGTACATGAAGCATGCAAGAGGTGGCCAAACCAGCCAAAATCAGAGTTAAAGTAGGTCTAAAAAGTCACAAAAAAGTGTCTGAACCAAGCCACAAAGAAGTAGAAACAAATGCTCATTTGGTAGGCCAACAACATATGCAAACAAGATACAAGGGAGGGGGACCACCCCCACCTAGTTTGGGTCCCAAAACCCACTTTCCACCACTAAAATTCTTCTGGAATTTAGAGTGGTTAAAAGGCCAAGAAAAGGTGATCTCAGAGGCCTTAAGAGATAGCACAAAGCAAAGTAAAATAAGTCACCAAAGGGGTTAGACCACCCCTAACTCAAACAAGGCCTTAAACAATCATTTTTAACACTTAAAAACAAAGGTTTTTGTAGTTAACAACCAAGCCTAAAATAGCATGCAAAGGTGGCTAAGAGAGTATACAAAAACAAGCTTAAAAGGGGATAAAGGGATTACCTTTGAAGCACAGCAACAACAACACCTTCTTGAGCCAAAAACTAGCCTTTAAGAGTTCAAATAAGACCTCCAAGCACCTTAGCTTCAAGGTAGAGGTGTTTGATCAAGAGTCCCTTTGCAAATGCACCAAGAATTCCCACTTTCAAGCACAAAAATATATAGAGAGAGTAGATTTTTTGCTCTAAAAAAATCTGCACCCCTTAGAAGGGGGAGATACCTTCCCTTATATAGAGGAAGCAAGCATAAGCTTGCTTGACAAGCTTAGAACTTGTTCCAATCCCTCTATACACGTGTATGGAGGATGCATTACATGCCTAACGGCTGTTGGCACAATCGGTACCAAAAATATCTGCAAAAACAGAAAAATGGCTATAGGCCACTTCAACTAGCCTACCAGCCACTTAAAGTGGCCTGTAGGAGGAAAAAGTGGCCGACAGGCCCTCCCCTCCCTCTAGGCAAGGGGTAACAAGGTATGGTCAAAAAACAAACCAAAAAGAAGAGAGCTAAGAAGCCACAAGACAAGGCATTCAGCCGGAAGCCCCGAAAACTAGCCTACGGGCTACTACAAGTGGCCTACAAGAGGAAAAAGTAGCCTACAGCTACAAAAACTGGCCTACAGGCCTCTCTCTCCCTCCAGGCAAAGGCACCAAGGCATGGTCCAAAAATAAACCAAGAAGAAGAGAGTTCAGAGGTCCCAAGACAAAGTTCTCAACCGAAACCCCCAGAAACTCGAAACGAGCACAAACATGCGCGATCACCGCATGCACAAACAATGGCATCTGAGTCTTAAGCTCGGTCAAAAATGAGGTGTCTACACCTGCCATAAACTTCTTAAAATTCCAAATAACACATAAATCAAATCAATTTCATAATCAGATACCGATAAGGCCTTCAATTCGCAGAACAAGACATAAACACAAACAAATATTTCTACGACAGATAGATATAGATGCAAATAATGTGTAACACATGCAATTAATGCAAAATTTCCTCCTAAGTACTTATTAGGCATCCTTAATCATGTTTTAATAGTTAATCACAGATCGTGGTTGTTACAGTAACAAAGAACCGCTATTGGAGCAAAGAACACCACCTTCCCTGTACTTTTGTAGACTTGCAAAAGAACTGAGACTTCCAAAAGACAGTTCAAGCACAAGAATTACCACTCGAACCAAGACCGCTCAAGCGCAAGAAACACCACTCGAGCGAAGAATGACATACTCCCAGTAGTTTTGTAGACCTGCAAAAGTATTAGAAGTTCTCAAAGTTCGCTCAAGCGTAAAAACGTTTGCTCGAGCGAACTAGCCAAAATCTGAGCAACAACAGTTTTGAAAAACTAACTACCGACCTATTTCAAACACAACCAAGACACTCCAATAACCAATCTCTACAAGGAATAAGATGGAAGAAGACATGAACAACCATCAAGGCAAGAAATCTCATAACCAAAGCAATGAACGTGTCGGGTTTAAACTAAAATCGTTATAGTGCATGTATAGGATCAATGAAAATATTTGCAAATTACCAATTGATGAATCCCCTAATTGCGTTTGAGTTTTATTATCCAGTCGTTGACTTTGTAAATGTTAGTTAACACACCTTTGTAGATGACTAGTACCCCCTGCAGATACAACACTAAGTAAATGTGCACAATATTTATGTTTTGCTTTAATTATAGTTGTACTATGAAGATTATTTACAAATACTCTTTTATAATGTTTCCAAACACTACTGATTGTGCCCCTAGATGATGATATTGCTATTGGAAGAGGGATATTAGGTAGATTAAACAAAGAATCAATAAATTCATGTTGTTTATATGCATCGATATCGACATAAATATTAGGAATACTAGTATTCATAGTAATGTATGTAAAATAATATATATTAACTAATAATTAATTAAAATAATGAGTGAACAATAATGAGTAAACAATAACAAGTAATATATGTTAAGAAATAATTAACGTAAAAAAAAATAATAGTAGCTAATAAATATTAATGTAAATAATTAATATTACTACTGGTGAATGCGATACAAAAATTAGTTTCTTCTACTAAAAATTTCTTCTTACACAATTGCAATTGTCATTTGGGGATAAGCTTGAAAATTAATTGAGAGAGTTGGGAGAGAATGATAGCTTAAGAGAGAGATTTGTTTGTGAGAAATAAAATGGAAGATGGGGTGGTATTTATAGGACTTGGAGAAGGAGGAATCAAAATATTTTTAAAAAATAAAAATAAAAAAAAAAAAATTGGGCAGTTGGGTATTTAACGTTCAAATGATTGTTTTTTGTTCAAATTTCAAAATGTGACTATTAGAGAGGGGATGTTACGGTTGGGACGGGTCAGGCCACGGGCCCGGGCTAGGCTGTAAAACACACGCCCTAAGTCTAGGGTCTCAAGCTGGGCTTGGGCTCAAGCCTGGCAGCTAGGCCCCTTTGAGGCTGAGGTAGGCTTCGGGTGGCCACGAGCCAGCAAACCAATTTTACACCCCTAATGATGTCTTACTTCTTGTGATTTTGATACTGATGGTTAAAGTTATCATTACAACTATCAAATCAAAATTACTAGGAAAATTCTATTTTTGCCTACTAATTTTTAGTCTTAAAAATGCTGTTTTTAGTCGGCAAAACCATTCAATGACAACAAATTTTGGTCGCTGATACATGGTCGAGGAAAATAATCCGCAACTAAAAAAATTCATTAGTTCGCAAAAACAAATATTTGACTACTAAGCTTTTGGCCCTTGATCATATAATTACCAAGACTAAATCATTTGGTAACTAAAAAACATTAGTCGCCCAAAGTTTTGTTTTCGCAACTAATGTTTTAGTCGGCAATTATATAAATTCATTGACCAATATCTTTTGTCGTCAAAATTAATAATTTCACCAAATAACTACTTAGTCGCCAAATGTAATCTTTCGCCGACCAACATTTTGGTTGTTAAATTAATGATGTTACCAACCAATTACTTAGAATGTAATCTTTCGCCGACCAACATTTTGGTTGTTAAATTAATGATGTTACCAACCAATTACTTAGAATGTAATCTTTCTCCAACAAACATTTTGGTTGCCAAATGCGAGTAGTGAAACACCAACGAACAAATTTAGTCACCAAAAATATTAGCAAATTTTCCCCGGCCAATCACTTAGTTGCCAAAAAAGGAAAAAGCAAACCAAACTTTTTGTAGCGAATTCAATTTTTTTTTTTAATTTAAATAGACAAAATTATTATTTTAATAACACTTAACTTGTATGATATAATAATAATAATCTATTCAATCCATTCAATATAACATGTGATTTGCAACAATCTTTCAATCCAACAAAATGCATAAACCATCCAAATCCTTAACCTGTTTAAAGTCATCAACTATATTAAGTTTTCATCCACAACTAATTCCAAACTATATAATTATCCAATCCAAAATATCATGTAATCTATGTAATCATTTAATTCACATCCATCTAGAATAAAAATTTAAAACATAACAATGTTTTAAAGTTTTATCCATATGTATCTATCAAAAAATATGACTAGTAGTCTAACCAAAATATTACCCATACACATCCATCCAAAAATATAGCAAGTGCACTAGTCTTGTAAATTTTAGCGCCATCTGTACAAAAGAAAAAGGAAAAAAAAAATTCATGTAATCTATTTATGAAAATATTTGCACAACAAATGACAGTAAAATTGGACAAAAAATGAAAAATGTCCCTGGATTGAATGGATTCATGAACAAATTAAATTAAAACATATATTTTCATAACATAACCTATAAATGTTCTACCACAAGAGGGGAAAACTAGAAACTCTTAATCTAATACATACTGTATGTGTCTTCAATTCACAATTGAAATCATTCTCCATGTTCAGAGCTTTTACTTAAGGCTTAGGGACCAAGAAAGGATTTGCAAGGTTTGCTCCATCGCATTCTCCTTGTGACTCTCATTCAAAATGCAACAACAGTCATGACTAAAATTGAATTTTGGATTGTTGAAAGATGTGCAGCACATCAAGCACATACTGTCACGCTGTAATGCCCCAAAACAATTAACATTAACCCATTACATAACAGTGCTATAATTGATCAACCATTTCATTTCTTCCATTCATCATATATGTGATCATTCCAAAAGGTAGCATATGCAATATATATTCACAAATCCTAGATTCTGAATCTATAGCATATGGCATCGATACAGGAGTAGAAAGGAAATTAAAAATCACATAAAGAAATGCCCTAATGGCTTACGACTTTACAAGAAAACAAAATGAGTTTAAACTCAATATAAATAAAGCTCAAGACTTAAACAAATAGTTACATCTAAACAAAACCAAAAAGAAGCCTTAAGCTTCGAGTCCTCCCAAGCTATATCCTTGGCGGAGGCATATCATCAACAACTGAAAATTGTTTTTCACATAAGATGAGCCAAAGCCCAATAGAAATACTCTAACACAGTATATAAATCTTAGCAAAATCATAAGGTGGATGCACATGCATGCCATTTTTAAAACATTTCTTATTTTTTTTATCTCAAATAATACAATGCCAAATTATATATCAATTCATGAAAATAATTCTTTTATACAAAAAATAGGGCAGTGGATACAACACACTGGGAATCTCTAGGTATGTGTCTACAAGTAGGCTATATAAGCACTACCCAAGCCATTTTACCAGTATTAACCAAAAGGATAACCTAACCGCGCAAGGTTTTGGACTTTCACCAGGGATATACAGGCCAATATAATAGAATTACAACAACACCCCCTAACCAAATTCACCACGGTATTCACCTTTTTTTCTCAAAAACTAATACATTTACAATGTTCAAATTTTAAATGATGCTCAATGCACAATGTAGGAGAAATTAGTTTTAATTCAACCTAATCCTCATGTAATGTCTACAACAATCAAGATTATCTCTACCAATAGCCTAAAACAGATATTTCTATACAATAGATAAATTTCAACTAAAAGATATATTTCCATCAATTACAATGAGAGTGATATTACATATCCTACTCCACCGTCATCATCATCATAGCCATTATTCCAATTTCACAATATCCAACATCATTTTCCTATTTCCCTTTCAAAATTCCCAAATCCAAAATTAGGGCTTAAACCCCCTTTTCTTTCCAAAATCAATTTTGAGAAAAACTTTCCACCAATTCAACACAACTTATCCACTACCCTATTCCAACAACCATTTTCAAGAATTAATTTGGAAAACTCCTCTTTTGATTTCAAACCAAACCCTAGGTTTTACCAAAATTTACCAAACACATAACCCTTTTAAAAAGACAAACAACTAAGCTAAAAATCATAAAAAGAGTGAAAGAAATCCCTACTTCAAAGTAGAAGACACGAATAGAAGATTGGAAAAATTTGACAGTGACAAAATGTAACTACCACAACTTGTGATTAACTGTTAAACCATGATTGAAAATGCCTAAAAAGTAATTAAGAAAAAATTATGTGTTAATTGCCTGTGTGTTATATTATTTGAGTTTATATCTATCCGATGTAGGAATATATGCCTGTGTTTTTGTTTCTTTCTGCAAATTGACGGCCTTATTGGCATCTGATCACGAAATTGACTTGGTTTATGTGTTATTTAAAATTTTTGGAATGTTATGGTAGGTTTAATTGAAATTCAATTCGGAGCCAAATAATTAGAATAAAATAAATATAATTGTTTAATCTAAGCAAGCGTTAATTAGTCCCACTAATGGCTCCTATATAAGCCTAATGTTGTCTCATACCACCAATATACACACACTTCATCATCTTTTTGTCTTAAAATATGAGAGAGAGGAAGAAGAGAAGACTTGAACTCAATTAAAGGGAAGTTGCTAGAGAATTGGAGGAATTGGAAAGAACTTGAAAGATTAAGCTTCTACACTAGAGAATTCAAAGCTTGAGGTAGGAATTCACTCCTTTAGTTGTGTAGTTGTAGCACTTAAGGCATGAGTTCAAGAGAATTAGAATTGGGAGCAAATCATGCATGCATGTACATATCATGGTATTTTGAAGATGTTTACTCAAGAATTCTCTCATGCATGCATCAATCATAGCTTGGTTTTGGAATTTCATTAACTTTCATGCCATTTTACCTTGTTTCATCATGTTTTGAAAGATTTGAAATAAAAAATTACATGCATGTTATGTTTTAACATTTCAAGCTTGATTTTGCACAATTGGATGCTTTTGGGCTTTGATTTTGGGAAATGATTTCGAATTCACTATGTTTTACAAGTTTACATATGTTTCCTCAAGTTTTGGGCTCAAAAGGATGTGTTTTGTTGGTTTAAATTTGAGCTTTAAACTTGAATCTGCAATCTGGAAATTCTAGAATTTGCGCCCTCCATTCGACTGGTGGAGTCTGCACTCGAGCGGAGAATGTGAGCTCTCAATACTTTTGTAGAGTTTCAGGGTTGGCTCGAGCGGCAAAATCTACACTCGAGCAGCCACCGTAGTTTTTGACTTTTCGCTCAAGGACCAAGGTTGAGCTCAAGCATAAAATAAGAGCTCCCAAAAGTTTTACAAACTTTTGCAGACCGCTCTAGCGGTCAAAGTTGCGCTTGTACAGAGACCCTTTCTACTCAACCTGGCGCTCGAGCGAACATCGAGCATCTTTCGATCAAAAAATTCAAGCAACCAGTACTTTTGTAGACTTTGCATACCGCTTAAGCGATCGAAATTGCACTCGAGCGGACTGCCCTGGTTTTAAATTTTGACTAAGTGGTTTGAAGCACATTTTAGCCTCCTCATTGTATCTTAGGCATTCTTAAGCCCTAATTAAAACATAATAATGAGGATAAAGGCTAGAAACACACTAAGAATGAAACATAATAAGCTAAGTACTATCCGAGTGTGTGTTTCAATATGTGTATCTATTCTATGTTTGTGTAGGTCACGCGTCGCAAGCTGTTTGATCCATTTGTTCTGCTATCGAAGCTGTCTGTGAGTAATAACTCTGTAAAGCTATGTTCAATATGGAATACTTTTTGAACATTATGATATGATATGATCAGTTTTTGAAATGAATGATACAAAATGTTATTTTGAGATTACATGAATGATGGCCCAATTCTTTGAAATGTATTTGTGGTATCCTTAGCAAAGGCCCTCACTCAGGGGAGATAATACTGTGACTTATGGTCATGAGGCCCTTGCCCGGGGAAAACAATACCGTGGCATGAGGCCCTTACCCCGAGGAAACAATACCGTGGCCTATGTATGTGATATGACACCTGGTACCAGAGGTTCCATTATGGGACTTGATATGAATGACCAATGTGATTTGTTAATGTTAATGGATGTACCACAAATGATTTGAGTATGAATATGTATATGACCCTGTTTCTGATACGAATACAACATGTTTATGTTTTTTTATTATTAAGGGATTTGAAATATGATTTCTAAATATATTATGGACATCATTCATTAAAATCTTTACTTGATTATTATTCACTAGGCTCCAACTCACCTTATTATTATGTATGTATGTAGGTGACCAGGTACGTAACCAAGTTTAGAGTTGATGATCTAGAGTTCCTTTTGTTAGCCAGCTATAGTACCTCCCGAGGAGGTTCCCGGAATGTCATTGGTCGAGTTTTGTGAATCAAATTATAAGTTTGAGGCTTTTGTTTGGTTTAAGAACAATCCTTCTGTGGTATATGTTTAATGATGATGTAACATGGATACGTATATGACGTAATAAATGGGTATATATATAAGTTTTAAATTTTGTCCCATGCATGTCTGCATAGCTCTATGGACTATGTTTGTTTTATATATTTGCTTATGCATCCCCTTATTATGTGATAATTTGTTCATAGGGCTTTGGTAATCCCAGTATTACTGGCTGATTATGACGCTTAACCTCTATGGGCGGGTTTGGGTCGTGACACAAAAACGCTAGATGCTCCAATCAAAACGAAACTCTCAATGTGCTCAACATTTATCTCCAAAGGACTAGGGAGAGGAAACTCACGAATTGGGAGTATTTGGTGCAAAAGCTCAAGAAAGAACTAAAGAGAGAGGGAGTAGATCTAGGGTTTTTGAAATGTTTAGAGAGAGAAAGAGATAAATAAAAAAAAAAGTGATCAAAAAGGTCTTCCTCTCAAACTGATAAATGCACAGACCGCTCGAGCAAATGAATGGTCACTCGAGCGACAGACACAATAAGTGACGGTGCTCAAGTGCACAATGACCCCCTCCAAGTAGTTCAGACTTGTAAAAGTTAGCTCGAGCACAAGAAACATCACTCAAGCGTTGATATCAAACTCTCAATAGTTTTATAGACTATAAAAGACCGCTCGAGCACAAGAATAGTCGCTCAAGCGAATAAGGAAAATTTTGGGCAACAACACTTTGAAAAACTAACTTCCTAACCTGTTCCAGACATAACCAAACTCCCAAAAGCCAAACCCAATAAGCAAAAAGATGGAAATGAGTTGTACAACAGTTAATTACATGAGTTCTTGAATCCAAAAATAATAAATGGATCAGGTCTAAACGAGAATCGTTTCACGCACAAGGCATGTGTGGCGCACAAACTATGCGCGAGCGTACGTGCCATTTTGGGAACAGGTGTCAATGCATGCAGAGTTGCAGGGTTTTCATGCCTTTGGGCTTACTTATTACTTATTGCCTATGTAATCCTGAATACCTCTCAATCGACGTTTTTAAGTAAAATCGATCCATGTTTTTGAAAATATCGTCAATTTAGCTTCAAATATTGGGACACACATGCTCAAACAACTTTCACACCAATAAAAACATTGGAAAACACAAGTTAAAATAATTTTGATTGATAGGTTAAAAATATTGGGACACATGTTCAAAACAAATTCACAGATAGGTAAAAATATTGATATTAAAATAATTTGGGCAAACAGGTTAAAAATATTGGGACATATATTCAATAAATTTGTACAGATAGTAAAATATTGGAATACATATGTTAAAATAATTTGGACATAAAAGTTAAAAATATTGGGACAAATATATCAAAATAATTTGGACAGATAGGTTCAAATATTAGATCAAAAATTTTTCCCAAATAGATATAAATATGGGAGACTTACGTCTAGGTCCTAACATGTGGACTTATTGCCTAGTAGATTCTATGAGAATTAATTACATTTTTCGTCAAACACTATTAAAAACGTCATTGATTATTTGGGTGCTCATGTTCGATTTTGGGCTTTAGTTTGCGATTTGGACCCACCCACATATCTGGGTTTGGGAAGAATTGAACTTGTAGAAAAGGGTTGCAATTCGTGCAAATACGATTTGTGGGTGTACAAGAAGTTTGCAGATTGGACTTTTTCTTTTAAAAATTCATTTTTGGGCCCCTTTTTTTCCCCATTTTGTAAATATTTATTTTAGGCATTTTCCCCCCATTTTCTAAAAAGCTCCAAATATCAATAATTACTTTAGAACATCAATAATTAATTAATTAAAACTTATAAATTTAAAAACACAACAAAATCAATTCCTTACATAAGCAAATCATTCAAAATCTTAAACTTTTAAATCAAATCATGAACTAACACAAGCATATCTTTCAAAATCCTCAATCATCAAAATCATTTACTATCTACTACCCAACAACAAAATTATAGTAAAATCATTCAAAATCATAAACTTACCTAAAAGTAATTCTTTCTTAACTTTTAGATTCATCCAAAATGCAATAAAAAATAAAAATAAATTGTTGTCAAACTTTATCCAATTCAAACACATTAAATAAAATAAAAACAGTTGTAAACTCACAAACTCCATCACGATTCACATCCGACTTTCAAAAATTCCAATTCTATGGATATGTTTGATGAACCCTGCACAAGAACAAACTAAAAAATATATAATTTATTTAATTTTCAATCTTCATAATTCATTTGACAAAAAACAAATGTATAAGAATAAAGTAATGAAAAGATAAACGAATGTCTATATATTGCTTCTCAATATGGTACAAAAATGTGTTGAGTATATGAAAAATTTTCCAATGAGCAAATGGAAATTAGAGTTCAATTATAGCATTAACATTATAGGCTGGGCTTGAAGATGGGCTTGAAGATGAGCTTGACTCCAAAGTACCTAATTAGGAGTCACCAAGAGAATATCAATAAAACTTACATAATAAAACGAACAATACAAATAAAAATGAAGATAAATCAATTCACATATTACCCAAGTCATATTGCTCAAATTCCTCCACATCATTCATCGCTTTTCGAAGAGAAATTGGAAGGTTGCTTTGAATCTAATTTTGAGTACATACAAGGGCTTCAACCATAAAAGGTGAGAGTGAACTAAAAAATGGGTGAAGAATACACCCCCCCTCCAACCGTACTAAAAGCCAACTCCGATGCAACGGTAGAAATAGGCATGGCGAACACATTTCTTTGAAGTTGCGATAGCACCCTATATTTGGTTACATGCACCTTCCAATAATCCAAAATCTCAAATGTTTGATTCTTTGCAAAATATTCAACCTCGGACAAATATTGGTCCAATTCCTTCTTAGATCCACTGGTGCATCGCCACTCCAAATAGGAATTAAATTGGAAATCAACTAAATAGGGATCATCATCATCAGCTTCCACCATATTCAAAACTTCACTAGCACTTGGAAGTTTCTTGTTTGATGGATAAAGTGTGACATAATGGTTATACAAACGACTTGAAAACTCTTAACCTTGTCTACCATATCTTCCACCTTCTTATTATCTCCATGAAATAAATTTGAAAAGCAAAACTCCAAGTATGCCATTTTTTTTGGTAGGATCAAGAACAACTGCAACATACAATAACAAATTAATCTTACTTCCATCCCCCCAATACTAGCAAAACTTTTGTTTCATAGTCTTTTCCATTGTACTCAAAGTAGCATCCTCTTCCAAAATTAACTGGTTAATTTTGCTTTCAATAACAAACATCTCTTTGAAAAAAGCATTGAAAGTAACAAAGAAAGATCCCAAAAACTTCTTAGTTGTAAGATAAAATAATTTTAGAAACCTCACAAACAATCTACATTTTTTCCAATCCAACTCATTCGGACTTCTCCTTATGCCACCATCAACATCCTTGAAATAAGGCTCAAAATTAGAATCTACAACTTCATGCGGTTAAAAGCCTTCTCATACTTTTTGGCGGCCCCAACATCAAATAAGTAGAGTTCCACCTAGTTGGTACATCTAGGCATACAAGAGCTTTTGAATCAAGTTTGAGTGTGGCCACGCACTTTTTAAAAACAACATGCCTATGAGGAGAAGACCTCACAAATATCATCTCAAGTCTATTGTTGGCAATAGAATCATCCATTTCTTTCAACCCTCACTCACAATGAGATTAAGAATATGTGCACAACAACGCATATCGCAAAATAGTTCCCTTCCAATCTTTGGTTATCATTTTCAAATAGTGAATGGTAAGATTATTAGAACTAGCATTATCAACTATTAAGGTGAATATGTTATCAGTGCTCCACTCAATCAAACACGACTCAATTTTTCTACCCAATGTTTCTTCTTTGTGATCTTCAACTTATTGAAAAATTATAGTTCTTTTTGGACTTTTCAGTTGTCATCAATGAAATGAGTAGTCAAACACATGTAACACAAATTCTAAGTAGATGTCCAAGTGCCCGTAGTACAACAAATTCTATGACCCTTCATGGCCTTCTTTAACCTATCCCTGTCATTCTTGAATATGTTAAGCACTTCTCTAGATATGGTATGACGAGAGGGAATTGGTGTCAATTTTGGTTGCATAACATTACAAAATCTTCTAAACCCAACTCGCTCCACAAATCTAAATTACAACTCATCAATGACAACCATCTCTGCAAGAGCCCTTTTGCAAGCATCAAAATTAAAAGGTGTTGCTACAACCTCAACACTCTTTTTATTTTGTTTCGATTTAAAATTTAATGTTTGTTGCCCATCTTTATTCGTATTTTGATATTCTTTACAATTGGGTGTATGACTCCTTAAATTGCTAGTCCCATGAAGTCTACAGTCAGCCAAATACTCTTTCTTGCAATATTTTTGCATACGGCGCTACGCCTCTCATTGGTCCCTACATCCTTATTAAAATGATCCCAAATTATGGATGATGTTCTCCTCCCTCCGTCCTTACTCTTTCTCTTTAGGGGTCTATGAGACTTAGGGTCGGGTTCGGCTAAGGGGAGATTCATTTGAGAATTAGTGGATTTCGAAGATAAAAGATTGATTGCAGGAGATTCAACATTATCCTCCATTAGAACTGGATTACAAAAAATTAGAATGAAAATTAAATAAGAACTAACATAGCAAAATTCCAATCACAATTTGCATTTCAGATTCAACTACAGTCAAACACATGATTCATTTAACTTCTAATACAAATGACAAATATAATATAAAAAAGTAATTAACAAATTCAACTCTTTTTGAAGTTTTCAAACACGTGATTCATTTAACTTCTAATCTTTTAATCTCACATATTGAGAGATTGAAAATGATTATTCATTTCACTTCTATTTTTTTTTTATAATATAAAAAAGTCTATGTGAGGAAGAGTTCTTTAAAATATAAAAAAATCCATAACAAAAACAAATCCAAAACAAAAACAGATTGAGTGAGAGATTGAAAATGATTCATTAAAAAATAACGAATTAGTCAAGCAGATAAGGAAAGCAGTGAAATAGAAACAGTTAAAGAAGTAGTTGTGATTCCATAGACAAGTTGTTGAAATTTATGGTTATGGCTTTATAGACTAATTTTGGGCCAACTTTAAGCCCAAATTTGAGTGGGTCCCACACGTCTTTTGAGGTAGTTTCAAAAAGGTGACATGTTCCTTGCCACATAGCAAATCACACAGTGCAAACGGTTGACCAAAACCATTTACAAGTAAATGGGAACTTGACGTTGTTTTCAGGTTCATGGAATGGACTATTAAAAAATAAAATATAGGTTTCTTTGTAATGGTGGTCCCACATTGATAACTTAAGAGAACTTATGTCTGTATATAAGTTCTAGGCGGCAACACTTGGGTTGGGCCCCAAGAGGCACCCCAAGTTTGTAGAAGGGAGGAGTTATGGAGAAAGTAAGCTTTGGCTCACACCACCACACACACGCATGCGTCGTAGTCCGTCCGACCAGGTTGGGTCGGTTCTAACGTTAATTTTTTGGACAAAATTTATTTGATTTTTTTTTTTCAAATTCTTGCAAGAAAATTATTTAAATTTCTTACCGAAATTAATTTAAAATTTGCGCCAATTTTTTCTGTCCAAACAGAGCCATTCTCTGGTCTAATTTCCAACAGGTTCCAACAGTTCAAGTTCCGGACAGTTTCAATCTATTCCGAGACAGATTCAAATCTGTTTCATACCTATTCAATTTTGAACTTTATCTGTCCAGTTTGATTTTGCACCTGTTCAATTAAAAATCATATATGTTCTGCCCTATAAATACCAGGATCTTTCCAACAATTGTTTCATTCTGAAATTTTCTTATTTCCTTCCATTTTGCTCTCTTGCATACATATATTCTTCATGCTAGTTTTAGAGAAAATTCTGAGAGTATAGAGCACAAGTTCCAGTTCGCCATACAAATTGTTTGGAGTGCTGCTACAATCTATGTTGACTATTGTATCCTGGAAGATAGATGTCATTTATCTGTTAGCACCGAAGCGGGGCGAATCTATCTTAAGGACAGAGTGTCACACACTCAACTTGATCTTTTTTATTATTATTCATTTCAGTAAATAAATTCTGTAAGTAATTTATTTTTGTTTGTTTGATTTGGTTTCACATTATTTATTTTACACAAAAGATTGTTCTAACAATCTTAAGACAGATTCGAATTTTTCTGTTTATACAGAATTTTTTGTTTGTTTTTTTTTCTTTCCTTTTTCTTCTTACAAAAATTATTTTGTGTGATTTTACAAAATAAAATTCTGGTTGGAAAAACAAATAGTAGTAATATACTGTTTAAAAAATAGTAGTAATATTTTGTTTATTTTCTTTGACAACTAGTAGTAATATACTGGTAGTCATTAACAATTTAGAATATTTATTTCTGAAACTGGTAAGAAATTAATTTTGGTTTTCAAAATTTTAATTTTTGAAGTGTTACAAAAATATTTTTCTGTTTGCAATTAATTTGTTCAAATAAATATTTGTATTTTCAAATTCGTTGGAAATAAAAGTTACAATTCTTGTTTGTTTTATTTTTACAAACTTAAATTCTGTGTTTTTAGTTTAAATTTTCTGTGTAGTATAAAATTCTAATTATAATTTTGTTTTATAATTTAGAATTGATGGCTACTGAAACTATTGCTCAAACAAGTACTGGTATGGTGATTGCAATTGCACCAACCCCTCCTCATGTTGTGATTGTGCCAATCAATCACGGTGAGAAGCTAGAAAAGTTCTTAGGAACTGATTTTAAAATATAGCAGCAGAAAATACTATTCTATCTTACTACTCTCAACCTGGCACGATTTCTCCGTGAGGATGCTCCTACTCTGAAAAAGGATGAAATCGACCGGCTAGTGGTTGCTGCGGTCGATGCCTGGAAACATGCTGATTTCCTTTGCAGAAACTACATCTTGAACGAACTTGACAGCACATTATACAACGTCTACAGTCCTATCAAGATGGCAAAGGAAATTTGGAAGTTGTTGGAGAAAAAAATGCAAGACAGAAGATGCTGGCTCGAAGAAATTCATAGTAGGAAAATTTTTGGACTTTTTGATGGTTGATTCTAAGACTGTGATCAGCCAAGTTCAAGATCTCCAGCTCATTCTGCATGACATTCATGCAAAAGGCATGCCTTTCAGTGAATCCTCTAAGTTGTTGCCTTAATTGAAAAATTACCATAAGACTGGAAGTAATTCAAAAACTACCTTAAACACAAGCGCAAAGAAATGACTTTGAAGGAATTGATCGTGCATTTTGGGATTGAGGAGGACAACCGCAATTCTGAAAAGCGGGCTGGCAAGCATTCAATGAAGTCTAAGGCAATATGGTGGAACATGCTCCAAAAGCAAAGAAACGAAAGTTTTCTGGAGAAAGTTCCACACAAGGCTCTAAAGGAGGGGAAACTAAGAAGTACAAGTTTAATGGCAAGTGTTACATCTATAACAATGAGGGACATTGGGCCAAAGATTGTCATAGCAAGCGCAAAGGCAAAGGAAGATGAAGCAAGAAGCTTGCTCAAGCCAATATGACCGAAGTGGCTAAAATTTCTAAAGGTATAGTTGACATAAATCTTTCTGCAGTTGTTTCCAAGGCAAACCTTGTTCGAAATCCTAAAGAATGGTGGGTTGACACTGGTGCTACTCGCCATATCTATGCCGACAAAAGAATGTTCACATCTTATTCTATAGTGGACAACGGTGAACAACTTTTATGGGCAACTCCTCGACTTCTAAAGTTGAAGGAAAATAAAAGATTATGCTGAAGATGACATCTAGAAAGGAACTCACTCTCAACAATGTGCTGCACTTACCAGACATTCGCAAGAACCTTGTTTCCGGATCTTTGTTGAGTAAAAATGGGTTCAAGCCAGTGTTTAAGAGTGATAAATTTGTACTTAATAAGAATGATATGTATGAAGGAAAAAGTTACATGTCTGATGGCCTTTTCAAACTAAATGTAATGACTATTGTTCCCTCTGTTATTAATAATAATATATTTTCTTCTTACTTGCTTGAGTCTTCAAATTTATGGCATGGTAGACTAGGATATGTTAATTATGGATCTTTGCATAAATTAATTAATATGGAATGTTTACCTAAATTTGACATTGATTTAAATAATAAATGTGAAATTTGTGTCGAGGTAAAATTATCCAAAACTCCTTTTCATACAATTGAAAGAAGTACAGAACCACTTGAATTAATTCATAGTAACATTTGTGATTTTAAATCAATTCAAACTAGAGATGAGAAAAAATATTTTTTTCACTTTCATAGATGACTATACTAAATATAGTTATGTTTATTTAATTCGAACCAAGGATAAAGCTTTGGAAACTTTCATTCAATTTAAGAATGAAATTGAAAATCAACTCTGTAAGAAAATTAAAAATCTAAGAAGTGATAGAGGTAGTAAATATGAGTCACCTTTTGGTGAGTTTTGTAAAGAATATGGAATAATTCATCAAACCACCACTCCTTACTCACCTCAGCAAATTGGATTTGCTAAAAGGGAAAATAGAACTTTAAAAGAAATGATGAATGGCATGTTCATAAGTTCTGGATTATTTCAGAACTTGTGGGGGAAAGCAATACTTTCTGCTAATTATATACTTAACAAAGTATCCCGCAAGAAAGTAAATCAAACACCTAATGAAATATGGCATTAGAGAGTACCATCCTACAAACACTTAAAAGTGTGGGGGTGTTTGGCTAAAGTGGCTATTCCTAGTCCTAAAGAGACTAAGCTAGGTCCTAAAACCATTGATTGCATTTTCATTGCTTATGTCAAGAATAGTAGTGCATATCGGTTTTTTATTCATAAATCAAAACATTCCAAAATGCATGTAAATACTATTATTGAATCTCGGAATGTATCATTCTTTGAACATGTATTTCCGAATAAAACTGGACTTGAGACTAGTACCAACAAAAGATCTTATGATGTTATCACTAGTCATGATGAAGAACAAGAGCAAACATTAGATCAAAATGAGGAAGATGAACCTAGGCGTAATAAACATGTTAGAACATCAAAATCTTTTGATCCAGATTTTCTAAATTTTCTGTTAGAAAATGAGCCTTTAACTTATAAAAAAGCTATGTCCAGTCCTGAGGCTCCTTTATGGAAAGAAGCTATAAATAGCGAAGTTGAATCTATCCTGCAAAATCACATTTGGGAATTGGTGGATTTGCCATCAGGTTGTAAACCTCTTGGGTACAAGTGGATTTTCAAGAGAAAAATGAAAGCGGATGGATCAATTGACAAATACAAGGGAAGACTTGTAGTCAAAGGATTTAGACAAAAAGAATGTGTTCATTACTTTGACACATACTCATTGTAGACACCCCATTTTTGACCGACCTTAAGACTCAGACGTCATCGATTGAGCGCTCGGTGATAGTGCATGTTGTACTCGTTTCGAGGTTTCGGAGTTTTGGCCGAGTGCCTTGCCTCCAAGCCTTTGACCTCTTTGTGTTTCCGCTCAGTTTGTGACCAAGCCTTGTTTTCCTTGCCTAAGGGAAGGAGAGGTCTCGTAGACCACTCTTTTGTGGTCGTAGATCACTTTTCCTGTTTGGAGACCAGTTTCTGATTTTCAGAGCCTTCGGTCGTACGCCTTGTCTCCGGACCGCTTAACGTTCTCCGTTTAGCGTGATTTTTGAACCACACTTTGTTTCTTTGGCCTAGAGGGCCACTGTGGTTTGGGAGACCACTTTTGTGGTCGCAAACCACTTTCGGTGCTCGTCAGCTAGTTTTCGAGGCTCCTGGCTGCGCGCTTTGCCTCCCGAACTTTCGTCTTGCATCCGTTTTGGTTTGTTTTTGGTACAAACCTTGTTTTCCTTGTTTGGAAGGTGGTACAAGGGTGGGAGACCAGTTTTCTCCCTCAAGAAACCACTTTTCTTCTGCCACCAGGTTTTACAGTCGACAATTGGTCTCCCTGATCTTTGGACCATCAAAAGTGGTCGGCCACCACACCATTTGCTTGTTTTTATGCTTTAGACTCTCTCCCACCATGGCCAACAAGTTTTTGTTCTAGGAGACCACTTAAAGTAGTCAGCCGACCACTTAAAGTAGCTGGCCGACCACTTCAAGTGGTCGTTTACTTTTTGTCACCTTTTTGGAGATATTTTTGGCCAGCTGGCACAGCTGGAGAGCACAAGAACCATCCTCCATACACGTGTATGGAGGGATGGCCTTGAGTCCTAGCTTCTTGAAAAAACATGTGCTTTTGCTCTCTATAAGAGGTAGGCTCCTCCTCCCTCCTCCAGGTTCAAGAAAATCTCCCTTGAGCTATACATGTAATTTATATCTATACATCTTCGTTTCTCTCTTGTCTTGTGCCTTAAAGTGTCATTTTGTCTCACTTTTGCACACAAAAACACACTCAAACACCATCCCTTGGTTGCTGAGGCTTCTTGAGGTTTGTTTTGTAGTTTTTGGGTTGGTTTTGGTTCAAAAAGTGTGCTAGAGTTGCAGTCTTGAGAGGTTCTACAAGGGTGAGCTTTTAACCTTTTAAACCCCTATTCTTGCTTAAGCTTTTGGACCCTTTTTCATGCTATTTTAAGACTAACTCTTAACTACAAAAAGTTCTAAATTTTGGTGCTTAAGATCTTTGTTTAAAGTCACTTTTGTATTTGGGGTTGTTTACCCCCTCTTAGGCCTTGTTTGGCCTTGCTTTTGTGCCTTCTTTGTGAGCTTTTGGGACCACCTGATTTTGACCTTCTCACCACTGAAACTCAGAGGAATTTCAGTGGTGGAAGTGGTGTTTTGAGGTCCCAAATAGGAGAGGGTCATCTCCTCTCCTTGTGTCTTCAATACTTGTCTTGAATGCCGCATGTGTGAGCATGTTTGTTAAGTTTATGTTGGCCATATCTTAGCTTGTATTTGGGCTTATTTTACTGAGGCATGCCACTGTTTTTACTTGGTTTGGTCACTCCATGCATGGTTTATACACTTGTAGTGTAAATCTCATAAACTAGCTTTGTATGCTTCATGAAGTAGCATGTCATTCTAGCTTGCCTTGAGTCCATTTCAGCATGTTTTTGGTGATGTTTCGCCATGTCATACCTCTATTAGGGTTTGGTTTGGTCACCTCTTGCATGCTCCATGCACTTGTAGTGCATTTCCATGAATTAGCCTAACATGCATCATGCTTTAACATGTCATTCTAGCATGCTTTTGGCTTAACTTCAAGAAGATTTTGTCCATGTTTTAGCATGCTCTAGCTCTGATTTGTGTTGTTTTGGTCATGCTTGACTTGCTTTGTATAGCCATGGTGCAATCTAGCTTGTTAGCTTTGTGTATCAAGTTCACTAGCATGCATTACTTGGACTATTTGAATGATTTGGTATCATTTATTATGTGATTTCAGTCCATGTTTCATGGTCATGTACTTGCAGTTGTCACTCATTCAATGCGTTGGAGGGTTTGCGCCTTTATGCCTTAACATGAATCATTGCGTATGCCTTCATGCCTTAGCTTGCGAGCCATCATTTGAATGTGTTTTTGGGGTCATCTTGCTATGACATAACTCTGATTTTTGTTGGTTAAGTCATCCCATGCTTGGTCTTAATAGGTGTAGTGTAATCCACCTTATTTGCCTTGTCTGCATCATGCCTTATGCCCTTCATGCTAGCTTGTTTTGGCTTCCTTCTATGCATGTTTTAGTATCATCTTGACATGTTCTAGGACTGTTTTGGGTTGCCTTTGCCATATCTTTCATGCTTTGTATAGCTGTAGTGCAATTGGCCTTGCTAGCTTTGTGTTTTCTTGACTCATGCATGCTATCTTTGAGCTATTTAGATGATTTGGCATCATTTAATACTTCATTTCAGAGCTTATAGCATTGCCATGTTCCCACTTCTTTCATGCTTTGAATGCCTTTAAGTGTTGTGCATTGTTGCCTTACTTATGGCCTAGCATGTATGCCATCTTGCCTAGGTCTTTGAGCCTCCATCTTAGCATGTTTTGGTCATTGTTTTGATCTATTTCAGCTCTATCCATGGTTGGTTCATGCACTTGTGCCATATATTGCATTCCCCCTTTGTAGTCCTCTTTACTAGCTTCGTGCTTTAAGGACCTTTGCATGCTATGCTTGTGTTGTTTGAATGATTTGGCATAATTTCTTACTTAATTTTAGTGCATTTAGTGTTGTCGCACTTCCATGTTTGTCACTCCTTGAGCACTCTTGAGAGTTGTGCTCTTAGGCCTAGTTGGTTGGCCAATGCATTGTGCATGCATGCCTTGTCTTTTGGTGCCTTTGTTTTGGTGTTATGGCCACTGATTTGGGCAGGGCTGAGGGCTACCCACTTTCGGTTTAAGTCCATTGAGCATTGTGTATGCCATGTTGTTTCATTACATTTGTGTATACCATGTTCATTGCATTGCATATGCTAGTTGTCATTTAGCATTGTGTATGCTAGTTGTTATTCTTAGCATTGTGCATTGTGCATGCCATTAGCCTTGTTAGGTTGTTCATGTTGCATTGCATGCTCCATGTTACATAGCATTGTGCATGCCATGCTTGTGTTGCATTGTGTTTGGAATAGGTGTTAGTCCAAACACGAGAAATGAGGGACGTTTCATACTTAAAGCAATGAAACGTGCCCTAATTCTTGGTCGCCGATGCTCTTGATCATACATGATAGAGTTCTAGGCCTTATGTGTTTACTTGTGCATTCATTTTCATATTGAATCATGCAACTTCGCCTCTTGGCCATCATGCATTGAAATGCGCGGTTGGTGGCCCGAGGGTTGAGAACCATACTCCCTTGAGCTTATGAAATGATAGGGAGGTTGGTTGTGCACACATACCTTGCAAATACATTGCCATGCCCTTTCTTTCACTACAACAAAAATAGTCTTTAGAGACGAAAACTAATGACGAAATTTTTTTTTGTCACGAAATATGTATCTTTTAATGACGAAAATGATATTTTGTCTCCAAATGTATCATTTTTAGAGACAAAAATAAAATTTCGTCACCAATCTAAACCATAATAAAAAAAATAGGTGACGAAATTATATTTCGTCATTATTTATATTTTTTTTGTCACCAAATATTTTCCCACTAATATATTCAGAGGGCGCCAAAATTAATAGACTTTTGGTGACGAAAAAATTTTTCACCAATTATAAAATTATTAATGACAAATATATTTTTGTCACCAATAATTTGGTGATATTTTAATATCATTTAGTGACAAAACTATTTTTATGGCCAATATTTTTATCTTTGGTGAAGAAATAATTTTGTCACCAAAATATAATTTAGTCACTAAATATTTTAGGGGAAAATAAAAATGTTTTGTTACAATCGGTTCCTCTTCTCAATCACACACAATCATTTCTCGGTACAAAAACAGTGAAAGATCACACTTTGACAAATAAAAATATCTCACTTTTACTGAAAGTGTGATAAAAAAATTAGATTGATATTTTAATAACACTTGATTTGATTAAGTGTGATAATATTTATTTTTTATGTCACTTTTTAACTAAGTGTGATTATATATATATTTTTAATCACACTTTTTAATTAACATGTGATTAAAGATTCCATAAGAAGAATTAAAAATATCTCACTTTTATTAAAAGTGTAATTAAAAAAATTAAAATAATTTTTTAATCACACTTAATTTAATGAGTGAGATAATATATTATTTTTAATCACACATTTTAAATAAATATGATTATATATATTTATTTTACTTCTCTCTCTCACACATACACGCACACACACAATCAATTCCCAAATTAAACCCTATTATCTCACCGTGTGCAACATTTGTCTCACACTCATCTCTTGCTCCTCCACTACGCCTCACTCATCTCTTGCACTTCCACTACGACGATCGCCATCGTCGTTACCTCTAGTCGCCTTGCCGGTCACCACAGTAGCCTTACACTCCTCAGTATCAAACGATTCGACCTCTCTGCAATCTCTATCTTTTCTCTCTCGCACCATCATCACCGCCTTTCATCTCTCTATTCTGGTAAGCACTCTCTGCCTCTCTTTCTCTGTGTATTCTATGTGTTCCTATATATATGTATGTTTATATAATCTCCTTCATTTTTCCCACAAGAATGAGGAATTTAGGGTTTGGGATACAAGAAGATGAAAATAAGAAAATTGAAGATATATTTTTTTCATATATATGTGTTTAATATTAGAAATAAGGTTATATTCATTTGATTTCCAACATATGAACAATTTGATTGTATTTTATTTATATATATTTTTGATATTGAAACTGCTCATTAGCTTGTTTGATTGGTTCTTGTAATACTTTTAGAAAATAAATTTGATTTATGATTCATATTTGTGTTTTACATGATACAAATTTGGGGACTCTACTAACATAGAGATTACGAAAATTTGGGGACTCCCTATGGATTACCCGAAAATCTATCTGCTAACATATACAAAACAATGACAAGCAAATTAGACTGTATGCTTTATATAATAAAATAGAATAGATGGGTCATCATTTTAATTTATGAAAAAAAAAAAAAAACCATTGTCAGCAGTCACCTTTCCTCCCAAATTAATCAACACTCGATTGATTTCAAGACTACCGAGTCCTTTTCAATTAACTTGGATTCTGTTGTTTCAATCTAAAGTATCATTTTTTTTTTTTTTTTTTAAGAATGATGAATAATGTTCCAGAATTCTAATATAATCATTTTAATTTCTAGAGGCATTTCATGTGGTGGAAGTTGATAGTCTTATTTTTCATGGTATCTGTCACAGTTTAAGGATGTGATACAAACTGTTGCTCTGTTTTCATGATTGTTCAGAGGCCTGAATTCTAATATAAATCTTGTTTGTATGTATCTATTCGTTACTGAAATTATTGGGATTCTATAATTTCTCCAACATGCAATGGTACCATTCTTATTCATTGATTTTCTTTGGGGTTTTCTGATTTAACTAGGTACTTTTAGGCAAGAAATTAAGTTGCTGATGTGTTAAATAAATTATTGTGGAAGAAAAAATTTGTCTATAAAGAGAAGAACCAAGAAATAGAAAAGGCTGTGAGTGAATTTAGGAAGCCATAAAAGAATTGGCAAAAGTGATGATTTTATTTATTGTTCTACTTTTGTGATGAGCTAATCAAAATGAATCGGAAAGTTGTGGACTGTTTTAGAAGGGCCAGGTTATATTCTTTCTTCTTCTTTTGTTTTTTGTTAATTATTTTTATTGATGGTGAGGTTAGTACCTATTGTTGCATATAAACTTTTTTGCATGTTCTTTGTGTCGTCTAAATTACTTCTTTTTGAAAACCTTTTCCTATACTTGCAAATTCTCAATTTTGCTTCTCATGACGCTGTAAATTTTTATTTTTTTTTCATTGTTCATGGTCAATCAAAGACTCACAACTTTGGTATGAATTATGGCATTTCTCGCATAGTCTGGTTTTTTTACTCACCTTCTTTGAGGCATTTACTTTTAAAGTCGAGGCATTTGAGATCACTCTTCCGTAGTGTTTACTTTTTGCCTTCCTAATAAATATGTGATTGTGGTTTATATTCAGCACATTTACATTGCTGGTACTTCTTTTCTCTGGTTCTTATTTAGATAATTCGATTGTTAACTGGGTAGTTTCTTACCTTTTCATTCAATTATGTTCTGCTTTGAGCTTCGTGATATACCATTTCTCATAAGTATGACTATGTTTCATGATCTTGTTATTATGATCTCAAGATTAGACAATGAATGTGTGTCAAGCTAAGAACTGTTGGTTTCTTTGCTCTGTCAATAACCATAACAAAAATTTTCTTTTTTGGAACTACTAGATGTTTTAGGTTTTTCTTTTGTTTTTCGTGTTATCTTTAGGATAGTATACTCTGTTTGGTAAATATTTCTTCTCTGCTATAAATCGGTGAGTATTCAAAGAAGAATGTTTGTTTCATCATGTTTTTAGATGAGCAAACGAGGGAATGTTCTGATGAGAGAGTATGTATTGGATTATGGAGAATAGTTATTGTGAGGAACCTACCCTACAAGGATATCGAAAGGTGCCACAATTTCTATCACATCGTCTCTTCCGTTCTTCTAGGTGATTCTCACACCAAATTTTGTAGATAACTGGGTTATAGACCTTATTTGCTTTCTTCGTTAACCAACACCAAGATTTCTACTTAACATATTTTCTTATTCTGTGGTGATTTCTTAGGTATTCTATTTGGCTTGATAGCAAGATGCAACTTCATTATACTCGCCATTGTGTTTGGGAGGAGGTACACTAGAATAACCGTCTAAATAAGTACAACCACCCATTGAAGAACAATTCAACTTTTACCGATGGTCTCACCAAGTTTGACCCTTCAAACCTAAATACTCCTTTTCCAAGTTGTGCGTGTCGTTGTCTTTTTTATTTTGGAGTTTGCCTTTTTCCTTATCTGCAATTATTGCCCTTTGATGCTTATGTGCTTATTTTTGTTTGTCATATGCTTTGCACTTTGCAGATGTGCTGAAGGTTCATTTATTGTTAGGGCCCATACACCAATGTCAAATTTATTTTCATGCCTTTGGTTTAATGAAGTTAACTTTTTACATCATGTAATCAAGCGAGCTTTGCTTATACTTTCTTGAAGTTGAAGAGATTGAATCCAAATAGGCCATTCTTTCTAAATATGTTCAAGGTGGGTAATTACTAAAATAAAACTATTCTTTGCCATTTCGATGCTTAATGTACTCAATTCAAACATAGCAGTTAAGAAAAGATATAAAGATAAAAACATCAAACAAAAAATTATCCCTTTACTTGATCCGACATAAAGGCACAATGATTGGAAGTATTAGGACTGGTGATTTAGGCAATAATCATTTGATTAATGATGGTAATCCTTTAGTATGAACGCAAAGCCCCAAATCGCCATATGGCAATATGAATTTTGGTGTTAATGAACACTGCATACTCCATACAGGAGTTAAAACAGATGACCCTTGCATGGAAGTAAGGATCATTTATTTGGATATGTCATTTACGGTGGGTTTGAAAAAAAAATAAAAAATTAGAGATTTTTTTTTTATATAATAAATTTGTAAAAAACTATATATAAAACTTTTCACTTTTAGGACTAGAAATTTTTTTAGTATCTAATCTAAATCACTGTTTGTGTGTTTTAATGTTTTCATTCAATTCTTGACTTCAAATTTTAGATGGGTTTATATTTCCATCTCTGGCTCTTCTCTATTTTTATGTATTTGCCAAACCCTATCTTGTCTTTCTTTCCCCTTTATTATCTTTTGTTGTTAGTTTTTAATTACAGGAGGCATCGATTCGTAAATAAAAAAATTTCTTTTGAGGGTTCTTTTTCTTTATTCTCTGTTCAACTGTATTCTTGTATGTGTTGGGATTTTGTATCCACGTGACACAAATAAAACCACATATCAGAGATTTACACACAAAAATCTTTGGTGAGGAAGCAAAATTAGTTGGATTATGAATCAATGGAGTTGAGTTAAGTTGAGTTCTTAGGGGGGGAGGGTGTTGAAATCTTTGTAAGTTGTGTAAACTTACGGAACTAGCACGGGAGGGACGGATGTAAGTTGTGTAAACTTATGGAACTAGCACGGGACTCTTTGTTTGAAAACTATTTAGAAAAATGTACTTTTCCAACACTTAGGCTTCAAAATAGGCTATCGGGGGCCAAAATCATGTAACAACCACGAGTTGGCCCGGGAAATACATCAAACATCTCGGGAGGGACCAAAGTAAGTTTTGAAAACTAACGGAACTAGCACGGGACTCCCGGTTCGAAAACTAAGTCCAAAAATGCACTTTTTCACACTTAAGCTTGAAAATAGGTCTTCGGGGGCCAAAATCGGAAACACCTCGAACACCTCGGGACGGACCAATGTGAGTTGTGGAAACTTACGGAACTAGCACGGGACTCCCGGTTTGAAAACTAAGTCCAAAAATACACTTTTTCACACTTAAGTTTGAAAATAGGCCTTCGGGGGCCAAAATCGTGCAATAGCCACGAGATGGCCCGGGAAGCACCTCAAACATCTCGAGAGGGACCAATGTGAGTTATAGAACTAACGGAACTAGCACGAGACTCCGGGTTTGAAAACTAAGTCCAAAAATGCACTTTTTTCTACTTAAGCTTAAAAATAGGCATTCGGGGGCCAAAATCGTGCAACAGCCACGAGACGGCCCAAGAAACACCTCAAACACCTCGGGATGGACCAATGTGAGTTGTGAAAACTTACGGAACTAGTACGGGACTCCCGGTTTGAAACTAAGTCCAAAAATGCACTTTTTCACACTTAAGCTTGAAAATAGGCCTTCGGGGGCCAAAATCGTGCAATAGCCACGAGACGGCCCGGGAAACACCTCAAACACCTTAGGATGGACCAATGTGTGTTGTGGAAACTTACGGAACTAGCACGGGACTCCCGGTTTGAAAACTAAGTCAAAAAATGCATGTTAAATTGTATATGTTATGGATAAGATAATAATTGTCTAACTGACATTTTTTTTTTGTGTTTCATTTTTTGGCAGATTTGAGATTTGATATGGACGTGTTTGGTAATTTGGAGGGCCGATGGTAGCTCATCTTGTGTTTTTGTTCATATTACCTTACATGTATTTTGGTTGTGTTAGTAAATTTTATATTTTTTGTTAGTATTACGGGCATGTTTGGTCATCCGCCTTTGATATTTCATTTTTGTTGATATTAGTAGACATGTTTTTTGTTGGATATTAAGAGATGTGTTTGGTAATTTGCATACGGTTGATATTATATTTTTGTGGATATTAGTAGACGTTTTTTGTGGATATTAGGAGACATGTTTACAATCCATATTGTATTTTTGTGGATAGTGCTAAAATTGATTGTGATGTTTATGAAAATGAACAAATTTTTGTATTGATTTGTAATAGATATTTTATTGAGCAGGTTATTGAAATAGGAATTAAAATTTGGAAGAAAATAGTATCCCTATTTTCAAAATTTTTAATTTTATTAGTGACGAAATAAAAATGTCGCTATTAGTTTTTAAAAACATGACGAATAATTTTGTCACTAATGATATAGTACAAAACAAATAATTTAATATTGCTAAATTGAAATATTTGGTGACAAAATGTTTTGTCATTGAATAATTTTCTTTTTGCTCATTTTAGTGACGAATTTTTTTGTCACCTTAATCCATATCATTTGTGAGGAAAACTTTCGTCACTAAAATATATTTGGTGACGAAATATGTCGTCTCAAAAAACAATTAAAATAAAATATTATTTAGTTTAAATTAATGTTTGAAAAAATTCAACATTTAGAAAACATTTAAAAATGAAAAAATAGGTGACGAAACTATTTTTACTTTTGTGACGACCTATAGGCCACGAACGTGGTGACAAATTTTTTTCGTCACAGATCACTTTAGTGACGAAATTTTGATGTTTGGAGACAAAATCAGTTTGTCACCAACGGTCTTTTTTGTTGTAGTGTTTCTCTCTGTTGCAGCAAAGTGGACAAATGCAGCAACAACTAGTCGACCAGCCAGAAAAACTAGCTGGCCAACCACTTTTTCTGGTTTACAGAAGCAAAAAGTTGTCGGCAGGTGGCTGGAGAGAGCAACAACTGGTCGGCCATCCTCCCACAATTCCCAAGATGTGTTAGAAGCTACCTGGAGCTTGGTGCAAGTTTCTGAGAACAGTCGCAAACAGAGGCAAATCAGGGCATTGCATTGGATTTCCGAACGAAGTGACCGAGCATGCATGAATTCTTCTCGCCTCGAGGCTCCTGTTTTTATTGCTTTCCTTAGCTGCCATGCTTAGATAGCTAGCTTACACTTTGGTTTGTACCTAATTAGTTAATGCGTTAACTTTTCAATTTGTTTTGTAATAGTTAGTTAACTAGGTTTAGTTAATTAGCTTCGTTATGATGTAATAAGTAGTTTATTTAGCTTAGATTAGCTAGTTAGCTTCTTATTCGGACCCTTCGTCGAGAGGGCCAATTGTTGTAATAAGCGTGCGTGTGTGTGATGCATGTCTTCCAACTCCTATTTTTTTCTCCCTTTTACTTAACCGCTTACAATGGTTAGTTTTAGGGCATATTTTGTTTAGCATACCTTATGCTTCGCATGCGTGCATCCATTCATCTGTCTTGCATACATCGGGCTTGGCGCATTATACTAATTGCATTGTATTTTCAATATACTTACTTGAATACGTGTTCAAACAGCATGTACCAAGTTGCATTTCACATGCCATCTTAGAATAGCCGAGCCCATTTTAGTTGCATTCTTGCATGTGTTGCATTAGCCATCTTAACATGAACTAGGATCATGCATGATTTCTAACTAGTTCTTTATTTTGGCACGGAGTACACTGTGAGTGTTTACGCTTTAGCATACTGCATGTGTGTTATTGTTGCCATGAAAGCATGCTTGCCATGAGGCTAACTGCTTATTTGATATAACTACCTGAATGCTTGTGGATGAAGGTTGGATTACTTGAATTGGAACAATTCATCAAAATCCTCGTTTTAGCCTACTTGCGAGTAGCAAACTTCAAACCGTTTTCAACAAAATGAACATGCAATGTTTTATTCCAAATTAGGTGATCTAGTCTATACTTGTATGATGTGCGCATCACGTAGTAAGATTAGCTAATTAACCGGAATAAGAGCACATGTGTTTTCAAAAACAAAATATCATGCTTAGTAAAGGCCGATCTTTTGATCGGGTGAACGGGGGTACTCATTGCATGACCTTCCCCTCTCGTACCCAAGTTCCCGAGCCAAGGCAACATTGGTGATGACGGACACGTGGCCTTCGGCACAAGTCAGGGTTTCCTAAATTCCCCCAAAAATAAAATATTTAGGTGGCGACTCTATATCTGGCAAAGCAGTCCATGCTTGACACTTCTTTATTAAAATCAGTTTTCCAAAACGATTTGTCGGATTTGGACTCTTTGGTGATTTATCGATCTTACATCAGACATTGTGAGATTAGATTCAGAACCGTGACATGAGTTCGAACTTGTAATAACTAGAGAGCAAACGAATTTTGCGCCCTCACGCGCGAAGCTCGGGAGTCCTCGGGCACGTCTACACTCACCAGTTACTAGAATAACATCCTTTAGAATGCTAATTGCCATTGCATCTTTGTACAATCTAGAAATTCATCAAATGGATATTAAAACGATTTTTTTAAATGGTGAGTTAGATGAAGAAATTTACATGGAACAACTAGAAGGATTTTCTGTTCCAAGAAAAGAAAAGAAAGTGTGTAAATTGGTTAAATCATTATATGGTTTAAAACAAGCGCCAAAGCAATGGCATGAGAAATTTGATAAGGCAATGAGGTCAAATGGATTTAAAATAAGTGAATGTCACAAATGTGTTTATAATAAAAACACCAACAACAGTTATGTTACAGTATGTCTTTATGTGGATGATATGCTCATCATCGGTAGTGATAATGACATGATTAAAACTTTCAAGACAATGTTGAATAAACATTTTGACATGAAGGACATGGAGATTGCTGATATAATACTTGATATGAAAATTACCAAAACTTCAAAAGGATATGCTTTGTCAGAATCACATTATATTGAGAAAATACTTGACAAATTTAGCAAACATGATGATCATCTTGTTAGAACACCTGTGGATGTTAATTTGTTCCTTTCTAAGAATGTACATGAAAGTGTTTCTCAATTAGAGTATGCTCAAATTATTAGAAGTTTAATGTACTTGACGAACTGCTTTCGCCCGGATATAGCTTATACAATAAGTAAATTAAGAAGATATATAAGTAATCCAGGGGTAGAACACTAGAAAGCAATTCTAAGGGTTCTAAGATATCTCAGATTTACTCATACTTGAAGGATACTGTGATGCAAATTGGATATCAAATACGAGAGACTCAAAATCCACTAGTGGGTATGTCTTTACTATTGGTAGGGCGGTTGTATCTTGGAAATCTTCCAAGCAGACTTGCATTGCTAGGTCTACTATTGAATCAAAGTTTATTGCTTTAGATAAAGCTGGAGAAGAAGCAGAATGGCTTCGTCACTTCCTTGAAAATATTCCAATGTGGCCAAAACCGGTGCCTGCTATATGCATACATTGCAATAGTCAATCAGCAATAAGTAGAGCATATAGTCATATGTATAACGGTAAGTCACCACACATTCGTCGTCGACATAACACTGAGAGACAACTACTCTCTAATGAAATTATTTTCATTAAATATGTGAAGTCTAAAGAAAACATAGCAGATCCACTAGCCAAAGGGTTAGCAAGAGAGTTAGTTGAGAATTCATCGAGGGAAATGGGACTTAAGCCTATTAAATAAGAGTTACCACAATGGCAACCCAACCTAGCTGAGTGGAGATCCCAAGATCTAGATTCAAAGGGACAACCGAGTTGTGTATGACTCATAAGGATCACTAGGGAGTCAGACTCCTAAACATTTCTATGATGAAATAGTGATCTCTGTAGCGTTTTAGGTTAAGTATTACTTTTAATGATTCTTATATCTTAGAATACCTAGTGAAGTATGGCAAGATACTCTTCATAAGAATCACTTATATAAGTGTGAACTGGGCCAATTCTTTGAGATTTGTGAAGGGCTACAATTCTCTAGAGCACCCATGAAAGACCAAGTTGTTCAGGGCCAAAATGAACACAATAGTAAGAACTAAACTGTGTTTAGTGATATATCGTGTGAGTTCTATTGTCATGGTTTACACAAATGAATGAACAGTTCAAGACATCATGTTCACTGGTTAGCTAGTAAATCCAATAGTGTCTCACAAAGGAAGGTTCAAAGACAAAAGCTACCTATTCTTTGCAGAATATTTCCAGTTTCTGTACGCTCTGTAATTAGATCATGTTGTTACATTTTCTCTCCATCAAATTCCATTCATGTGGGGGATTGTTGGAATTTATGGTTTTGGTTTTATAAGCTTATTTTGGGCCAATTTTGAGCCCAAATTTGAGTGGGTCCCACACGTCTTCTGAGGTGGGTTCAACGAGGTGACATGTTATTTGCCGCGTGGTAAGTCACACAGTGCAAACGGTCCGTCAAAACCATTTACGAGTTAATGGTAACTTTACGTCATTTTCAGGTTCATGGAATGGACTATTAAAGAATAAAATTTGGGTTGCTTGGTAATGATAGTTCCACATTGAAAACTTAAGAAAACGTATGTGTGTATATAAGTTCTAGGTGGTAACACTTGGGTTGGGCCCCAAGGGGAACCCCAACTTTGTAGAAGGGAGGAGTTGCGGACAAAGTGAGCTTTCGTTCAAACCACCACACACGTACGTGCACCACTATTTGTCCGGTCGGCCGAGTCGAGCCGTGCCAAGCGCGAGTGTCGGTGTGGGTCGAGTCGGTTCTAACATTAATTTTTTGGAGAAGATTTATTTGAATTTTTTTTTTCAAATTCTTGTGGGAAAATTATTTAAATTTCTTAATGAAATTTATTTAAATTTTGCACCAATTTTTTCTGTCCAAACAAAGCCCTTCTCTGGTCTAATTTCCAGCGAGTTCAAATAGTTCATGTTCCAGACAGTTTCAATCTGTTCCCAGACAGATTCAAATCTGTTTCATACCTGTTGAATTTTGAACTGTATTTGTCCAGTTTGATTTTGCATCTGTTCAGTTCAAAATCATATTTGTTCAACCTTATAAATACCAGGACCTTTCTAGCAATTGTTTCATTTTGAAATTTTCTTGTTTTCTTAAATTTTGCCCTCTTGCTTACATATATTCTTCATACTACTTTTAGAGAAAATTATGAGAGTATACAACACAGGTTCTACTTCGCCGTACAGATTGTTTGGAGTGCTACTACAATCTGCGTAGATCATTGTATCTTGAGAGATAGACGTCATTTATCCGTAAGCCCCGAAGCGGGGCGAATCTATCTTAAGGACAGAGTGTCACACACTCAACTTGATCGTTTTTATTATTATTCATTTTGGTAAATAAATTTTGTAAGTAATTTATATTTGTTTGTTTGATTTGGTTTCACATTATTTATTTTACACAGAAGATTGTTCCAACAATCTTAAGACAGATTTGAATTTTTTTGTTTATACAAAATTTTACATTTGTTTTCTTTCTTCATTTCTTCTTCTTACAAAAATCATTTTCTGTGATTTTACCAAATAATATTCTTGTTGGAAAAACAAATAGTAGTAATATGCTGTTTATTTTCTTTGACAACTAGTGCTAATATTGTTTTAGTCATTAACATTTCAGAATATTTATTTGTAAAGTTGGTGAGAAATTAATTTTGGTTTTCAAAAATAATGAGTTTTCATTAATTAAAATTCTGTTTTTAGTATTTTAATTTTTGAAGTGTTACAGAAATATTTTTCTGTGTGGAATTAATTTGTTTAAATAAATATTTTATTTTCAAATTAATTGGAAATAAAAGTTACAATTCTTATTTCTTTTGTATTTACAAAATTAAATTCTGTGTTTATGGTCTAAATTTTTTGTGCAGTATAAAATTCTAATTATAATTTTGTTTTATAATTTAGAATTCATGGCTACTGAAACTAATGCTCAAACAAGTATTGGTATGGTGATTGCAATTGTACCAATCCCTCCTCATGTTGTGATTGTTCCAGTCAATCACAGTGAGAAGCCATAAAAGTTCTTAGAAACTGATTTTAAAATATGGCAGCAGAAAATGTTGTTCTACCTTTACTACTCTTAACCTGGCATGGTTTCTCTATGAGGATGCTCGTACTCTGAAAAAGAATGAAACTGACCGGCTAGTTGTTGTTACGATCGATGCCTATAAAATGCTAATTTCCTTTGTCGGAACTACATCTTGAACAAACTTGACAACACATTATACAACATCTATAGTCCTATCAAGACGGCGAGGGAAATTTGGGATTCGTTGGAGAAAAAGTACAAGACAGAAGATGCTGGCTCGAAGAAATTTATAGTAAGCAAATTTCTGGACTTTGTGATGGTTGATTCTCATACTGTGATTAGCCAAGTTTAAAATCTTCAAGTCATTTTGCATGACATTCATGCAGAAGGCATGTCTCTTAGTGAATCTTTCTAAGTTGCTGCCTTAATTGAAAAATTAACACAAGGCTGGAAGGAATTGAAGAACTACCTCAAACACAAGCGCAAAGAAATGACTTTAGAGGAATTGATCATGTGTTTAAGGATTGAGGAGGACAACTGCAATTCTGAAAAGCCGGCTGGTAAGCATCCAATGGAATCTAAAATGCTCCAAAAGCACATAAACTAAAGTTTTCTAGAGAAAGTTCCACACAAGGCTTTAAAGGAGGGAAAGCTAAGAAGTACCAGTTTAATAGCAAGTGGTACATCTGTGAAAAAGAGGGACATCAGGCCAAAGATTGTCGTAGCAAGCGCAAAGGCAAAGGAAAATGAAGCAAGAAACATACTCAAGCCAATATGACCGAAGTGGACAAAAATTCCAATGGTGTAGATAACATAAATCTTTCTGCAGTTGTTTCCAAAGCAACCCTTGTCAGAAACCACCTAGACAAGAGAATAGTCATGTATTCTTTGAACATGTATTTCCAAATAAAACTAGACGAGAGACTAGTACTAATAAAAAATCTTAGGATACTATTGCTAGTCTTGATCAAAAACAAGAGCAAACATTAGGTCAAAATCAGGAAGATGAACCTAGGTGTAGTAAACGTGCTAGAACTTCAAAATCTACCTCAAAATCTTTTGATCCAGATTTTCTAGCTTTTCTGTTAGAAAATGAGCCTTTAACTTTTAAAGAAGCTTTGTCTAGTCCTGAGGCTCCTTTATGGAAAGAAGATGCAAATAGCGAAGTTGAATTGATTCGGCAAACACTTGAGAATTTGTGGATTTGCCACTAGGTAGTAAACCTCTTGGGTACAAGTGGATTTTCAAGAGAAAAATGAAAGCGGATAGATCAATTGACAAATATAAGGCAAGACTTGTGGTCAAAGGATTTAGATAAAAAGAAGGTGTTGATTATTTTGACACATATTCACCGGTTATTAGAATAACATCCATTAGAATGCTAATTGCCATTGCATCTTTGTACAATCTAGAAATTCATCAAATGGATGTTAAAACGACTTTCTTAAATGGTGAGTCAGATCAAGAAATTTACATGCAACAACCAGAAGGATTTTCTGTTCCAGGAAAAGAAAAGAAAGTGTGTAAATTGGTTAAATCATTATATGGTTTAAAACAAGCGCCAAAGCAATGGCATGAGAAATTTGACAAGGAAATGATGTCAAATGGATTTAAAATAAGTTAATGTGACAAATGTGTTTATATTAAAAACACAAACAACAGTTATGTTATAGTATGTCTTTATGTGGATAATATGCTCATCTTAGGTCGTAATAATGACATGATTAAAACTACCAAGAAAATGTTGAATAAACACTTTGACATGAAGGACACAGGGATTGCTGATGTAATACTTTATATGAAAATTACCAAAACATCATAAGGATATGCTTTTTCAGAATCACATTATATTGAGAAAATACTTGACAAATTCAACAAAGATGATGATCATCTTGCTAGAACACGTGTGGATGTTAATTTGTTCCTCTCTAAGAATGTATAAGAAAGTATTTCTCAATTAGAGTATACTCAAATTATTGGAAGCTTAATGTACTTTATGAATTGCACTCGCCCAGATATACCTTATATAGTAGGAAACTAAGTAGTTATATGAGTAATCCAGGAGTAGAACACTAGAAAGCAATTCTAAGGGTTCTAAGATATCTCTAATTTACTTGTACTTGAAGGATACTGTGATGAAAATTGGATATCGGATACTAGAGATTCAAAATCTACCTGTGGGTATGTCTTTACTCTTGGTGAGGCGGCTATATCTTGAAAATCTTCCAAGCAGACTTGCATTGCTAGCTCTACTATGGAATCAGAGTTTATAGCTTTAGATAAAGTTGGGGAAGAAGCAGAATGGCTTCATCACTTCCTTTAAGATATTCCAGTGTGGCCAAAATCGGTACCTGCTATCTACATACATTGCGATAGTCAATCAGCAATAGATAGAGCACAGAGTCATATGTATAACAGTAAGTCATGATACATTCATCATCGACATAACACCGTGAGACAACCACTCTCTAATGGAATTATTTCCATTAAATATGTGAAGTCTAAAGACAACATAGCAAATTCACTAACCAAAGGGTTAGCAAAAGAGTTAGTTGAGAATTCTTCGAGGGAAATGGGATATAAGCCTATTAAATAAGAGTTACCACAACGGCAACCCAACCTAACTGAGTGGAGATCCCAAGATCCAGGTTCGAAGGGAAAACTGAGTTGTGCAAGGATCACTGGGGAGTTAGACTCCTACCCATTTCTATGATGTAATAGTGGTCTTTGCAGCGTTTTAGGTTAAGTATTACTTTTAATGAATCTTATATCTAGGAATACCTAATGGAGTATGGCAGGATACTCTTCATAAGAATCGCCTATATGAGTGTAAATTGGGCCGGTTCTATAAGATTTGTGAAGGGTTACAATTCTCTAGAGCACTCATGAAAGACCAGGTCATTTAGGGCCAAAATGAACACAATAGTGAGAACTAAACTATGTCTAGTGATATACTGTGTGAGTTCTATTGTCCTGGTTTACACAAATGACTGAACAGTTCAAGACATCATGTTCACTGGTTAGCTAGTAAATCAAATAGTGTCTCACAATGGAAGGTTCAAAGACAAAAGCTACCTATTCTTTGTAAAATATTTCTAATTTTTGTACGCTCTTTAATTGGATCATGTTTTTACATTTTCTCTTCATCAAATTCCATTCATGTGGGGGATTGTTGGAATTTATGGTTATGATTTTATAGGCTTATTTTGGGCCAACTTTTAGCCCAAATTTGAGTGGGTCCTACACGTCTTTTAAGGTGGGTTCAAAGAGATGACTTGTTCCTTACTGTGTGGCAAGTCACACGGTGTAAATGGCTCGTCAAAACCATTTACAAGTGAATAGGAACTTGACATCGTTTTCAGGTTCATGGAATGGACTACTAAAAAATAAAATGTGGGTTTCTTTGTAATAGTAGTCCCACATTGAAAACTTAAGAGAACTTATGTGTATATATAAGTTCTAGGTGGCAACACTTAGATTGGGCCCCAAGGGACACCCTAAGTTTGTAGAAAGGAGGAGTTATGGACAAAGTGAGCTTTGGCTCAAACCACTACACACATGCCCACGTCGCCGCCGTTCGTTCAGCTGGCCGAGCTGAGCTGTTCTAGGCACGAGTATGGATATAGGTCAGGTCGGTTCTAACATTAAATTTTTGTACAAAATTTATTCGAATTTTTTTTTCAAGTTCTTACGAAAAAATTATTTAAATTTCTTAACGAAATTAATTTAAATTTTGCACCAATTTTTTCTGTCCAAATATAGCCCTTCTCCAGTTCAATTTCCAGCGGGTTCAGACTGTTCATGTTCCAGACAATTTCAATTTGTTCCCAGACAGATGCAAATCTATTTCATACCTGTTCAATTTTGAACTATATCTGTCCAGTTTGATTTTGCACCTATTCAGTTCAAAATCAGATATGTTTGGCCCTATAAATACCGGGACCTTTCCAGCAGTTGTTTCATTCTAAAATTTTCTTATTTCCTTCCATTTTGCTCTCTTGCATACATGTAGTCGTCATACTTGTTTTAGAGAAAATTCTGAGAGTACACAACACAGGTTCTATTTCGCCGTACATATTGTTTGGAGTACTACTACAATCTGTGTACATCATTGTATCCTAGGAGATAGACACCATTTATCCGTCAACATTGAAGCGGAGCGAATCTGTCTTAAAGACAGAGTGTCACATACTCGACTTGATTGTTTTTATTATTATTCATCTCGGTAAATAAATTCTGTAAGTAATTTATTTTTGGTTGTTTGATTTGGTTTCACACTATTTAGTTACATCGAAGATTGTTACAACACAAGTTTGTTAGAAGTTGAATGAACAAAAGTAGTCAAACAAAAGTAGTCAAATAGATAAATGAACAAATAAAAAAGTTGTCATGATATAATATAAACAAGTAGCCTAATTTTTTGTGATTGGCAGAAGAAACACATAAACACAGATAAACACATTTTTTTCTATAAATTTCTTTTGCATTAAACAGTTATAAAAAAAATAATAAAATAATAATAAAAAAAGCACACATTATTCACAAACTAGATTATCTTCTAAATAATCAAAACACATGATTTACAAAAATATATATATTGATCCAGATAGCGAAGAGTTCTTCAAAACACAAAAAAATCAAAAACAGAAACATACCTCAACTACGATGTAGCAACCGCAGCTAGAGATGTTGCCAAAGAAGGTGTTTTGAACTTGCGACGGTGAACTGATTTGATTCTATCACCGATCGTCGCGTAGGTGTTGCCGAAGAAGGTGTTGTGAACTTGCGAAGGCAAACTAACTCGATTTGACCACTATTTAGATTCGATCATCAATCATTGCAAACTTGCAAAAGCCGATCACAGGTCGCTGGTTGCCACACAGAGAGAGAGAGAGAGAGAGATGGAAAAATGAGTACGAACAAGAGTTAGTGAGTGAGTGAGAGTTAAATTTAACTATTAGGACCTATTGGTTTTTTACCCTATAAATATTGGCATGCATAGGTTAAAATAATTTGTACAGATATGTTAAAATAATTTGAAAAGATAGGTTCAAAAAATTTGAACAGATAGGTTAAAGTATTAACATGCATAGGATACAATAATTTGGATAGATAACTTGCAAAAAAAAAAAAAAAATCATACTATAAAATATTAGCGTATATAGATTAAAATAATTTGGACGGATAGATATCTGAAAGTGTTAAAAAAAAAAAAAAACAATTTATTATGGTGTTAAAATTTTAATAAGTCATAACTTTGTGTTTTGTAGTCTATTTCAGACGATTTTTTTTTTTAAACTTTTTTTTAAAAAAAAATTTATGACGCATTTAGTAATAAGTTGTATTTTGTAGAATTGTTTGAGGTTAGGTCCTGCTCAAGATATTTTATTCCTATGAATCATATTAGTTTAGTTTTTCAGAAATACCGGCACACGCAAATATGTACACCTACCTAAAAGAAAAATTATTAGGTGCCCCAGGTGCATCACGTGACAATGACATCCATCAATTACCAAACACCATGTCTTCATCCCTAACACAAAATTGTAGCTCCATTCTTTCCACCAATTACAATTCTTCTATGGCACCACTTGACTGAGCCCCAGGAGTGTTAAATAACTTCTCCTAACTAAAGTGAGCATGCTTCAAGACGCTTATGTGATATTTACTTTTTATTTTTATTGTCTCAAAACTTTAAAACTTCATAACTTTTATTATTCATATTTATTTTTAATAAAATTTATATCTATAGAATCTACGCAACGAGATCTATTAAATCAGGCCGATATGAAATATAAAATTTTGTAAATAAAATATTAATTTTTTTCATTGTACGAAACTAAGAATTTCTCAGTTTGCAAAAGTGAGAAATTTGTGAAATTTCTCAGTTTCGGACAACAATGTGTTGGAACAATCTTCTGTGTAAATAAAATAACTTGAAATAAATCCAAACAAAATAAATAAATAACATACCGGATTTATTTATCGAACCGAATTAAAATCAAAAGACCAAGTCGAGTGTGTGACACTCTGTCCTTAAGACAGATTCGCCCCGCTACGATACTTACGGTTGAGTGGCATCTATCTCGCAGGATACAATGATCTTCACAAATTGTAGTAGTACTCCAAACAATTTGTTCGGCGAACCAAACCTATGTTCTAACTTTCTGAAATTTATTCCTAAATTATAAATGAAAATTAATGCACTAAAGAAATCTGGACAGCAAAGAGAAAAATTTTAGACTCAAAAATCACGGATACAAGACTGCTGGAATCAGGCAATATATATAGGCAAAGACCTTAGCCCCGAACAGGTGCAATCAGAAGTGAACAGATGCACTATATATTTCAAACCATTTGTTTGACCGTTGGCACTAATAAAATCAATGTTCAAACAATTTGTAAAGTAGACCATAGAACTGTTCAAGTAACTTCTATTAATTAAACTATAGGAATATATATATATTAAATTAATAAATATATATATATTAAACAAATTGAATAGTTTAATAAATAAAGTAAGAGGTACAAATTTTAGAAAATCACTTAGGAACCCAAAATTAGAATTTAGAATTAAATTAAATTCCCACAATTAAAAAACTTAGGAACCCAAATTTTTGAATTTTTGAATTTAGAATTAAATTAAATTCCCACAATAATTTTTTATTGAAAAAATTCAAATGAATTTTATCTAAAAAATTAATGTTAGACTTGAAAATGACGTCAACTTCCCATTCACTCAAAAATGGTTTTGACGTTCCGTCTTCACCGTGTGACTTGCCACGCGGCAAGGAACACGTCACCTCTTCGGACCCACCCCAAAAGACGTTTGGGACCCACTTAATTTTGGGCTAAAAAATATGCCTATATTAAACCATTTTTTCCAACAATCCCCCACATGAATGGAATTTGACGGAGAGAAAATGCAACAACATGATCTAATTACAGAGAGTACAGAAATTGGTAATATTCTGCAAAGGATAGGTAGCTTTTGGCTTTGAACCTTCCCTTGTGAGACACTATCGGATTTACTAGCTAACCAGTGAACATGATGTCTTGAACTGTTCAGCCATTTGTGTAAACCAAGACAATAGAACTCACACAAATTATCCCCGACACAGTTTAGTTCTCACTATTGTGTTCATTTTGGCCCTGAACAACCTGGTATTTTATGAGTGCTTTAGAGAATTGTAGCCCTTCACAAATCTCACAGAACCGGCCCAGTTCACACTCACATAGGTGATGCTTATGAAGAGTATCCTGCTATACTCCACTAGGTTTACCTAGATATAAGAATCATTAAAATTTTAGTTAACCTTAAACGGTGCAGAAATCACTATTTCATCAAAGAAATGGGTAGAAGTTAAACTCCCCAGTGATCCTTCTGAGTCATTCACAACTCGGTTGTTCCTTTGAACCTAGATCTTGGGATCTCCAGTCAATTAGGTTGGGTTGCCGTTGTGGTAACTCTTATTTAATAGGCTTAAGTCCCATTCCCCTCGATGAATTCTCAACTAACTCTCTTGCTAACCCTTTGGTTAGTGGATCCGCTATGTTGTCTTTAGACTTAACATATTCTATGGAAATAATTCCATTAGAGAGTAGTTGTCTTACGGTTTTATGTCGACGACGAATGTGTCGTGACTTACTATTATACATATGACTCTGTGCTCTACCAATTGCTAATTGACTATCACAATGTATGCATATAGCAGGCACCAGTTTTGGCCAAATTGGAATATCTTCAAGGAAGTGGTGAAGCCATTCTGCCTCTTTCCCTGCTTTGTCTAAGGCTATGAATTCTGATTCCATAGTAGACCTAGCAATACAAGTCTGTTTGGAAGATTTCCAAGATACAGCCGCCCCACTAAGAGTAAAGACATACCCACTGGTGGACTTCGAGTCTCTAGTATCCGATACCCAATTTGCATCACAGTATCCTTCAAGTACTGCTGGATATCTAGTATAATTCAGCCCAATGTTACGAGTGAATCGGAGATATCTTAGAACCCTTATAATTGCTTTCCAGTGTTCTACTCCCGGATTACTCGTATATCTACTTAATTTACTTACTGCATAAGCTATATCTGGCCGAGTGCAGTTCATCAAGTACATTAAGCTTCCAATAATTTGGGCATACTCTAATTGAGAAATACTTTCTTGTACATTCTTAGAAAGATACAAATTAACATCTACAGGTGTTCTAGCAAGATGATCATCATCTTTGCTAAATTTGTCAAGTATTTTCTCAATGTAATGAGATTGTGACAAAACATATCCTTCTGATGTTTTGGTAATTTTCATACTAAGAATTACATCAGCAATGCCCATGTCCTTCATGTCAAAATGTTTATTCAACATTTTCTTGGTAGTTTTAATCATATCATTATTACTACCTATGATGAGCATATCATCTACATAAAGATATATAATGACATAACCTTTGTCTGTGTTTTTAATATAAACACATTTGTCACACTCACTAATTTTAAATCCATTTGACATCATTGCCTTGTCAAATTTCTCATGCCATTGCTTTGGCGCTTGTTTTAAACCATATAATGATTTAACCAATTTACACACTTTCTTTTCCTTCCCTAGAACAGAAAAACCTTCTGGTTGTTCCATGTAAATTTCTTCATTTAACTCACCATTTAAGAAAGCGGTTTTCACATCAATTTGATGAGTTTCTAGATTGTATAGAGATGCAATGGCAATTAGCATTCTAATGGATGTTATTCTAGTAACCAGTGAGTACGTATCAAAGTAATCATGACCTTCTTTTTGTCTAAATCCTTTGACTACAAGTCTTGCCTTGTATTTGTCAATTGATCCATCCGCTTTCATTTTCCTTTTGAAAATCCACTTATATCCAAGAGGTTTACAACCTGGTGGTAAGTCCACTAATTCCCAAGTGTGATTTTGCAAGATGGATTCAACTTCACTGTTGATAGCTTCTTTCCATAAAGGAGCTTCAGGACTGGACATAGCATCTTTAAAAGTTAAAGGCTCATTTTCTAAAATATGTTAGAAAATCTGAACCAAAAGATTTTGAGGTTCTAGCACGTTTACTACGCCTTAGTTCCTCTTCCTCATTTTGATCTAACTCTTGTTCTTGATCATGTTCTTGATCCTGACTAGTAATAGCATCACAAGATCTTTTATTAGTACTAGTCTCTTGTCCAGTCTTCTTTGGAAATACATGTTCAAAGAAAGATGCATTCCGAGACTCAATAATAGTATTTATATGCATTTTGGTATGTTCTGATTTATGAATCAAAAACTGATATGCACTACTATTCTTGGCATAACCAATGAAAATGCAATCAATGGTCTTCGGACCTATCTTAGTTTTTTTAGGACTAGGAATAGCTATTTTAGCCAAACACCCCCACACTTTTAAGTATTTGTAGGATGGTACTCTTCCATGCCACAATTCATAAGGTATTTGATTCACTTTCTTTCGGGGTATTTTATTTAAAATATAATTAGTAGAAAGTATTGCTTCCCCCCACAAGTTCTGAGGTAATCCAGAACTGATTAACATGGCATTCATCATTTCTTTTAAAGTCCTATTTTTCCTTTCAGCAATTCCATTTTGCTGAGGTGAGTAAGGAGCAGTGGTTTGATGAATTATTCCATGTTCTTTACAAAATTCACCAAAAGGTGATTCATATTCACCACCTCTATCACTTCTAATTTTCTTGATTTTCTTATCAAGTTGATTTTCAACTTCATTCTTATATTGAATGAAAGTTTCCAAAGCTTCATCCTTGGTTCGAATTAAATAAATATAACTATATCTAGTATAGTCATCTATAAAAGTGATTACATACTTTTTCCCACCTCTGGTTTGAATTGATTTAAAATCACAAATGTCATTATGAATTAATTCAAGTGGTTCCGTACTTCTTTCAATTGAATGAAAATGAGTTTTAGATAATTTTGCCTCAACACAAATTTCACATTTATGATTTGAATCAATGTCAAATTTAGGTAAACATTCCATATTAATTAATCCACACAAAGATCCATAATTAACATGTCCTAGTCTACCATGCCATAAATTTGAAGACTCAAGCATGTACGAAGAAGATGTAGTATTATTAATAACTGAGGGTACAACGGTCATTAAATTTAACTTGAAAAGGCCATCAGACATGTAACCTTTTCCTACATACATCCCATTCTTAGTAAGTACAAATTTATCACTCTCAAATACTAGCCTAAACCCATTCTTACTCAACAAAGATCCGGAAACAAGATTCTTGCGAATGTCCGGTACATGCAGCACATTGTTGAGAGTGAGTTCCTTTCCTGATGTCATTTTGAGAACAATCTTTCCTTGTCCTTCAACTTTGGAAGTTGAGGAGTTGCCCATAAAAAGTTGTTCATCAACATCGGTCCCTATCCAGAACCATGTTCGTGTTCCTATCAATCATGGAGAAAAACTGGAAAAATTTAACGGTGCCGAGTTTAAGAGATGGCAGTAGAAGATGCTGTTCTATCTTACAACTCTTAATTTGGCCCGGTTTCTCCATGAAGAGGCTCCAGCACTTAAAGAGGGTGAAAGTGATCGGCAAGTTGTTGCCGTTGTAGATGCTTGGAAACATTCAGATTTCCTGTGTAGAAACTACATCCTCAATGGCCTTGACAACATGCTGTATAATGTGTACAGTCCTCTGAAGTCAGCAAAAGAATTGTGGAATTCTTTGGAGAAGAAATACAAGACAGAGGATGCCGGCACGGAAGAAATTTGTCATCGGTAAATTTCTGGATTTTGTTATGGTAGACTCCCAAACAGTAATATCTCAAGTTCAAAGTTTTCAAATAATTTTGCATGATATTCATTCAGAAGGTATGACTCTTAGCGAGTCTTTCCAAGTCGCTGCCTTGGTGGAAAAGTTACCACCGGTTTGGAAAGATTTCAAAAATTATTGAAAACATAAACATAAAGAGATGACCATGGATGAGTTGATTGTAAGATTAAGAATTGAGGAAGATAACCGAAAGGCTGAAAAGAGGAATGGGAAAAATCCCATTGAGTCCAAGGCTAATGTGGTTGAACAAGTTCAAAAACCACATAACAAAAGAGGAAGTTTACTGGAGATGGTCCTAAACAAGGCAACAACAATGGAAACAAGAAGTTTAAAGAAAAATGCTATAACTGTGGCAAGACTGGATATCGAGCTTCTGACTGCCGCCGCCCAAAGAAGGATCATGGAAGTACAAGTAAGAAGACCACCAATCAGGCCAATGTAACAGAATTGGATTACATCTCTAACGGAGTGAATGACATCAACCTCTCTGCTGTGGTGTTTGAAGCTAACTTGGTTGGAAATCCCAAAGAGTGGTGGGTTGACACTGGAGCAACTCGTCACATATGTGCGGACAAGAAGATGTTCACTGCCTACAAAGAGGCTGCAAATGGTGAACAACTTTTTATGGGAAATTCTTCTACTTCTACTGTGGCTGGACAAGGAAAAGTGATCTTGAAGATGACATCAGGAAAAGAACTGACCCTCAACAACGTACTGCATGTACCTGACATCCGGAAGAATTTAGTTTCTGGTTTTTTGTTAAGTAAAAATGGTTTTAGGCTTGTCTTTGAGTCTGATAAATTTGTATTAACAAAGAGTGGTATGTATGTTGGTAAGGGATACATGAGTGATGGTCTCTTTAAGCTAAATGTAATGACAGCTGTACCAAAAGTTGCTATGAATGAGAATAACACATCTTTTACTTATATTCTTGAGTCGAATTTATGGCACGGTAGATTAGGTCATGTAAATTTTGTTGCTTTGCGTAGATTAATTGGTTTAGATTATATACCAAAGTTTGAAATTAATCCTAATCATAAATGTGAAATTTGTGTAGAAGCGAAACTAACTAAGGCTCCATTTAAATCGGTTGAAAGAAAACCCGAACCTCTAGAATTAATTCATACCGATGTATGTGATCTAAAATTTATTCAAACTAGAGGAGGCAAAAAGTATTTCATAACATTTATTGATGATTGCACAAGATATTGTTATGTTTATTTACTTAGAAGTAAAGATGAAGCCTTAGAAATGTTTAAATTCTACAAAACAGAAGTTGAAAATCAACTTGGTAAAACTATTAAAATGGTTAGAAGTGATAGGGGTGGTGAATATGATGCACCATTAAATGAATTTTGTGCACAACATGGCATTATTCACCAAACTACAGCCCCTTATTCTCCACAGCAAAATGGAATTGCTGAAAGGAAGAATAGAACCCTAAAAGAAATGATGAATGCCATGTTACTAAGTTTAGGTTTACCACAGAACTTGTGGGGGGAAGCAATATTGTCTGCTAATTATGTTCTTAATAGAATACCCCACAAGAAAACCAACAGCACTCCTTATGAATTGTGGAAAGGTCGACCACCTTCCTACAAATACTTAAAAGTGTAGGGGTGTTTGGCAAAAGTTGAAGTTCTGTTCCTAAAAGACAAAGATTGGACCAAAACAGATGGGTGTGTGTTTATTGGTTATGCTCGAATAGTAGTGCATATCGGTTCGACTTATAAATCGAAATACGATATAAATGTGAACACTATTATAGAGTCAAGGAATCTTGTTTTTGAACATGTCTTTCCTTACAAGAAATGACAGGAATTAAGTTCACAGAAAAGAACTTATGATTGTACACAAAGTCAAGAGACTAATGACAATCAAACACAAGAGACTAGTAATGGTCTCAACCAACAGGATTTAACTGATGATGAACCAAGAAGAAGTAAGAGAGCGAGAACATCTAAATCCTTTGGTCCAGATTTTCTAACATACTTGTTAGAAAATAAACCTCAAAGCTTTAAGGCAGCAATGGCAGGTCCTGAAGCACCTTTGTGGAAAGAGGCTGTTGATAATGAAATTAAATCCATTATGCAAAATCATACTTGGAAATTGGTGGATCTTCCACCAGGTTCTAAACCTCTTGGATATAAATAGATATTCAAGAGAAAAATGAAAGCAGATGGTTCAATTGACAAGTATAAAGCAAGACTTGTAGTTAAAGGTTACAGACAAAAAGAAGGTCTGGACTATTTTGACACATATTCTCCTGTGACAAGAATAACATCCATTCGCATGCTTATTACAATAGCAGTGTTGTTTAATTTAGAAATACATCAAATGGATGTTAAAACAGCTTTCTTAAATGGTGATCTAAATGAAGAGATCTATATGGAGCAACCCGAAGGGTTTGTTGTATCAGGGCAAGAAAAGAAAGTTTGTTGACTTGTAAAATCCCTTTATGGATTAAAACAAGCACCTAAGCAATGGCATGAAAAATTTGATCATGCAATGCTTACTAATGGGTTTAAGATAAACGAATGTGACAAATGCGTCTATGTTAAAAACATTGACCAAGGATATGTCATAGTTTGTCTTTATGTAGATGACATGCTTATCATTGGAAGTAGTCAAAACATGATCAAATCAACTAAGCAAATGCTTAACAAAAGATTTGATATGAAAAATATGGGGGTCGCAGATGTCATATTAGGAATGAAAATAACTAAAACATCTAACGGATATGCATTATCTCAATCTTATTACATTGAGAAAATACTTGATAAATTTATCAAGGATGATTTGAATTTAGCTAGAACACCTGTAGACATCAGTCTTTATTTATCGAAAAATCAAAGGGATGCAGTGTCTCAGTTAAAATACTCCCAAATCATTGGAAGCCTAATGTACCTAATGAATTGCACTCGTCCTGATATAGCTTACGTTATCAGTAAATTGAGTAGGTACACTAGTAACTCCAGAGAAGACCATTGGAAAGCTATCATTCGGGTTTTTAGATATCTAAGATTCACCCGTGATCATGGTTTGAACTTTACTCGATATCCAGCAGTACTTGAAGGTTATTGTGATGCAAATTGGATATCGGATACTAAAGATTCAAAATCCACAAGTAGCTATGTCTTTACTCTGGGAGGCGCTGCTATTTCTTGGAAATCCACGAAACAAACATGCATTGCACGATCCACAATGGAATCTGAGTTCATTGCTTTAGACAAAGCAGGAGAAGAAGCAGAATGGCTTCGTCACTTCTTAGAAGACATTCTAATGTGGCCAAAACCTGTGCCAGCTATTTGCATTCATTGTGATAGTCAATCTGCAATAGGCAGGGCACAGAATCATATGTATAACAGTAAGTCACGACATATTCGTCGTCGACATAATACCGGAAGGCAATTGTTGTCAACCAGGATAATCTCAATAGATTATATAAAATCTAAAGAGAATATTGCGGATCCGTTAACAAAAGGTTTGACAAAAGAGCTAGTGTATAGTTCATCAAAGGGGATGGAATTAAAGCCTATTACATAAGAGTCGTCATAATGGTAACCCTACTTATATGACTGGAGATCCCAAGAACTAAGTTCAAAGGGACAACTAAGTTATGTATGGCTCGCCAGAAATCACCAAGGGATTAAAATTCCCTACCCATTCCTATGGTGAGAGTGATATCTGCAACATATGTTGTCTGCAGGACATAAGGATAAGCTTTGCTTTTAATGATTACTTATATCTTGATTAAGGCATAAAATCAAGACGAGTATAAGAAGATACTCACAATAAGAATCACCTATATGAGTATTGAACTGGGCCGGTTCTATGAGAATGAAAGAGGCTACATTCTCTAGAAACACTGTAACGCCCTCAAAATAAAACCCATAACATACACAATATTACAATGCATTACTCAAGAAAATAAATCATTCATCAGAGTATCCGACATTACATATAACATCCAAAAAGCCAACACTTGGTCACAAAGACATGAGTTCTAACTTAAATACAAATAAAGCCCTAGGCTTGAATGTTTACATGTAATTCAAATAAATCAATAACTAAAGACAAGGCTTCTTTGTCCAAATCCTCCCAAGCTAAGTCCTTGGAGGTAGTGAATCAAAATGATGTTAGAAATATACTAAACCAAATATAAGCATTGAATAAAGCAATAGCATTCGATAGATGGATAATACAAATTATCACTTTCCATTAGTTATTCAACTTTTCCTTTTTACCAATATGGCCAAACTATAAATATGTATGTCAACATTACTCTCAACTTAATAAATGAGACTCAAGCTCTCATCAAAACACTTCATACTTCCAGTTTGATACACATTTTAGTGCTGTATCAATAAAACACTTCAATAAAAATAAGCACACATAAAAGTAATGCTAATGGAGTCCATCCCCTACCTCCTCCCAAACAATAAAAACACTTCAATAGATAAGCACACATAAAAGTGATTCTAATGGAGTCCATCCCCTATCTCCTCCCAAACAAAATCCGGTTTAGAGGTCCATCCCCTATCTTCCCCTAAACCGTGGAGTACATCCCCTATCTCCTCCCACACAATATGCATATGCAATGCTCAACCAATACATGTATGTAAACACATAACATATACAACCAACAATCAATACACATAATGTTTGTATTAATTCAACAGTCAAAATTAATGACTTAACCAATGTGATTAGTTTCAGTTATCCCTAATCCACATGCAATGTCTACAACAATCATGACTATCCTCTTATTTCTAAACTGAAATAAATAAATCAATAATTCGATAGATGAGTAATTTAAATTAACCAACTACCCCATTTAATCAATAAATTCCTCAATTTCATGAATTTAACTAACTTCCCAATGTTCCTTCAATTTATTCAAACACTTAGGTTTTTCCAAAATTACCAAAAACATATCAAAATACGAAAACTTAGAACAAAACTCATAGATTGGAGTAGGAAATCCCTACCTCAAGAAATAACCCAAAAGAAGAAGACGAAGATGATGACCCAAACTCAAAGTGCTCCAACTCCAAGATTGTTTCTACCTTTTTAATAAAGCAACTAGGGTTAAATAGATCAAACCCAAGAGAAAAGATGAGTAGGAAAGAGAGAAGTCGGACCTAGGGTTTGGAATCCAAAAATAGATGAAAATTAAATTACTATTTAAAAGAATGCAATGCAACACTTGGTTACCCAACCAACTCAAACAAAAACACATCCTATAACTCACATGAGAAAATAACAATTATACAATGACAAGATCCATGGAACCTAAGTCAATCAAATAGGAAAATTAAAGAATTTAAATTAAGCATAAGTTTTTCAAGTTTTCTCAATTCCCAATGATATGCTATAACAATAACAAACAACTTGACCCAATATTGGTCACTTCATCTCTTATCAAGAGGCATTTCACAATATGTATATAAAACAACATATATTTCAACCTGTATCAGTATTATGCATTTTCCTTCCAATTTTAACAATTTCAATATACATGATTCCCATTTCTATATCATATTCAATTCTATGATATATATAAAACACATTCAATCTATAAATGTGACATTTCACTTCCATTATGAAGCAAATTTCAAACAATTATCATTAAACCAAAACATTCTCAATGTTTTACAACTTAAGACATATATAAAGCTCTTAAGTCCAACAATAATACAGAATCTAAATACAAGATTACAAATCACCAAACATGTCCGGATATTTCTCACGGACTTCCAACTCGTGATGTTTCCACAAAACCTTTACCAAAGGGATGGTCTTATCCAAAACTCGAATTGGTCTCTCCTCATATGAGACATTCTCCTCAACCACTAAGGTAGTCCAATCCAACACATGTGATGGATCCATGAAACCTTCCCAAACCTCATCAATCAGGTGATATCTTTAGAAAGACATGATCACCCACCTCAAACACTAAAGGTCTCCTCCCTTTCAAGATAAGATTGTCTCGATAAGCTCAACTTTCTCACCCAATAGAGGTGCATCACCCACCTCGCCCAACAAGCCATACAAGGCCTCAAACGGTGCCATACCAATACTAAAAGGCAAGTGACTAAATCAAGAACACAACCATATCCTCAAGGAGAGGATGATAAAGGTCAACTTAGTGCCTAAAGCAACTTCACTATGTCCACTTAGTCAACCGATCTACAACCACCCAAATAGCATCACTACAAGACCCACAACGAAGTCCATAGTAACATACTCCCACTTCCACTCCACAATAGGCAAGGGTTGCAACAAACCTACATCTTAGTACCTAATGATGAAACTCAAACCCTTCTCAACCTTCCAAATCTTCTCACGGAGGATTCTACCTCAAGGTCACCTCTCGAGCCTCTAACACTCGAGTCACAAGTGAATCAAACTCCAACATCTCCCCACAACATTGGCCTTCCCGGATGATAATGCAACTCAAAATCATAGTCCTCAATAAACTCCATCCACCTAAATTCAAGTCTTATGATCCGAGAATACCTCGAACTTCTCACCATAAAGATAATGCCTCCAAATCTTCAAGGCAAATATCTAATTTTTCTCATGACTTTTCGTGAACCATAGGCAACCACTGAATAATCAAACTCACACTTCCCAAACTTAGCATAAAGCTTCATCAAATCCATAAGAGCCCAAATGGCATGTCTATCTTAGAAAGATCAAACAAATCATCTGATTCAACTTCCAATAATCTATACAAAGTCTCAAAGCACCACCTTTCCATATCCAAAATAACATCAAAGCCCTTCATAGGCATAACTACAAAAGAAAATGGGATTCTATGATAATCACATAAACATGTTATCAAATAGAAATATACTAAACCAAATATAAGCATTGAATAACCATTAGTTATTCAACTTTGAAATAAATAAATCAATAATAAACACTCATGAAAACCAAAAGCGTTCATGGCCAAAATGAACACAACAGTGAGAACCACGATGTGTTAGAAGATATTTTGTGTGAAATCTATTGTCTTAGCTTACACAAACGGCTGAACAATTCAAGGCATCGCGTCCATTGGTTAGCCAGTAAGTCCGATAGGTTATCACTAGGGAAGGTTCAAGGCCGAAAACTACCTATCCTGATGCAAGATATTTTTGACTTATACTCTTTCGTTAAGTCTGCATATTGTTGCATTTCCGTTGTCATCAAATTCCATTCATGTGTGGGATTGTTGGAAATGGTTATAAAATTCTAGTTAAAACCAGAATTTTTTCCTAAGTTTGGTCTAATTTTTAGGTGGGTCCCGTGCATCGATTTACACGGGTAAAAGTGGTAACGCGTTCTATACCGCGTTGTGATTCACGTGGTATATTTGGTTGTTCAAAACCATTACCAAGTGAATAGGAAATTGAAGCCAAAGTATGCTCCATAGAAATGGAATTTTGGTGGAAATTCCTTAACGGTTTGAATAAGGCTTGTCCCACATTGATTTGGTGGGAGGTTTTGAGAGGGTTTATAAGGCATGGGTTTGGTACTTGGGGTGTGCCCCAAGGGGTACCCAAGTATTTTAGAGGGAAAGGTTATGGGCAAAATGGGCTACACCCATTGGACCCAAAACCACTATATCTGTCAAAGGGCTGCCAGGCCTGAGGTTGGGTTGGGCTTGTTCGGCCCAATACTAATCTTTTTGGGCCAAAAACATTTGAATTTCAGAAATAAACTGGTTTAGATTTACTGTTCATCCAAACAGGACCCTTCCCATTTTCAAACAGAATTAAACTGATTTGGATTTACTGTTCATCCAAATAGGGCCCTTCCTATTTTTGAACCCAACAGCTTTAAATCTGTTTGAATTTCAAACTAAACAGTGCCTAAACAGTATGTATCTGTTTAATTCAAATTGAACAGGTACAGTACCTGTTCAATTCAAAACCAAGAGCCACCTTTACATCTATAAATAGACTAAGCCTCCCATTTGGATTTTTCATTCCAATTTTCGTATTCCATCATCTGCTTTAAATCTCTACATTTTGCTGCATTTTATTTCTGAAAGAAAGAGTGTAAACACTTAGTGTGTTCGACAAACGATTAAATTGTAGTGCTGCTTTTATTCATTGATAAGATCATTTTATCCTGAGAGATAGACGTCCAAATTCTGAAAGCACCGTGGAGAGGACGAATATGTCTTAAGGACACAGTGTTAAACACTGGACTTGATCAGAAAAGTTATTCAAAGAAATTAACCAAGTAAGTTGTTTAATTTTATTCTGTTTTTATTTGTTTATTTAATTAGATTTTAATTTTGTTTTTGTAACAAAATAAAATCTGTTATTTATTTATTTATTTATTATTTCGAGTTTGATTTTTGTAATCAAACAAATTCTCTCATTTTCTTTATTTCTTTAAATTCTAGTTGTTGTTTTGTACACAATAGCATTAAATCTTTTAAATACAGTGAAGATTGTACCAACAATTGATTGTTGGAACAATCTTCTGTGTAAATATCATGCAGAATGAGTTAGAAATCTTGAGCTTGGCTGATCATAGTTTTTGAATCAACCATAACAAAATCCAAGAATCTGTCAACCACAAATTTCTTTGAGCCGACATCTTCCGTTTTGTACTTTTTCTCCAACGATTCCCAAAGTTCCTTTGCTGTCTCGATTGGACTGTAGATGTTGTATAATGTGTTGTCAAGTCCGTTCAAGACGTAATTCCGGCAAAGGAAATCAGCATGTTTCCAAGCATCAACCGCAGCAACCACTTGCCGGTCGGTTTCATCCTCTTTCAGGATAGGAGCATCTTTATGGAGGAAACGAGCTAGGTTCAGAGTTGTAAGATACAACAACATTTTCTGTTGCCATCTTTTAAAGTGAGTTCCTGAGAACTTCTCTGGCTTTTCACCGTGATTTACCGGTACTGTCATCACAGGAGAGGGGTTTAGTGCAATTACCACCACAAAGAAGACTTGTTTTAAGCATTAGTTTCAGTAGCCATCAATTCTAATATATAAAACAAAATTATAATTAGAATTTACACTACACAGAAAATTCAACCAAATTCACAGAATTAAATTCTGTAAAAATAAAAGAAACAAGAATGTAGCTTTTATTTTCCAATTAATTTGAAAATAAAATAAAATTTTATTCAAACAAATTAATTTCACACAGAAAATTAAATTCTGTAAAATAAAAGAAATAAAAATATATAACTTTTATTTTTCAATTAATTTGGAAATAAAATAAAATTTTATTTAACCAAATTAATTCCACACAAGAAATTAAATTCTGTAAAATAAAAGAAATAAAAATATAACTTTTATTTTTCAATTAATTTGGAAATAAAATAAAATTTTATTTAACCAAATTAATTCCACACAAGAAATTAAATTCTGTAAAATAAAAGAAATAAAAAAATAACTTTTATTTTTCAATTAATTTGGAAATAAAATAAAATTTTATTTAACCAAATTAATTCCACACAGAAAATTAATTTCAGTAGCACTTCAAAAATTAAAATACTAAAACAGAATTTTAATTAATGAAAACTCGTAAAATAATTTCTAAAATCCAAAATTAATTTAAAAAATTCCACAAAAATATATTCTCAATTGTTAATGACACCAGATCGCATTACTAGTTGTTGTCAAAGAAAAGAGACAAGATATTACTACTATCTCACAAATAGTATATAATCACTATTTGTTTTTCCAACGAATATTATTTTGTAAATCCACGTAAAATAATTTTCTTTTGAAATTATTTACGAAGAAAGAAAAAGGAAACAAACAAAAATTTCAGAACTGAATAATTCGAATCTGTCTTAAGATTGTTGGAACAATCTTCTGTGTAAATAAAATAACTTGAAATAAATCCAAACAAAATAAATAAATAACATACCGAATTTATTTATCGAACCGAATTAAAATCAAAAGACCAAGTCGAGTGTGTGACACTCTGTCCTTAAGACAGATTCGCCCCGCTACGGTACTTACGATTGAGTGGCGTCTATCTCTCAGGATACAATGATCTTCACAAATTGTAGTAGTACTCCAAACAATTTGTTCGGCGAACCAAACCTATGTTCTAACTTTCTGAAATTTATTCCTAAATTATAAATGAAGATTAATGCACTAAAGAAATCTGAACAGTAAAGAGAAAAATTTCAGACTCAAAAATCACGGATACAAGACTGCTGGAATCAAGCAATATATATAGGCAAAGACCTTAGCCCCGAACAGGTGCAATCAGAAGTGAACTGATGCACTATATATTTCAAACCATTTGTTTGACCGTTGGCACTAATAAAACCAATGTTTAAACAATTTGTAAAGTAGACCGTAGAATTGTTCAAGTAACTTCTATTAATTAAACTATAGGAATATATATATATATATATATTAAATTAATAAATATATATATATATTAAATAAATTGAATAGTTTAATAAATAAAGTAGGAGGTACAAATTTTAGGAAATCACTTAGGAACCCAAAATTTGAATTTAGAATTAAATTAAATTCCCACAATAATTTTTTATTGAAAAAATTCAAATAAATTTTATCTAAAAAATTAATGTTAGACTTGAAAACGATGTTAACTTCCCATTCACTCAAAAATGGTTTTGACGTTCCGTCTTCACCGTGTGACTTGCCACGCGGCAAGGAACACGTCACTTCTTCGGACCCATCCCAAAAGTCATTTGGGACCCACTTAATTTTGGGCTAAAAATATGTCTATATTAAACCATTTTTTCCAACACAATGTTCTATACAGTTCCTTTGTAGAAAGGTTATTTTTTTTATTTTTATATAATTTTATGTTCATTATTAGTCTTGTTTGAGAGATCTCAATGAGTAGGTTCTAAATATACATTTTATATTATAAATAAAAAGTAAAAAATAAATTGGATGTGTTATATGAAAATTATGATATTTTAAAGTTTAAAATACAAAAAAGAAAAACAAAATTTTGCCACATCATTGAGCTTTTGCATCAACACATATTAGGCTCCCAACCCTTTTAATTGAGAACAAAATCGTGTAATAATAAAAACCGTTAAAATAAAAAAAGAAAAAGAAATTCTTTGAATAAAAAACTTTACATGTGACTTAACCTAGCACAACCTCACTAAATAGGACTTGTAGGTAATTATTTCTTTACTATTTCATGTATTTTTTTTCAAAATCTATCCATATAAAATTGTCAAAAACAGTTTCCAACAGTTACTTTGGCAAAAATGTCATTTTACTGTTTTGATTTACTAAAAAATAATTTATTATTGTTTCTTAAATTTCATATTCAATATTGATTTTGTTTGAAGAGAAATGCTATGATACACCCTCAAAAGAGTTGTACCATATGCAATTTATGTGATTTGTGAATTTGATCATCTCAAATGGCAGAACTCATTACTATGAGAGTCATAACTATTAAAATATAAAATTAAAAGTTATAACCAAAGATCCTATGAGGTATAACTAAACAACCTTGGATCATAACCAAAATAATATCTTAACAAAAACTACCATGTGTCATAACTAACAACACAATAGTTTATAACCAAGAATACAAATATCGTAACTAAAAATGCATATGGTACACACCCTAAAAGGGGTGTGTACCTAAAAGGTGTGTGTAGTGTAGAATTTCCCTTGTTCGAAAGATATCGAAAAAACAAATCCACATATATTAATTTTGTTAAAAATATATTTGTCGGACTCAAGTTATGATATTTTGAAAAAATTTTGCATAAAATATTCATAAAGAGCAAGAATACTACAAATTATCCTTATAACTACATATTTAGACTTACCAACTAGGAAGTGTCATACGTGTTTGTTTAGAGCATCTCGAATGGTTGGATAGGCAAAGCATTTAGTAATAATAGTGTTAAAATATTTAATTTTAGCAATTTTGTTCCAATGATACAATGTAAAAAGTTTTAACTTTCCACGCAAAATGTCAAATCAAAATGCTATATATTTGACACAATGAGAGCATCTCCAATAGTTTGCTAAGTGGGATGCTAAAGGCAAAATATAGAAGGTATGGGAAAATATGGTGCTCCAGCGGTCTGCAATGGGGGTTAACAAACGTTGAGCCAGGTCGAGTTCGGGTCGGGCCGGCACTACATAATAATGGATTTGTGTCTGTCCAAGCCCAACTCGACCCTAACCTCAGGCCTCTCTATTTGCCCAAGCCTGGTCTAAAAAATAATTATAAATCTCAAGCCCATCTAATGGGCTATATGATTAAAAAAAAATTAAAACATTCCATAATTAATTCAATCACACATCACCATAAATGTGGGTTTCAATAAAATCAACAACAATAATGTCTAGATCTCAGAACTATATATATAATGCATTATAAATAAATAAATAAATAGTAGCCCAGCCGGGTTGAAAGTATAAATCTCAAACCCAAATCATTAATATTTCAGTCGCAAATGTTGGTTCAAATTTCCTCTATGGGCTAAAACAATCTTCCCAAGCCCTAGAAAAATAGGACTGGGCCAAGCGGACTGCATGGGCCAACAGGCCGATGTCTACTCCTAGTTTGCTATTGGAGCTACTAAAAATAGCAATTGCTATATCTTGTGTCAAATTTGGCACAAATTTTACCTATAGCCAAAGTTTCTAGCACAACAAAGAGAGAGAGAGAGAGAGAGAGAGAGAGAGAACAAATTTTGGATGAGCACTCGGACGACTACCGAATGTTTGTTAGAGTTGCTAATTTGGACGGCTGCCTGGACAACCACCCGAAAGTTGGTTAAGCTAAAAAATAACAATTTGACCATCGGAGCAACATTGCTATCCTATTGCTATTTTATATTGTTCATTACTAAATTATAGTTTTAGCTATTCATTTTACCTATTCACCATTGAAGATGCTCTAATGTTTACCTATAGGTAATATATAGCAAGTCATATACGTTACCATTAGAGTGAGAATTTGGAAGTTTCAAGGAAAAATATAACAATAGTAAGCCATATAGCACACCATTAGGTATGCTCTTTTAACCAACAAAGGCCAAAACTTAGACTTTTGTCCCAAAACACTCTATAGGTTGGGTGCTTCACAGATTTTTTGAAAATTTTATGACATAACTACTAATACACATCAAAAGACAAAGGGTAAATTACACTTTGCATTCTTACACTTTGCACCAAATTTGACTATGGCCCCTATACAAGAAATTAGGATAGTCAACCTACTGCACTTCTGGTCAAATCAAACTTTGGTCCCTACACATGAAATCATGATAGTCAACCCCCTATACTTCTACTCAAACCTCACTTCAGTTCGTACACAAGTGTCAATATCCCTTTTTTGTTATTTTATTTTTAAATCTTTAACAAAATCTAATCATATGACAAAAATGTGACTACAAAATTAGGGTAAGAGAGAAAAATCATGCATGTTTCCCACTAATACATTTTGTCCTACGTGATAAGCACATGAAAGTTATATAAACAATATATGTATATATATTGTAGAGCGTTTGAAATAAATAAACAAAATGCGCAAAGAAATCAAAGAGAAAAAAAGATGAATAGACAAAAAACTATGTTACTGTGAAAAATAGAGTTTCGTGATTTCAATTTATGCCAAACTGTAATTCATCTTCTTAATTATTCACAATTTGCATTTTGTTGTAGCCTAGTACAATCATATTTTGTTGTAAATTTTAGGATAAAGTGTGTACTGGTAGAAAATGTAAATGTTTTTTTTTCTTATCCTCTTGTTGTAGTTACATGCTTATCACATGACTAGATTCTATTATAGATTTAAATAATTGAGTAACAAAAATGGGGTATTGATGCTTGTATAGGGACCAAAGTGAGCTTTTACCAAAAGTACATTTCATATGCAGAGATTAAAGTCGGATTTGACCAGAAATGCACGTGATTGACTATCATGATTTCATGTGTAGATGCCAAAATAAGATTTGGTGCAATGTGTAGAGATGTAAAGTGTCATCTCTCGAAAGACAAATTAATTATGCACTTTTTTATTAACATTAGAAGACAAATTTTGTTATTATTGTTACATATTTAACTATGTACAATTGGATTACAATTATTTAATTTGTTGTAATTTTTAATATTTATAATTAAATTTTGGATAAATTACAATAATAGTCTCTATAGCTTATCACCTTTTTCATTTAAATCTCTAAAGTTTCAATTTTGTCAATTAAGTCCCTAAGGTATAAATTCAAATCAATTTAGCATTGAAGACAATAAAAAAATGGAGCATAAACCCAAATGGTATATAAAAATGTGAGCAGACATGTATTTTAATTTATTATTGACTTAATTATCCTCTGCACGTATATTTTTATAATTAGTATATTTCTCTCAGATTGATTAATGCTAATTGCATATATAGGTGTTCTATTTCTATTCTACTATTGTTTATTTCTTATAATACGTAATTATCCATTTTATCTGATTTTTTGACTACTTCTAATATTATTTTTATATTTTATTTCATTATTTTTTTCTTATTCTGCCATTATTTATAATTCGTCTATACTATAACTGTCACGACCCAAACCCACCCCTATAAGTTTAGTATCGTAACCAGCCTGTAATCCTAGGATTACCGAAGGCCTCAGAAAACTGATTAGCAAATTAAGGAGCTAGCGGAAGCAAATATCAAAAATATAATAGTCCATAGAGCTGTGCAAATTTATGTGAGACAGAAAAATTTCAAACTTATATTTACATATATTATGACGTCATACTTGCATCATTACAAGTACAGATAAACAAAAGGAACTTGGCCCTGCTACATCATACAAAAAGTTGTCCAAAACAAAACAAAAGAAAACAAAAGCTTAAGACTAATTCACAAGCTTGACCACCACCATTTATCGGGAACCTCCTCACGAGGCACAGTGATTGGCTGACAGAACTGATCCACACTAGAAGTCTCAAGCCTGGTCACGCACCTTGTCACCTACATACATATATAAAATAATGAGCTGAAGCCCGGTGAATAACAACAGAGTAAAGGTTTTGATGAATGACATCTATAACAGATTCTAAAATCAGAATTCATATTAGAAACAGATTGTTGCACATATTCAGATTTGCAAACAATTATACGTGATAATCCATTAGCTAACTGATCAGATTGGGCATAAAGACTCACGTGCAGAGTAGGCGGCCATATAGACCCATATTCACATAAGATGGTCATTAAGACCCACGTACATATCAAATAGTTGATTATGCATAATCAGTTCCATGAATGAAACACACATGAAATCCTGGTACCAGGTAACAGATAACACATGATAGATTCACATGATGCTAAGGATGTCACTAACACATTTCAGAAAATTGGACATTCATTCATGGATTCACAAAGTAACATTTCAGAAAATAGTTCATATCATATCAGTCAGAAAATACTTATAGTCAAACATACCTTTGCAGAATTGTTACTCACAAATAGCTCCAGAAGTGAATCAGAAGAATTAGACAGATTAGATGGACTATGTTGTGTGACCTACACAAACATGTGACAGATACACATTGAAACATATGCTCGGTAAACACTTAACTTATCACTTTTCTTTCTTGGTGTGTTTCTAATTCATTTCCTTGTTATTGTAGCCTAAATCATATCTTAGGAACACTTTGGATGAAATGAGGATGCAAAAATGTACTTTGAAAACACTTGTAAAATTTCAAAAGAAAAGGCAGTTCGCTCAAGTAGTTTGCAAAGTCTGCAAAAGTACTGGGAGCTCTTGTTTCACGCTCGAGCCATGTACCTTGCAAAGGTAAGTTCACTTGAGTGAAGCTTTGGGTGCTCAAGCCAACTGCCTTGATTGCAAAAGTACTGAAAGCATGTATAGTATGCTTGAGCGAAGGAACCGCTGGTCAAGCGGTCAAGCAAAATTCTAGAATTCCCAAAATGTTGTTCAATGTTCAAAACTCAAGTTCAAATCATCAAAACTCATCCCTTTGGGCCAAAACTTTAGAAAAACACTTGAAACTTGTGCAAAAACATGAAATGAAGTTCAATTCACAAAATCAAAGCCCAAAAGCAAGTTAATTATCCAAAACCAAACTTGAAATGTTTATGTATATAACATGCATGTAATGATATGAATTCAAAAACTTCCAAAACAGGCATAATTAGGATAAATTGCTATGAAACATGATGAATTCCCAAAACCAAGCTAAGATAAGTGCATGCATGAAATAATTCTTTGGAAAACAACTTCAAAATGCAATGAAATATGCATGCATGTATGTATTGAGTTTTAATTTTTCAATCTTCGCTTAATTCTTGTGATTTATCTCCCAATTCATTTGAATTCTAACACTAGCCAACTTAATTACATAACTAAAGGGTTGATTTCTTACCTTAGGTTCTCAATTGTGCTTTCAATGGCTAACTGTTTGATTTTCCAAACCAATTTCTCCAATTTCCTCTAATTCTCTACAATCCTCAAGCTTGAATTCAATTCTCCCTATGTTCTCTCCCTCTCTCACATTTAGAGAGATCAAAATGATGAAAGAGTGAAGTCTAGAAGTTGGAGTGGCCTTGTATAGGCTCATTGAACTTTGACTAATTAATTATCATTATCTCTAATTAATTTATTCTAATTATTTGAATCCAAGTCAAATTCTAATTAAACTTAACATAATATTTTAAAATTTCAAAATAACACATTGACCTAGTCAATTTCGTGTTCAAATGATGATAAGGTCTTCAATTGTCATATCGAAACAGAATTTTAGACAGATATTCCTACCATAGATAGATATAAACACAAATAACATATAAATTGCACAATTAACACATAGTCTCATTCTTACAACTTCTTAATCATGGATTATGGGTTAATTAACGATCGGGGTTATTACAGTCTTCCCTCCATTAAAGAGTTTTGTCCTCCAAACTTTAAGTACCTTCACTTTGGAAGAACATAGGATCCAATGGGAATAGGTTCAGATATCTTTTCATCATGTCTTCTTCATTTTTTCAAGTCACATAGGTCCCTCTATTTTGTTGCCAATCAACTTTCACTAATGGGATTTCTTTGTTCCTTAAACTTTTGATCTGACGGTTCACAATTTGTATTGGTCGCTCATCATAAGTGAAGTCATTTTCAAAAAAAACATGTGTCTATTCAATCACATGAAACGAATCCCACAAATAATCCTGAAGCATCGACACATGAAAGACATTGTGCATATGCACCATGTAATGCCCCGAAATAAATGACATTAACCCATATAATACGTTAGTTAAGTAACAACACATGATGAAATAATTATCTTCCATTAATCCCAATTACTTGTACAAAAGGGTAACATATGCAGGTATATATACACAAGGTCTAACCCTAAATCTATAGCATATGTTACATGATAAGGAAATAGAATAAAAGTTGAACAAATAAGGAATGCCCTAAAGGCTTACAGCTGTCCAACACAACGCTTGGTTACAACAAAATGGATTTACATCCAATATGGTTGAAGCCCTAGGCTTGTACAAAATAAATACAACCAACCAACCAAAATGAAGCTCTTGCTTCCAAGTCTTCCCAAGCTATTGCCTTGGCAAAGGCATATCATCAACACATGAAAATGGTTTTCCCACATAGGGTGAGCCAAAGCCCAATAGAAATAATCCAACACAATATATGTAAGGTGATATGCATATGCAATGTTTGTGCCAAAACATTTTATATCACTTTCCCAAAACCATGCCATGCCAGGGTTATCACAATTATGAAATTATTTCCCTTACAATAGAAAATAGAGCAGTGAATTACACTTTGGGAAATCTCAAAACAATTCCAACCTTTCATGGAAATTTCGTTTGTGGGAAACTGTAGACCGGTACCCGTGTAAATGTAGGCTCTACAAGCACTACCATTGCCATTTTAGGGAAATTTCGTCCACGGGATTGGCACCCATGTATACGCGCGGTTTACCATGGACATTCAGGCCAACTTATTTTAACGAGATAAACATTTCCAATGTATAAATATGAAATAATGCTCGATGCAAATGGATGAGACAATAGTTTCAATTCTCCTAATTCTTATGCAATTTCTAGAACAATCATAGTTATCCTCCACCGATAACCCAAAACAGATATTTCAAAACAGATAAATAATTTTCAATAAAGATAAACTTTCCAAATTTCAAGATGTAAATGACAATACATATCTAACTCCACCATCCTCATCAATATCAATCCAATTCCACATTTCCAGCATCAACCTCATTTATCCTTTTAAAGTCAACATTTGATATATTTAGGGTAAAACCCCCATTTCTTTATATACCGATTTCAAAGATAAAAATCCACTAATTCATCATAACTCAACAATAAATGCATTCTCTTAATCATTTCTAACAAAGCATTTGAAAACTTCTCTTTTGAAATCAAGCCAAACCTTAGGTTTGTCCCGAAATTCCTCCAAATCACAATGTTATTTTTTAAGAACAACTATCTAAGTTAAAAATCATAAAAATGTGCGAAGAATCCCTACCTCAAGCTTAGAAGATGAGAGAAAGAGTGAAGGAACTTCAACAACACCCAAACCTAACCTCGTTCGGATCAAAAGGAAGCCTACGACGTGCTCTACCTTTTTAACAAAGGGAAACAGGTAAAGAACTCGACGAATCTAGGTGTATTTGTAGAGAGAAGTAGAGTTCTAGAGAGAGAGGGTGTAGATCTAGGGTTTTTAGAATGTTTAGAGAGAGAGAGATGAAAAGTGATCTAAAAAATGTCTTTTACAGACTGATATACGCGCAGACCGCTCAAGCGCAAGAAGTATCACTCGAGCGACCAGACATAATAACTATGGCCACTCGAGCACAAGGAATGACTGCTCGAGCAAAGAATACAAACTTCTAGAAGTTTTACAAACAGACAACCATAACTCGAGCTCAGAAAGGACTACTTGAGCCAACACCGCTCGAGTGCAAGAATGACCGCTCAAGCGAGAAGAATAACAATTCCTAGTAGTTTTGTAGGCCTACAAAAGTACCAAGAATTCTCAAAGACCGCTCGAGTGTAAGAAGTGTTGCTCAAGTGACTAGACACACTAAGTTGCACAGCTTGAGCTCAAGAAGCTTCACCTGAGCAAAGAATCCCACCTCCCAGTAGTTTTGTAGACTTGTAAAAGTACTGAGATTTCATAAAGACCACTCGAGCGCAAGAAGTGTCACTCGAGCGAATAAGCAAACTTCTAGGCAACAATAGTTTGAAAAAACAAGCTACCAACCTGATCCAACTGCAACCAACACATCCCAATAGCCAAACTCAAAGAGAAATAAGGGGAAACAAGACATGAACAACTATATAAGACAATGAAACGTGGATCCAAAACATCTAATGGGTCGGGTCTAAACCAGAGTCACTATAACCTCCCCCTTAAGGAATTTCGTCCCTGAAATTTGAAACCAAACATTAAAACCATATTTAAACCAATTACCACAATGATAGTAATTCAAATTCATCACTATGACCTATCCATCGGTAATCCATTTTCATTAACATGGTAAACGAGTTTTCAATGCTGAATATACAATTCACATTCCCAAAACATATACAATGTTTATATTACATTAACATAACAAAGTTTTCAATACATGTTCAAACATCAACAAATAGGTTCTAATACTTCTCACGGACTTCTGCCTCATGCTTTCAAGTGGCTTCCTTAACCCCGTGGTGTCACCGCAACACTTTTACCAAAAAAATTATCTTGCCTCGCAAGACTTGGTCTCGAGTGTCTAAAACTCTAACCGATCTCTTCTCATACAAGGCATCCTCGTCTACCTCTAACTCAGTCCAATCCAACATATGTGAAGGATCCAACTCATACTTCCGAAGCATACAGCTATGGAACACGTCATGAACCCATGAAAGCTCTGGCGGCAAGGCCAACTGGTAAGCTACCTCCCCAATCCATTCTAGGATCTCAAAAGGCCCAATAAATCTAGGAGACAACTTCCCACTCTTCCCAAACCTCATCGAAACCCATCTAGGTAATATCTTTAAGAAGATATGACCTCTCACCTCAAAGGATAACGGTCTCCTCCTACGGTCGCTACAACTCTTCTGACGACTCTGAGCTGTAACCAACCTCTTACGGATAAGTGTAACTTTCTATGTTGTTTTCTGGACTAACTCTAGACTTATCATAGGTGCATTGTCCACCTCGGCCCAACACATAGGAGATCTACAAGGTCGACCACACAAGGCCTCAAATGGTGACATACCAATACTAGGTGCCACACCAATACTCGACTGGAAGCTCTTATTATAGGCAAACTCTGCTAAAGGCAAGTGCCTCTCCCACGACTCCTTAAAGTTAATAACATAACCTCAAAGCATATCCTCAATGATCTGAATAGTAAGCTCTGACTGCCGGTTAATCTGAGGATAATAAACGGTACTAAAGGTCAGTCTAGTGCCCAAAGCATTTTGTAGGCTCAACCACAATCGAGCCATAAAATGTGGATTTCTATCTGAGACAATCGTTACAAGGACCCCATGAAGTCGAATAATGTCCCTAAAATACATGTTAGCAAGGAAATCTACTAAGTCACTCATACGCATAGGTACAAAGTGAGCTGACTTAGTCAATCGATCAACTATCACCCAAATGGCATCATTACCCCATTGAGTCCTTGGAAGACTCACAACAAAATTCATCGTGACATGCTCCCACTTCTACTCGGCTATAGGTAAGGGTTGCAACAAACCTGCTGACCTCTGATGCTCGGCCTTCACTTGTTGACAAGTAAGGAACCTCAACACAAACACGGCTATGTCCTTTTTCATCTCCCTACACTAAAACTGGAGACTAAGGTTATGATACATCTTTGTGCCTCCCAGATGTACCACAAGGCATAAATGGTGAAACTCTCAGAGTACCTCTTCCCAACAAGACTCCGGCACCAAAAGACGGTCAAGGCGTCTAACACTCAAGGCAGAATACATGTTCAAGCCCTTCTCTACCCTCCCACTAGAGATCTTCTCCTTGAGGATTTCTACCTCAAGATCACCCCTCTATGCTTCTACAACTCGGCTCACAAGTGTAGGTTGTGCAACTACAGTAAACAAGGTAGTCGACTCAACAGACTCGCCAAGATGCAAGTCAAACTCGCCAACAGCACCCAACATCTCCCATTCCCGAATGGCAATCCACGTTTCACTGTTAATGGTCTTTCTACTCAAGGCATCAGCCACTACATTTGCCTTCTCCAGATGGTAGTGTAACTCAAAATCATAGTCTTCCATGAACTCTATCCATCTTCTCTACCTCACATTCAAATCTTTCTATCAAAATAGATACTTCAAACTCTTATGATAGGAAAAGACCTCAAATCTCTCACCATACAAGTAATGCCTCCAAATCTTCAAGGAAAAGATCATCGCTGCTAGCTCTAAATCATGAGTAGGATAGTTTCTCTTGTGTGTTTTTAACTGACATGAACCATAAGCTACTACCTTCCCCTCTTACATCAAAACACAATCCAAACCTTTCCGAGATGCGTCATAATACACAGAATAACCCAAACTCCTCTCTGGAATAATTAACACTGGAGTTGTGGTAAGTCTAACCTTAAGCTCTTGAAATGACTTCTCAGAAGTCTCACTCCACACAAACTTGCTTCCCTTTCTCGTCAGTCTAGTTAAAGGTGAGGCTAACTTAGAGAAATCCTTCACAAAACGACAGTAATACCCGGCTAACCCTAAGAAACTATGAATCTCAAAGACATTTTTACGTTGTTCCTAATCTTGCACTACTTCTATCTTAGAAGAGTCTACAGTCACTCCTTCCCCGGATACAATATAGCTTAAGAATTTCACCTCCTTCAACCAGAACTCACACTTCCTGAACTTAGCATACAGTTTGTAGGCTCTAAGCAACTAAAGCACAATTTGCAGGTGTTCTTCCTTAGAGGGTGAATAAATCAAAAGGTCATCAACAAATACAACTATAAAATGGTCTAAGAACTCACGGAAGATTTGATTTATCAAATCTATAAACAAGGCCAGTGCATTAGTTAACCCAAAAGGCATTACTAGGAACTCGTAATGGCCATATCACATACGGAATGCCATCTTCTGGATATTCTCCTCCTTCACTCTCAATTGGTGATAACCCGATCTTAGATTTATCTTAGAAAAGCAACAAGACCCCTTCAACTGGTCAAAAAAATCATCTATACGAGGCATTGGGTACTTGTTCTTAACAGTTACCCGATTCAACTTTTGGTAATCGATACAAAGTCGCAATGTACAATCTTTTTTCTTGACAAAGAGAGCTGGTGCTCCCCAAGGTGAAGTGCTAGGGCGGATAAAACCCTTATCTAACCATTCTTGGAGTTGAACCTTCAACTCACTCAACTCAGCAGGTGCAAATCTATACGGTGCCATAGACATCAAAGCCGTGCCAAGCACTAAATCAATAAAGAGCTCAATTTCACGATGAGGTGAAAAACTAGTGAGATCTTCAGAAAAGACGTCCAGGTATTCACAAACTACCCTCAGCAACTCAACTAGGGTCGTATCACTATCAACACCCAAAAATGTAGCAAGAAGAAGACTAAGCACACCCCGACCACACGGATCACACACTAGCAATAATGCTCTATCAACCCGATCCCCCAAGAAATACAAACAGTCACCACTCAAGGTACATAGAGTAACCCTCTGACGGTACCTGTCTATAATAGCCCGATAATATGACAACCAATCTATGCCCAATATAACATCAAAGCTCAACATATCAATCAACACACATGCAAAAGGAAGTCGGCGATTGGCAACCTCAATCTTACAACCCTGACACCCTAGTCTAACACAACCTCTCCACCAACCAGTGACTCTACCCTGAGTTGAGATGCTAACTGATCCACTTTTAACCCCAATGCCGATGCAAATGCAGAATAGATAAAAATAAAAAAATAAAAAAGAAAAGGAAAAAAAGGGATGCACCCATATTAATCAATACATTGGCAATAGAATTACATAACAAGAAGTTACCTCTCACTACCGAAGGTAAAGACACTAGATCTGGAGTGGTAACAGCATACACATGCCCTGTAGGTCCCTTACGACTTGGCTATCCTTGTATTCATACCCGATGATGAGTTTATATGCTCGTCAAGTGCTCGAAGTCCTCAGCGAAATGCTACAACTTTGAGCCTTTCAAACCTCGCACCCTTGTTGCCTCATTTTTGGACCAAGCCTTGGTTCTTCAAGCGTGTAGCTTTTGGTGGCTTGGCGGCCACTTTTAGAGGCTATCAGCCATCACTTTTGGGCTGCCAGCCACCAGTGATGGTTGGTCGGCCACTAGTGTATTCTGTAGATATTTTATGCCAGCTGTGCTAGCTGTTTGCATAGATGCATGCATCTATCCCCACATGTAGGGCTGGATCTCCTTGAGAAAATTTCATGTTTTCTATATATAGGAGGCCCCTCTCTCATGTTTTAAGGTTAGAAATTGTTGAACTCAAAAATTTTCCTCTCTCTACCAAATCTCTACACTTTTGCCTACAATTTTTCAACCTTTGCCTATTAACCAAATCTTCTCACCTTTGAGCTGAGGTACTTTTAAGCTTGGTTTGAGCTCTAGAGGGTGTGTTTACTTGGTTTTGTTGCCTGGAATTGCCTATTCTCTTCAAGAGGTATAAGGCTTTACCTATTTGCTTGCTTTTTCTATCATTTTTCTTACTGCTTTTCCATTTTTTTGGCATATCAAAATTCTATGCTTTTTGGGTTGGAGCGTGGGTTTAAGGCCATTAAAGGTTGAGGGGTTGATAGCCCCTCTTTGTACCATGTTTTGGAGGTCTCTGCCCTTGTGTTTCCCACTCTTTTACTATCTTTTTCCAAGATTTTAAAAACTGATTTTTAGAGCTTTTTTAGTAGCTAAAATCATGTTTTGAAGTTCAAATTTGGAGGGGTTTGCCTCCACTCGTTGTGTCTTGCTTACTAGCCTAGTTTGTGCCATGTTTTAGCATTTAATTTAGGCTTTTTCAACTCAATTCCAAATAGGACTTATTTTAGACTGTTTTAGCACTGTTTTGGGCTATTGTTTACATTTGAGCTTTGTTTTGCATGCTTCTAGTGTAATAGTCCTCATAAGCTTGATGTTTTAGGCCTTAGACATCACTTATTTGAGTTGATAGAACTTATTTTTGGCTTTTCATGCTTCACCTCAGCACTAATAATCTCTGCAACCTTCCTCCATTCTTAGTTTTTTATTTTTCTTTGAAAGTGGTTTCAAGTCATTTGTTTGCCCAAGTGTGAAATTGAGGTTTCATACTTAATGGTTTAATCCCTCATGGGGTTCATTACCAACGGTATGATGCTTCTTTCATACTTAAAGCAACTTGGTTTTTGAGCCATCTTTCCACTAAAGGACTTTAATTCACCTTTGGACTTAATTGGTTAAAGGATGGAAAGGTAACTAAAATGAACCTTTGCAGTAATGGCCGGCAGGCCACTTTCCATGGCCGGCAAGTGGCCGGAAACCTTCATCAACGACCGGCCGGTAATTGATGCAACTTTCAGCAGTGTATTCCTTTGGCAAAGCAAAGTGTTGGTGTTCAACTGTGCAAATAGGGGCATTCAGAAGCAAAATAGTGGCTTTTTGGGTAGAAACCGAGCATGCCCATGAACATTCTTCATTTCCTGAGGCGTAGTAGTTAGTTGTTTAGTTTAATTACTCATGTTAATTGCACTTGTGTTGTAATTATTTAATTAGTTAGTTAATTAGAATAGCTAGTTAATTTATTTGTTGTTGTAATAATTAGTTAAATTAGTTTAGCTAGTTATTCATTTTGGTTTGTGATAATTAGCTTAATTAGCTTTAGCTTAGCTTAATTAGTTAATTAGCTCAGTTTATTCATTCGGACTCTCCTTCGTGAGAGCGCAATGTAATAATGTGTTTGTCTTCCAACTCCACGTCTTTCTCTCTTTTATTTTCTAGCATACTTCATGTTTGCATCCATTTGTATTGCATGCACCGAGGTTCGGTTTATTATTCTAACTGCATTGTCATTTTAATATTTCTTTGAATACATACTTAGATCGCATGCTATTTCATTGATTCATATGCCATGTTAAGTAGCTGAATCTATTTAGTTGTATATCGCATGTGTTGCATTAGTCATACTGCACAAGTTAGGATCATGCATCTTTCTAACTCTTTTGTTTATTTTGGCTTGGAATACTAGGTGAGCCTTTACTCGCTTTAGCATAATTGAATGAGTGTGATTACCATTTTTGCCATGTCCAGCATACTTGCCATGAGGCTAAATGCTTAATTGATAAACTGCTTATATGCCTATGGATAAAGGCTTATTGATTGAATTGGAATAATTTGAGTAATGTTCATATGTGATCACTTTTTCAAGTGGTACATATTTTGAAACGAGTTTCAAAACAAACATGAATCGAGTGTTCCAATTCTTGCAAGTTAGTCTATACTTGTGTGTGTGCGCATCACTTAGTAATGCTAGCCTAATAAACTGGAACAAGAGCATATAATGTTGATAAAAATCATATCATAATTAGTAGAGGCCGATCTTTAATCGAGCGAGCGGGGGTGCTCAAATGTATTCATGAGCTTCCCCTCTCGTATCGAAGTTCCTGAGCCAAGACAATCTTAGTGATGACAGACACGTGGCCTTTGGCACGAGTCATGGGTTTCCTAAATCTTAAAAAATATTTAGGTGGTGACTCTATATCTGGCAAAGCAGTCCATTTTTGGCAATTTGATTCAAAATCGATTTTCTGAAAAATTTGCCAGATTTGGACTCTTTGGTGTTTATCTATTTCACATTGCACTTGTGAGATTAGATTCAGAACCGCGGGAGTCCGAACTATATGGCTTATGTTCTTCTTCCAAAAGGGGGCATGAAAAAGCCAAGCTATAGTTTCTGGCGACTCCACTGGGGAAATTAGAGAACTTGACTCGAAGTCATGACATGAAATTTCATCTACACTAATATGTTTCTTTGCATTGCATTTGCATTGGTGCACCTAAGTCACTATGTTTACCATTTGTTATTCCTGGACGATTTTCCAGACGCTTGCTTGAAAAGCTTGCCAAAAGGCTGACCGGTCACGGGCTCTGCCATGATGGGGACACAACCCTTGGATCTGGACTACCGCTGTACCGTTTGATCCTTCTTTTACTTCTCGGTGATCGGTGTGAGAGGTATACTAGGTAGTCTTGCCGAGGTACCCTTTTGACCATTTGGCCTAGTTGCATATCAAAAGCCATAGAGATTGTTCCAAACTAGGACAGGATGCTTACCCAAATGCAAGATTGCATGAAATCACTTTATTTGAATAGTGAACCCTAGCTCCTGACGAAACTAGGATAGGGTAACCTTAACCCTTCATAGGGGTGTTTTAGCTCTCACTTAACTGGTATGTGCTTTACAGTGAAATTGTACAGGAACGTGCGTATCAGTTGCAAGTTGGGTACCAGTTTAGGGGGGGAGCAGAATTCAGTGTTGAGTGTAGTCTTACAACTTTGATTACATTTGTGTGTTGTTAACATCTGGGCTGAGGTGCTGCGCGGTTTTTGATTTTTGCTTTCTTTTTTCTTTTTTTCTTTTTGCTAAGTAGTATAACATCATTGCTTCGGATAGTTCAGATACCCCCTAAGCGCTCTGGACCCGTGACAGGAAGCTTTATAGATTTGGAGATCTTGTTAGGGGACAACCTGTGTTTGCTTCACTCCCACTGGTTACCAGACGGAGAAGAGTTAGGCACAAGTCACCAGTCCAGTAGTCACCCTTTACTTCACCTGTATCTAGTTAGGCTCAATATTCTACATCCAGTCTAGTACGAGATCACTCGCCCATTCTGATGGCACAATATCCCCCGATTAGTATGGAGGACCTAATCCACCACCTTCAGCAAACAATTAAAACCATGCAGCAAGACGTTGCTCGTTAGGCCGAGGTCACAACACGTTAGGCTGAGGTCATAAATAAGCTACAACAACCACAATCGGTAGTGGCTTCTGCATCTCATGCACCTCCTCCAGGTATCCCAGCACCTGGAGCCACTGTCCATACTACTAATGCCCAGGCTAAGAATCAAGGCAACCCAATGGAGCCGATCCCACCACAAGACTCCAAAGCACCTGTGTATCAAACTGAGGCCCCATTTGAGTTTGAGGTTGACCCCGACTGTGCTTAAAGTCAACAAGTTGGAGAAGCTCTTCAAGAGAGCGCAAGGTGTGAACTCTATTCCCGACATAAAAAACGGGTATACTGACTCTGCAGTGACATGCCAAACCGGTTCAAAATGCCACACATCGATCAGTTTGATGGCTCTGGAGATCCCATGGTTTTTAGATATTTTACGGCTGATGGGCCTAACTAGATTGCAAAAACTCTCACTCTTTGGCCGGACCCTATCTGGTATAGCCGTCATATGGTATGCAAAGTTGGAGGATTCTGTGAAGCAGAGTTGGGAGGTAATGGTTGAGGCCTTTGTTGCATAGTACTCCTACAAAACACAAATCGAGGTCACAACCCGTGATCTCGAAGCAACATGCCAGGAGCCAAAGGAGGGCTTCTCAGAATTTGTGACAAGGTGGAGGGCCAAGGCTTCAATGATGACTACACGACCTTCAGAGAAAGACCAGATAAGAATGGTAGTTCGTAATCTGCACGTGAAATTGCTGCAGAAAATGATAGTCCTACATTTGTTCACATTCACTGAGCTCCATGAGATAGGAGTTCAGATTGAAGATGCCATGAAACAAGGGTTGATAACTGATGAGAAAGAGCAGGCCAAAAGGCCTTTTGTACGCAGTTCCAATGCAACCACTAGTGGTAGCACAACTGCGCAGCCATCTGATGTGAGTTGTCACCACCACAACCAAGACCGCCAATCCTTTTGCCTGCAAACTTCAAACAACCAGGCCCGATCCTAAAAGGACCTTTACCCCACTCTACATGCCTTTATCCCAAGCCATGAGGGTGTTGATCAAAAAAGGGCACCTCAAGCTGTTAGAGCCTTGTCGATTACCCAATCCTCTTCCACCGAAACACAATCCAGCCAAGTACTGTGCATTTCACCAACAACATGATCATAACAGTGACCAATGCTTCAAGCTGCGTCATGAGATTCAAGACCTCATCATAACAAGGTGATCACACCACCCTAAAAGCCAAACGTGACTACCAACCCTCTCCCAGCCCACAATCAAGTTCCTCCACCTCATACTCTAAACCCTATCTATACACTGGCCCTCACTTATGACCCCAGCGTATATATTACCCCTTTTCACCTACCCTGGCGGTGTTCATCCCTGAAAGCACAGACTTGTGTACGATGGACACGTCCATGCTTCAACCTATACCCATGGTGGTGACAGTGATAAAAGAAGGGAAGCTGGCCTTACAGAAGAGCACGGGTCTGCTGTCTGAGTGCTCTAAAGACTTGTTTGATGGGGAGTATGATCCAAGTTGCTACATCATGCCGATTGACTAAGTCAAGCCAGCAGTGGTATTGCCAATAGCAGCGAAGGTCAATGTGGTTAGGGAGGATGGCTCGAGCCAAGGTTTGGATGATTTGGCAGAGCTAGAGGAGGACTTAGACAATCTGCAATTCTATGACAAACAAGATCAAGGGGATGTTCAGATTGACTAGTTAGATTTGAATCGGTTGCTAGATAACTCTGTGTGGTTGAGTGATGAACCGGACAGGGAGGAGGGAATTGAAACAACACCAGAAGAAAAGGAAGCAAGAATAGCTGCAGTGGCCGAAATGGATGATGAAAACGGGAAACTATCAGAGAGCACCGGCGTCGAGAATTTAGCTCAAGAATTGGGTACTGTGAGTACTGCGGATACAGAACAAGAAGCTGCATTGAAGCAGTTTGAACAAAAAAGGGGTTGAAGACACTCAGAAAGCTGGAAAAGCCCAATACCCTGCAGGGGATATTTCTAATGTAAGAATGATCAGAATGGAGCCGGACAATTGTTTGTCGGTTGTCGAAGGTGTATGGTTGGAGGATAATGATCTACATCTGGCCCACATCGATGAAGACTGGGATGAGTCGCTGCCAGACAACACATGGTACGTTGAGGAGATTGACCACATGACTAGAAGTGGACGATATTTCAAGCCACCGCACTTATACCAAGCTGAGGCCTCTGGGAAAGATAGAAAGGTTGAGAAGCAAAAAGAGAAATAGTAGAAGGAAGACGCAGTATTGAAACAACTGAAGAAGATCCAAGAAGATATCTCAATCTAGGGGCTGCTCATGGCTTCTCGAGTGCATCGACAGGCTGTATTATCAGCAATGGACAAAGCCAAATTGTCCATTGACACCACCCCTGACCAGCTTATGGGATTAGTTTTCCCAGGCGATGCTAGCCCAACCCTAACCTTTTTCAAGAAAGAACTACTGCTAGAAGGCTTAGCTCACAAAAACCTTTGTACATATCTGTTGAGTGTAGAGAAAAATAGGTGCTAATGGTGTTGGTCAATACTAGGTCAGCTATCGTCTCGTACAGCTTATGCCATCGGTCTGAAACCAGTAGGTTTCGTGCCCACACCTCAAGTGATTTGGGCATATGATAACACAAGCAGGGAGGTGATGGGTACAGTACAAATCCAAGTTCAGGTGGGCCCAGTGCAACACGATATTGAGTTTCATGTCCTAAATGTGCCGGCCACTTTCAACTTACTGCTAGGGAGGCCTTGGCTGCACCTTGTGAAAGCAGTCTCTTCTACCCTCCACCGAATGCTGAAATACTCTCATGGGAAGGGAGTAGCTATTGTATTGAGGAACTCGTCCATACATCCTCCGCCAGAGGTAACTACACTAGTGCTGGAGATCGTTCATGGCGAGGAGGATGTATTCCTTTCAGGGATTACTCTAGCTGAGGCTCGAGTGGTGTAGAACATCTTGGCAGCTGATGAAGGCATGTATGTCAGCGCCCAGTTAGTCTATTTCATGAACAAACTCTAACACGTGCCAGGAATATGACTGGGAAAAAGTGGCCGAAAATGCGTCACAGCATTGGTCGATGTACCGCATAATCCGCATCCCTTTGGTCTTGGCTATACGCCCACCAAAGAGGATTGGGTCAGGAAAAGAGAAGAGATGACAGGCAGAACTAGAGCCAAGAAGGCCGGGAAGCACTATTAGCTTGTTCACAGGCCAATTTGGGAAACGTTGAATGGCCACTTTGTTTGGGAGGAAGAAGACTTCCCATTTTGCGGCTTTCTCGAGCCCTGGCTGAATTCTACTAAGCAGCACGTTCCCGGCTTCAAAATCTTCTTCGACTTCCAGTTGCAAGAAAGTGATGCCGAGGACAAGGCTGAACCAAGTGCTGAAGCAGAACAGAGCACAGAAAGTGACTCGGACAACAGCGAGCTTGGAATAGGAGCAGCACTGGCATGTCTCCTTTCAGATCCTCCAGTCGACTCAAAGAGCTTGGGGGACCAACCGGGTGTGAGCCCATCTAATAGCATTTTGTATGTATCTGGAGCACCATCTCTTGTCTAGCAGTTGGAGGAGGGCTACCTGTCTAGTTCTGAGTCAGGTAGTAAACCAGAATCTGATTCCACAAATTCTGTGGAGTCAGAATCAGATTCTGATTCTTCTGAGTCTGAGTCTGGTATTCCTGTGGGTGACAACCCGGATGCCAAGGTCTTGTCCAGGTCCTCTTTTTTTTTTTTTGCTTTTGAGTCGGTTATAACCGAATAACTGGATGAGCTAGACTTTATGAATGAAAATGCCGCTGCTGATTTTGAGTATTTCTCTGTGCCTCTTGCTTATGAATGAAAATGCCGTTGTCTTCGGAGGAGCATGATCGCTTAGTCGCTTTATTAAAAAATTTCAAAGATGTTTTTGCGTGGTCTTACAAAGACATGCTTGGAATCAATCTTGAGATTGTACAACATCGGATCCCTCTTGAACCCAAGGCCTGGCCCGTCAACCAGAAGTTGCAGCAAATACGTTCGAATTGGGCTTTGAAAATCAAAGAAGAGGTCACCAAGCAGATCGAAGCAGGTTTCTTGTTAGTATCTGAATATCCAACTTGGTTGGCCAACATCGTCCTAGTGCCAAAAAAGGATAGGAGAATCAGAGTCTATGTGGACTTCAAGGATTTGAATAAGGCCAGTCAAAAGGACAACTTTCCTCTGCCGCACAATGATGAATTGGTGGACTTCACCGTGGGCCTTGCATTACTCTCCTTCATGGATGGGTTTTCCTGGGTATAACCAGATTCTGATGGCGCTTGAGGACAAAGAGAAAACTACATTTACTATGTCGTGGGATACCTACTACTATCAGGTGATGTCGTTTGGGCTGAAGAATGCCGGGGCTACCTATCAAAGGGCTGCAACCACTATTCTATACAATATAATCCACAAAGAGGGCTAGGTGTACGTAGATGACATGATTGTCAAGTCCAAATAAAGAGAGGGCCACTACACCGCCTTGGAGAAATTCTGTCAATATATTAGAGAATACAGACTGAGGTTGAATCCACAGAAGTGTACTTTCGGGGTAACAACAGAGAAGATGCTGGGTTTCTTGATCACGTATAGGGGCATTGAGAAAGATCCTTCCATAATCAAGGCCATCCTAGAAATGTCACCGCCAAGGACTAAAAAGGAGGTGCGAGGCTTTCTAGGTAAAGTCCAATTCATAAGACGATTTATTTCTAAATTAACCTTAACTTGTGAACCACTATTTGGTATCTTGAAGAAAGGAAAGAAATTCTAATGGGATGATCAATGTCAATTCTCTTTTGAGCAGATTAAGTAGTACCTTCATAATCCGCCCATGTTGTTGCTTCCAGAGCCGAGGAAGCCTTTGATTCTGTGTCTGTCAGTAACAGACACCACAATGGGATGCATGTTTGCTCAGGAATCTGAGGATAGGGTGGAGAAAGCCATCTACTATTTGAGCAAGAAAATGCTGGATTATGAGACCCACTACACTCCATTGGAGAAAGCTTACTTAGCCTTGGTATGGGCTATCAGGAAGTTGAGGCACTACTTGTTAGCTCACTCCGTAATTTTGGTTTCGAGATTAGATCCCATCAAATATCACTTTGAGAAATCAGCACTTACGGTTAGGCTAGCCCGTTGGTTGCTTCTTCTCTCTGAATTCGATCTTAAGTATGTTACCTGCAAGTCAGTCAAGGGGAGAACAGTAGCAGAGTTCCTAGCTGATCATCCGCTAGAAGGGGATGAATCGGTGGAATACATGTTCCCAAATGAAGCCATTCTTCAAGTTGAGGAAGAGACTTGGACAATGTACTTTGATGAAGCATCCAATCAATATGGTTATGGGATAGGTGTGTTGCTGATAGCACCCGACAATTCCCATATACCTTTAGAAGCCGCCTTAGAACTAAGGGCAAAAGGTTGGATGTTATCGGGGACTCGAACCTAGTTGTTTCACAAGCAAATGGAGACTGGAAGGTCAAAGAACAAAAGATGAAGATTTATCACGAGACCTTGGGCGTTCTAATTCCTAGGTTTGAAAAGCTGACTTTTACGCATCTACTGAGAGAGAACAATAGGTTTGCTGATGCTTTATCAACTGTATCTTCTTTGATAGACATAGGCAACTTCATCCTGAAGTTCGGCCGTAAACACCTCCAAATCAACTGTCATGTCCATGTGTTTGATCAGGTCATCTTTGTTTGTTCTTTACCTGAGGGTTCGGTTGTGATATGGGTTCAGTTGTGATCTTTACTCTGAGAGAAGAGCTGGTTACAGTGCAGAGTAGTAGTGTTCAAATAAGAGGCAATTTGTGACCTTTTGATTCGAGATTGTACATCTCAAGGATTGATTCTGTGCATGTCAAGTGGTGATCCTTTTCGAAAATAGTTTTCGAAAGTTTTAATAAAAGTTGATTTTGTTCCAATTTTACCTTTTACAACTTAGACCATTTTTAGACCAAAATGAAAATTGTCAGTGCTCACAACTTTAATGTCATCGATTTCAATACAAAGTTCTTTAACTCTCTGATACAAATTAAAGTTGCTTTTATTACATTCAAAAAACTTGAAAAGAAAGATCAAAGCAATAACCAAGGACAAAAGGGCAATACGGCGGATGGCCGTTCAATTTATCATTTACGGAGGTAAACTATACAAAATAGGTCATCTAGGAGTGCACAAGTTGTGTGTCGACGAAGGGGAGTCAAAGCGCCTGATGGAGGCTATCCATGGGGGAGAGTGCAGGGCGCACATGAATGGAGTGATGCTGGCCGGGAAAATTCTCAGGCAAGGTTACTACTGGTCCACCATGGAAGAGGATTGTATTGGTTTTGTTCGACGATGCCACAAATGCCAAATTCATGCTAATCACATGAACATCCCACTGTCAAAACTGTACAACATGACTTCCTCATGGCCTTTCTCAGTTTGGAGAATTGACGTCATTAGAGCAGTCACACCAAAAGGGTCGAATGGGTATGAATACATTCTACCGGCAATCGATTACTTCACGAAATGGGTGGAAGCTCAGTCCTACACAGTGTTGAAAGACGTACATGTGGCTAAGTTCATCAGAAACAACATCATTTGCCAATACGGAGTCCTAAACGAGATCATTTCAGATAATGGCTCCTACTTCAAAAAAGAAGTGATAGACTTGTTGGAAAAATACAATGTGGCTTTTCATAAGTCATCTACATATAGGCAGCAAACCAACAGAGCTGTTGAGGCCGCCAACAAGAACATTAAGCACATTCTGCAGAAGATGGTTGAGACCTATAGGGACTGGCTAGATAAATTGCCATTTGCACTCTGGGGCTACCAAACTTCAATCTGGACGTCTACGGGGGGCAACTCATTATTCTCTTGTCTGTGGAATGGAAGCTGCTCTGCGAATCAAAATAGAGGTCCCGTCGCTGCGAGTTATGGCTGAGTGTCAAATAGCAGAAGCGGACTGGCAGCAAAGCAGGTTTGAGGAACTGATACTATTTGATAAGAGAAGGCTGAAAGCATTGTACCATGTTCAGGGTTATCAACGCAGGATTGCTAAGGCTTTTAACAAGAAAGTTAAGTCCCGAAATCTCAAAGAAGCGGATTTGGTGCTGAAATACAACCGAACTCCCATCCATGACCCTAGGGGCAAGTTCAAACCCAAGTGGACTGATCCTTACATCATCAAAACTATCTGGTTGAGTGGAGCTATTATTCTCATGGACTTGGATGGCCTAGAATTTTCCAAGCCAATCAATATGGACAAGTTGAAGAAATACTATCCCTGAGAGGCTCGTTAGGGCAAAAACTTGAAAGAGTAACCTAGGCAAAAGTTAGAGCATAAAAAAATTAGAAATAAAGAAAAACTGAGCTCACAAGGTTAAAAACCCTAAAGGACAGCATTGGCAAAAGTTAGAGTGCAAAAGGAGAGAGTTAATAATCGAGTGAACCCGAACCGAACTACGTAAGGCCTGATTCCCATCTTTGGGATACATAGGCAACTTCATCCTGAAGTTCGGCCGTAAACACCTCCAAATCAACTGTCCTGTCCATGTGTTTGATCAGGTCATCTTTGTTTGTTCTTTACCTGAGGGTTCGGTTGTGATATGGGTTCAGTTGTGATCTTTACTCTGAGAGAAGAGCTACTTACAGTGCAGAGTAGTGGTGTTCAAATAAGAGGCAATTTGTGACCTTTTGATTCGAGGTTGTACATCTCGAGGATTGATTCCGTGCATGTCAAGTGGTGATCCTTTTCGAAAATAGTTTTCGAAAGTTTTAATAAAAGTTGATTTTGTTCAAATTTTACCTTTTACAACTTAGACCATTTTTAGACCAAAATGAAAATTGTCAGTGCTCACAACTTTAATGTCATCGATTTCAATACAAAGTTCTTTAACTCTCTGATACAAATTAAAGTTGCTTTTATTACATTCAAAAAACTTGAAAAGAAAGATCAAAGCAATAAACTAGGGGCATAGATGAGTCAGGCGCTCCTGCGTCCACCGCTCGTGCTTATAGAAGCTTCTGAAGCCAAAGTGGGCCCAGTTTGTGCTTCATCCTCGAGCCAAGCCAAACACTCGCCAAAAAGGGTACAACTGAAACTAGGGGCAGGGGCCAGAAGCTCTCTCATCCTCCAAGCAGTAAGGTATCTAGCCAAGTGTGAACCTCGAATAGGGAATGAAACCGGGTACTCTACCCCCACCTCCGAGCGGATCTAATCATGTCCAAACTGACGTCTGAACCTGAACGGAAAAGTATAACACACAGTATGTGAGGCCAATTAGCTAAATGCCAGGCTGCCGACCATGCTGTAGCACATCTCAATCAGATTAAGTTAGGGGCAATGCCAAGCTATGTCAGCAGCAGACCTGTTGCATATCTATTCGCACCACCACCCCTCATTTGGAAAATCCACTAGTCGCTAGCGGAAGAAATAGCCACGAGCTGAGTATTCAGGGCAAGAGTCCACTACCTTTAGCTTATCCATATGTCATACCTGGGAAGGGATGAAAGAAAAGAGAGATTAAAGAATAGAGAGATGTATGTTGAGAGAAAAGTGAGAAAAGGGCTTTGAGAGAAAAATAGAGCATGAGTGCCGAGCGATATGAGAAATACATATGAGAAAGCGTGGGAAACATTACCTAAAGAAGTAGTGGACTTCCCACGAATCTGGTAGCATCTCGCTAATGGAAGGTGTCTAAGCCTATCAAAGTCTCGGCCAGCGCCAAGTCAATACAACTCTTACCTTCTTTCAGGCCTTGCGCCACTTCGATCAAGCGAATGCTGGAACCACCAAAACTAGGGGCAAGAAGGAAATAAGCTAGCATACATAAGCAGAGGGCATGTTGCCGAAAACCCTACCAAAGACGGTCGCCGCGATCACCAACATCGAAAAATCGATGAATCAAACTGAGAATGTCTAACTCTCCGTTGTGGGCCAAAGATCAAGCCTCGTGCAAAGTATGCCCATACATCCATCCCAAAGCTTAAGCGTAGCCAAAACAGGGCCGAGACATGATTTCCTCATCGTGCCGGGATTCCATTAAGGCCTGAAATTCTTTAATTGTCGGGCACATTTCTTGTCCCCCGAAGCTAAAGACATGTGTAATCGGGTCCCAGCACCTAGCTGTGGCATGAAGGAACAGAAAACAAAATGGAGTTCAGCTCAACGGAAAAAGTGCATTTATGCCAAAACCCTAGAAATTTACCTTTTAAGAGCCGTCCAAAGTCGCTATCCAATCCGAGAGTCTTTTGACGAAAAATGGCTCCATTTGTGAACAATTTGTAGCTGAAATGAAGAATTCACGAAGTCCAACCTTTTATAGAAGATAAGGTAGTGAGTGGAAGCCAGCTATCAACAATCTGGAGGTTCTGCACATTGATGGCCAGCAGGTGGCCGGCAGGCCACATTGGTGGCTGGCAAGCCATTTCATGTGGTCAGTAGGTGGCCGGCAAACTTTCTCTCTGGCCGGCAGCCTTTTTCTCAGTTCTGCTATCCACCTTTGTGCTAAACAATGTTGAAAGCATGTGTTTTGTTCTACTCTTTGTGTGTTTTAAAGTCTTATTTTGAGTCTTTTTGGTTTTGGCAAATTTATTGAGCTGTATTTGAGTTGTTTTGTTTTTCGAGTTGTTGTTATTTTATTTATCGAGTTGTTTATTACATTTTTTATTTTGGTTGTTGGTTGGTTCATTACCCAATTAAGAATTTCGTTTCAATCAAGTGCTCTTGGCCATTTCAATTCCATGTCCATTTCACGCTAATATGGTGCTCATGATGCAAAGATGATAACACTTTTTATAAAAACTGTGAGGTTTTTATTCCGATCATGGTTTTTACAAAAGAGGAGTACAAGTTTTAAAGCAAAATAAAACCTATCTAGAGTTATAAATGTGCTAATGCTACCAACAAAAAAAAACTAAGCAAAAATAAATATAAAAAAAAAATCAGCGCCAGTAGCCTCATGCCCAAGAGGCCCTTTTTGTCCTCTTCCTCGGAGGAGAAAACTCTTGGGCACTATCTCTATCTGCTCCACTGTCTGAATCTACCTCTGAGCCGGAACTAGAGTCGGCGTCGTCTTCACTCTCTACTCCAGAACCCTCTTCAGCATCGCCGCCTCCGCTCTCAGAACTCGAACCAACGTCATCATCTCCGCTATCAGACGATCCAGAGTGCTGACTCGCTACCACCTCTAAGCCATTGGTCTCGGCATCATCGTCACACAAGATGGGCTCGAGAGGACTACTCTAGACTCGAGTACTCCTGTCTCAGCCTCTCCTTCCTGTTACTAGAGGAGGTACTACTGCTACTGGTGCTCCTGCCGCTAGAGCAGTCGGTATAGCTGGGATTTGAAAAGGACAGTTGTCACATTTCAGTTTCAGTGTGTGTATCAGATGCAAGCATAGTATGTAATGTGTGTATCAGATGCAAGTATGGTGTGCAAAATGAGTGTATACAGAAGTCAGATATAGTGTGCAAGTACAACAGTGTGAATGTAGTGTGCCAATGTAGTGTATCAATATAGTTTAGAGCAGACTACAGTTGAAATGCAAGTGCATCAGTGGAAATTACCGGGATACCGTGAAGACCAAACAGCGTCTCCCTCTTCTGCATCATATCCATCAAGGAGGCTATCAGCTCAAGAATGCCCCATGTTTACTTAATAGATGTCTGCAAATGCATTTGGATGATCAATGTTCGCAGTGAATATATCTAAAATGAAATGTGGGGTGCAAATCATAAAGTGCGGTTCATACCCTAGTCGGGCCTCTAACACTGACAAGCTCGTGCCCGGCCGCTGTGGGCTCAATCAGGACCTGGTAAGCATTCCCAGTATGCTGCTAGCATGTTAGTACAGTGGGAAGCTCTGGACAACCGGTCCTCTGCCTCGTCTGGGAAGCACGGGCCCTAGTTGCCTCGGTCACTCACGCCTTTTCAGAAAGTGAGCTCGCCTCACCTCCACGAGCACCGGTCAAAGGTGGCATGAGATGTGTGCGATAAAGATCGCATAGTCACCCTCCGCTCGGAAGTAGTCCACATCCAAGCCCACCATAAATTGAGTGACCTCATCAATGGATAGACTATCTGTTGATCGCATCGACTCTAGCGGCACCATCAGAATGATCAGGTCAGGTAGGACCATAGTTTGACGTACGAACCGCTCACTCAGGAACTAGGTCCGGCAGACTAGGCCCTCGAGTAGAATACAAAAGCGAGAAGTGGCCCAAGCCCCGGCATACTAGTCCTGAATCTCGGCTGGCATCATGGCTCATGGCTACCACTTAATCTGCAAATAGAGGTTGTATGGATTACTAATTATTGTCAGTTGCTAATGTGAATCAGAACAGCTGGAAGGAAAAAATGACTGTGTTTCAGGTTACCTCATGAGCAACCACAGTGTTGAAGTAATGCCGGAAGAATGTAAAGGTCTCGCGGGTCCTACGCTAGAGCCGACTGTTATACCTCTGTGAGTAAGGGACTGCCAGTAGGAGCTCTTCTATGGGCTCCAAAGCCAAAGTCAAAAAATAATCATACACCCATAGCTGCGGAGAAAATGTAGTGATATGTGATCAAATACATTATGAACAGATGCAAAAATTTCAAAACATAAAGCACGATGCATGAATAGACACAGAAAGTACAAAACAGAGAGCACAATGTGTGAACAGATGCAGAAAGTGCAAACCAGAAAGCACAGTTGTTGAACAGATTAAAGAAGAAAATGAAAAGCAAAAAATGTAAAGTGCAAAGAAGAAACTGAGATACATACCTTCCAGGCTTCCTAGTAGCCTCCGATCAAGTCTCCACTCAGACGGGAGGTCGAGCTCATGTATCCATATAGGGTAGCAACGCCGGCTCTGCCCCAATCATAAAAGTGCACCTGAGGAAGGGTCACCAGAGCACTCAGCAGATATAAGCCTACGGTGTTCCACCTGTTCGAAAACAAGGTGGTGCCGAAGACAAACATCAGAAAGCCTCTAGCATACTGCTCCATCTTCTCTACTGTCTCAGGCTCGCTCCCTCTGAACTGTTCAGTGAACCAGGTATATCTGGCCATACATGTCCGATATATGGGTGGATACGCTCCCAGTAGCTCAACCCAGGCCACCTCTCACTCTCCTATGTATGTATCGAACAGGATCGGATCATCCCTTGCTTCTAAGCCCCTGATCATAGCGAAGTCATAGGGAGTCATCGTCATCTCCCCAGCAGTAGAAAAGTGAAAGGAGTTGGTGGTATCCCACCACCTCTCCACAAGTGCGCCCAGAAGAGGACGGCTTGCGATAACCCGCGTCAGGCCAGAGCATAATAGGCTGAAGCCAGTCTCGTCTATGATGTCACGAACTCCTGTCGGGAGCTCGTCGTACCAGTCTCATGCAGTAGTGGCTTTGTACCTTCGGAAGGCGCGAGACTCGCCCTGTGGCAAACAACAGATGAATCAGATAAGGCAAGGATGAAAGTACAATCAGATAAAAGGCATTCCAAGAAATGCAAGTGAAGACAAGTAGGAATGCATGAAAACAGAGCTCATACCTCAACTACAATAAATGAAAGATGAGAAGTCAACTCCCTCAGTAGGAAGTCCTCCGGTATGCCAAGAACGAGGTCGCTGAAGCGCCTGATGCCTCCAACTGGCAAGATATATGTGCGAGGATGATACCTCTCCGAATCAAGCGGCCATACTCTCACTGGTAGTGGCTCTGGCACAGGCTCAAGCTCGAACTCTGCATCGAGGTCAGCCTCAATACCTCAACCCGCCTCGGCAATGATCGGCTCATCCGCCTCGGGAATAGGTGGAAATACGTAAGAAACCTCTGAAGGGGCCCCGTCGTGTGGTGAATCATCCACCATCTAAAGAATGTGTGAAAAGTGGGTAAAAAAATGAAGAAAAATGAAGAAATGAGGGTAAACTTGGAAAAAGTCAATTCTAGGAGAGAGAAAATGGAAGAAAAAGTCAAAGCTGGAAAAAGTTCACAGAACTCGAGAAAAATTCAAGGGGAACAAGCCTAGAAGGGTGAAAATGAGGAAAGAAGCATTGAAATCAAATTTCAATCGATTCAAAGTGAAGAGAACTAAGAGGGTTTAGCGAATAAAGTTTGCGTGGGGTATTGGAAAACACGTAAAAAGCTCGGATCTAGAGAAGAAAAGCACCTAGAGAGGGAGAGAGAGCAATTTCGGATGTGAGGTTATGACGAAATGAAGAGTCATGACCTATACTTAAAGACCCGAGGGTGAAAAGACTGAAAAACCCTCGAGCTGCCATCGTTGGCCGGCAGGGGGCCGGCAAGGCTTATTGGTGGTCAGCAAGGTTTTTCCATGGCCGGTAGGGGGCTAGTAGCCTTCACCTGTGGCCAGCCAATGGCCGGTGGCTTTCTTTTGAGTTTTGATACTGTTTTGTGTCCTTGGTTTCCAAGAGGTGTAGAGAAAGTTCACTGTTGGGTTCAGATTGTCTCTACCGAAGCTCAAAACTGTGTTTTCGGTGCACGATGTTCGTCACTTGTCAACATAAACGAGGTGTATCATTTTTTAAATATATTTTCATATTGTAACTCTTCCGAGAGGTAAATCGGAAGTTGCTACAGAATTCATTTTTGTCAAATTACACTTTTGTTCCTCGCATAGAATATGCATTTCATGTTGTTGCTTAGAATATGCATTTCACTTCACGTATATATTGCACACGCATCTTGCGTCAGTTATGAGTCACGCATAGAATATGCATCTCGTTTCACGCATAGAGCATGCCTTCAATTAAAATTGTATTTCGGTCGTTGGTCTCGCATAGAACATGCGTTGTCACTGTATCGTACTTGTTGAGTTCTTTACTTTCTTCCTTTGTCAGCACCGGCAAACAATATTGTATGTATGGTTCATTCAAACAAATTCTAGGAATTCATGTCTCGGTATGAGAACCTGCACGCCTTTGCAGGTGAGATTGTTTGTGCATCTATCGCACTTATTCACTTTGTGCATCTATCGCACGCATTGACTTTGTGCATCTATCGCACACATTCACTTTGTGCATCTATTGCACGCACTGATTTTGTGCATCTATCGCACTCATTAACTTTGTGCATCTATCGCACGCATTGATTTTGTGCATCTATCGCACTCATTCACTTTGTACATCTATCGCACGCATTCACTTTGTGCATCTATCGCACGCATTCACTTTGTGTATCTATCGCACGCATTCACTTTGTGCATCTATCGCACTTATTTACTTTGTGCATCTATCGTACCCATTCACTTTGTACATCTATCGCACTTATTCACTTTGTACATCTATCGCACTTGTTCATTTTGTGCATCAATCACACTTGTCTACCTTTGTGCATCTATCGCACACCACTCTCCTATACCTCGGGATGTATGAAACACGGCCCCGAGCGGTTTTTGTTTCTCAGGATGCATGAAACACAGCCTTGGAAGGGTTTTACCTTAGGAGGTGCGAAGCATGCGCCCGAGAGATTGTTTATCTCAAGATGCGTGAAACGTGGCCTTGGGTAGGTTTTACCTCGGGACGTGTGAAACATGGCCCTAAGCAGTTTTTGCTTATCTCAAGACACGTGAAACATGGCCCTGGGTGGTTTTTACCTTGGGACGTGTGAAACACGGCCCCGAGCGGTTTTTGTTTCTCAAGATGCGTGAAACGCGGCCCTGGGTGGTTTTTACCTCAAGACGTATGAAATGCAGCCCCGAGCGGTTTTTGTTTCTCAGGATGCATGGATGAGTTTTACCTTAGGACATGCGAAGCACGCGCCTGAGCGATTGTTTATCTCAGGACACGTGACACGTGGCCCTAGGCAGGTTTCTTCTCAAGATAATAAAACGCGAACCTGAGTGACTTTTCTCATCTTCTCATGATTTTAGTGTGATTAAAGTTTCTCAGGGCTCATGATGCGCAGCCTTGGGCTAGTTTCATCTCAGGACGTGCGAAGCATGCACCCGATCTGGTTTTATCTTGGCGCGTGTGAAACACGACCTTAAGCGGTTCTTAGTTTCTTAGGACGCATGAAATGCGACCTTGAGCAGTATTTTCTTTCCTCATCTCGTGTCTAGGCATGGTTAGAGTGTGTTTTAGATCTTTTTGCACGGAACCTGTGTCGGTCTTAAGCTTGAAGCTGCTTATTCATGTGTTATTATCTCGTTATTGCATTTGTATTGCTTATTGCATCATCTCGCATGATCATAAGTTTTCAAGATAGTCAGCTTTGCGTAGCCATGAGTCTAGCTTTCAAAGTTGCATTGTGCATATTACTTGCATCTTGCCCCAGAACTACACTGGTTTGATGCCTTACAAAGGGATACGTAAGTAGCCCACGGGCGCAACCATTTATTTTCATCTTGATTGTTTGTCCAAGTCTTACGGCCATGTCAAAATGGGTCGTCTTTAGGCTTTGACATTCACTCACGTCATTTCATGACTCCGTGTTCTATCAAAGAAGGGTAACAATAGATACCCCATTTTTTATGGCCCTTACCACTTGAGCGTCCTCGCATGCACACCTAATGATGAGTTTATATGCTCGCCAAGTGCTCAAAATCCTCAGTGGAATGCCACAACTTTGAGCCTTTCAAACCCTACACCCTTGTTACCTCATTTTTGGACCAAGCCTTGGTTCTTCAAGCCTGCAGCTTTTGGTTGCCTGTCGGCCACTTTTAGAGGCTGTCAGCCATCACTTTTCGATTGCTGACCACTGATGTGGCTTCCCAGCCACCAGTGATGGCCGGCCGAGCACCACTGATGGCCAACCGGCCACCAGTGTATTCTGCAGATATTTTATGCCAGCTGTGCCAGCTGTTTGCACAGATGCATGCATCTATCCCCACGTGTAGGGTTGGATCTCCTTGAGGAAATTTCATGTTTTCTATATATATGAGACCCCTCTCTCATATTTTAAGGTTAGAAATCTTGAAGCTTAAGAATTTTCCCCTCTCTACAATTCTCTCGCTTTACCAAATCTCTACACTTTTGCCTTCAATTCTTCAACCTTTGCCTATTAACTAAATCTTCTCACCTTTGAACTGAGGTACTTTTGAGCTTGGTTTGAGCTCTAGAGGGTGTGTTTACTTGGTTTTGTTGCTTGGAATTGCTTCTTCTCTTCAAGTGGTATAAGGCTTTACCTATTTGCTTGCTTTCTATATCATTTTTGCTACTGTTTTTCCATTGTTTTGGGCTATCAAAACTATGTGGTTTTTGGGCTGAAGCTTGGGTTTAAGGCCATTAAAGGTTGAGGGGTTGATAACCCTTCTTTATACCTTGTTTTAGAGGCCTTTGCCCTTGTGCTTCCCAACCTTTTACTATCTTTTTCCAAGCTTTTAAACACTGATTGTCAGAGCTTTTGCAGTGGCTAAAATCATGTTTTGAAGTTCAAATTTGGAAGGGTTAGCCTCCCCTCCTTATGTCTTGCTTACTAGCCTAGTTGGTGCCATGTTTTAGCATTTTAATCTAGACTTTTTTAGCTCAATTCCAACATGTTTTAGGACTTATTTTAGACTGTTTTAGCACTATTTTGGGCTATTGTTTGCATTTGAGCTTTGTTTTGCATGCTTCTAGTGTAATAGTCTTCATTTAGGCCTTAGACATCACTTATTTGAGTTGAAAGCACTTATTTTTGGCTTTTCATGCTTCATTTCAACACTAATAATCTCTACAACCTCCCTCAATTCTTGGCTTTTTATTTTTCTTTGAAAGTGGTTTCAAGTCACTTGTTTGCCCAAGTGTGAAATTGAGGTTTCATACTTAATGGTTTAATCCATCATAGGGTTCATTGCCAATGGTATGATGCTTCTTTCATACCGAAAACAACTTGTGTTTTGAGCCCTCTTTCCATTAGAGGACTTTAATTCACCTTCGGACTTAATTGGTTAAAGGATGGAAAGGTAACTAAAATGAAGTAACTAAAACTTGAGACTAAAAGTGAGCAAGATAATAACATGGTTGTGTTCAATCGGACGTTAATTGAACACATGGAAGCTTGAACCATTTCATACTTGCTAGTGATGAAATGATGAAAGTCTCCAAGGTCAACTTCTTCCCTTGATCATTCATGAAAGGGAGGAGGTTTGTGTCTTATTTTGTATTTATTGAACTTGCATACTTTGGTTCACAAACCATCATGCAATGAAATTGCTTAAGTTGGTGGTTTGTGACTTAAGTTCACTGCTACTTGGATTTGTTCATGAACAAGAGGGGATGAGTTACGCAGACAACCCTTGAAAATACCCTGTATATGCTCTGTTTGTCCTCTGTTACAGCAAGGTGAACCTGTGCAGCAATGGTCGGTAGGCCACTTTCTATGGCCAGTAGGTAGCCGGCAGACCACCTTTGAAAGTCGGTCGGCCATCACTGGTGGCCGGCAACCTTCATCACTGGTCGGCCAGCCACTAATGCAACTTTTAGTAGTGTATTCCTTTGGCAAAGCGGAGTGCTAGTGTTCAACTGTGCAAATAGTGGCATTCAGAAGCAAAACAGTGGCTTTTCGAGTGGAAACCGAGCATGCACATGAACATTCTTCGTTTCCCAAGACATAGCAGTTAGTTGTTTAGTTTAATTACTCATGTTAATTGCAGTTCTGTTGTAATTATTTAATTAGTTAGTTAACTAGAATAGTTAGTTAATTTATTTGTTATTGTAATAATTAGTTAAATTAGTTTAGCTAGTTATTCATTCCAGTTTGTAATAATTAGCTTAATTAGCTTTAGCTTAGCTTAATTAGTTAGTTAATTAGCTTAGTTCATTCATTCAGACTCTCCTTTGTGAGAACGCAATGTAATGATGTGTATGTCTTCCAACCCCACGTCTTTTTCCCTTTTATTTACTAGCTTATGATGGTTAGTTAGGGACACCATGTTTCAATTAGAATACTTCATGTTTGTATCCATTTGTATTGCATGCACTGAGGCGCGGTTCTTCATTCTAACTGCATTTTCGTTTCAATATTTCTTTGAATATGTGCTTAGACCGCATTTTATTTCATTGATTCATATGCCATGTTAAGTAACAAAGCCTATTTAGTTGTGTATCGCATGTGTTGCATTAGTCATATCGCACAAGTTAGGATCATGCATTTTTCTAACTCTTTTGTTTATTTTGGCTTGGAGTACTAGGTGAGCCTTTACTCGCTTTAATATAATTGCATGAGTGTGATTGTCATTTTTGCCATGCCCAGTATGCTTGCCATGAGGATAAATGCTTAATTGATAAACTGCTTGTATGCCTGTGGATGCAGGCTTATTGCTTGAATTGGAATAATTTGAGTAATATTTATATGCGATCACTTTTTCAAGTAGTACATATTTTGAAACTATTTTCAAAACAAACATGAATCAAGTGTTCCAATTCTTACAAGTTAGTCTATACTTGTGTGTGTGCGCATCACATAGTAATGCCAGCCTAATAAACCGGAACAAGAGCATATAATGTTGATAAAAATCGTATCATGATTAGTAGAGGCCGATCTTTGATCAAACGAGCAAGGGTGCTCAAATGTATTCATGACCTTCCCTTCTCGTACCTAACTTCCCGAGCCGAGACAATCTTCGTGATGACGAACACGTGGCCTTTGGCACGAGTCATGGGTTTCCTAAATTTTTCAAAATATTTAGGTGGCGACTCTGTATCTGGCAAAGCAGTCTATTTTTGGCAATTTGATTCAAAATCGATTTTCCAAAAGATTTTTCGAATTTGGACTCTTTGGTGTTTATCTATTTCACATTGCACTTGTGAGATTAAATTCAGAACCACGGGAGTGCAAACTGTAGGGCTTATATTCGTCTTCCGAAAGGGGGCGCAAAAAAGCCAAGCTACGAAAAGGAGTCCGGTCCTCGACCTCTTCTTAAACTCTAAGCAACAATGTTGCTTCGTCGCCACAAGCTCAGCTGCAAACCTCGATAAACTAGTAAATATAGCGTCAAACTTAACCACCAGTGTGTTAAGCTGTTTGTGCTTCAGGGACTTGTGACGCCCCAAAAGTCGGCAATATCAGATAATATATTAACCATTAAATACAAGGTTTATCTAAGGTTACAAGAGTAGGAAACGTCACTAATGAGTCCTTTAGCTAATAACCAAGCAAGATCCTAAGAAGGTCGGAGGAGTCAAAATAGTCTCCCTTCAAAGTCCAACCATCTTAAATAGCAAAGCTACCTTTTTGACAGATCTTAACAAGGTATTAACACAAGGCCTACATGAGTTGACGGAATATGAGGATAGGTTACAAATGCTATATATATACAAGTTACAAATCATGTCTTAAATACAACATGGGATCTATCACTTACAATCTCAAAACACGTTTAACATAACTAGTTCCTAACTCTCATAGGATAGTCATACGTCCTCAAATACTTTAGCTTTGCCTTCGACCAGCCTAATAGTCTTCAATACCTGGTATGAAACGCCGTGAGCTTTGAATGCCCATTAAACGCATACACACCCCGTCCCTTTTTCCCAAACCAATACACCATCATATTTACAGCGAGCATGTACTGAAGCATGATATTTAAGTTAATAACAATAATTTTAATAACAGAGGAAGGAGCATGTCATTCAAATAGATAACAAAGGTTATAATGTTAGTAGTTAGTATTCTAGAAATCCCCCAAAGAGATTTCATCCTCCCAACCACAAGAATTGGACACCGGACTATTCGGAACTCCCCCTTTTGCTGTTTTGTTGCAGAACTAACATCGGATGCCTACCGACGATTATATACCGCGTAGCGCCAACCGCAGGGCCTCAAAAGGGACAGCAAAAAGAAAAAGGTTTTATCTCCTGAATCCAACCTTATCCTTTCAAAAAAGTTTTATCATCCTGAATGTCCCATCCGGACCCAACCTTATCTCACCAATCAACCATCGCAAAGAGTCCAAATACGTCCGTTCCATTCTATGGTTTACACGACAACTGCTTGCACAAGACTTAAACTTCAATTAGGGAGAACATCCCATCAATCCATACATAACACATTGTCATCTCTTCATTATTCAAGTAATCGAAAACCCAATACCATCCCAATTAAGTTTTTCATTTGGATCAATGTTTTAAGTCAAATTAGAACGAACTCAACAAAATAGTAATATCCACATAAGCATGAGCATCATTAAAATGAAGAAGATAACGAACATAAGCATAACACATGAAACATCATACCAAGACATGATCATAAACTATTAAGCATATTCATGTACACAAGAGCATAAAACTCTCATGCAAAACTAAATTTCCAAATTTCATTGTCATAGAAATTGTAAACAAAAAGGCATTTTCATATTTTTCCTAAACTTTGCCTTCCTATGGTTCATAGAGAATTTAATCTAGTTTTCAAAAAATGTTTCGGAAATGGAATAGTTTTTCTAGATTTCTAGTTATTTAAGAAACACTCCAGCGCTGTCCAAATTCGTCGACCGTTACGAAAATTGGAGTTTCTCACAAATCGCTCACTCATTTTCAATGAAACCAATTTTAGTTGAAAGATAACTCCTTAAGGAAGATTTAAATGGAGGTCTAGAAGATTTTTATACATTTTTCTAGAAATTTTGAAAGTTAGATGAAAAATAGATTTTTCTGGCACAGTTCTTGAAAATAGAAATTTGGTGAGAAAAGAGATTAACTAGGGGAAATTTTCCACTTCTCTTGTGATGAAAACATGATAAATAATATGTATTAAACTCAGAAATTTAAGGTGAAGGTGTGCCTTTGAAAATTTTGAGAGATTGATATGGAAAAAAGTAGTGCTATACATATTAAGAGAAATACAAGAAAGGTAGAATCAAGGCTCAAATCCTTTCATTTTTAACATGAGAATACTATTAAAACACATATGAAATGAATGTTTAAAACTTCTAAGAGCATGTATTTGAAAAAGAAAAATAAAAGAGAGAGTTGTGTTGTGGTTTACTTGCTAGGCTAGGCCAAGTTGAACAAGATTGCTCTCCTCTTTCTTCCTCTTCCTCTCAAGACTTTTCTCTTGCTCTCCTTTCTCTTTTCTAGGCCGAATATAGGTGTGTGTGTGTGTGTGTGTGTTGTTCGTGTATGCTATGCTAAGTGGGTGGTTGTATATATAGGCAAATTTGGTGTGAAAAGACACAAAGGCCCATTAGTTAGAATTAGATTGAAAAGTTTGGATTTACTTGGAGTCTAATAGAATAGGGAGTGATTAGGGGACTTAATTATGTGATTAGACAAGATTTAGTTAGTCTCTATTTGGAATAGAACTAGGTTGGGGACACATTCCCTAAATTTAGGGGTACTTGGTACTTTTGCTTCTAGGTTGCCATGATTACAAGTCTTGAAAATTGATCCCTCACACTCCCCTAGGTTGGCCAGCCATGAGAAAGGGAAATAGAGTATATTTTATTCAATATATGAGTACTATGAATATATTCCCAATGTATATCTAGATTCACAAATTGATTTGGTGGTACTATAGTATAAAAAGTACATGTACTAGTTTGGGGCAAATCTTGAAATTAATAAAAGAAGTGAGGGCTTGGAATTAAACTCATGTATTGGAATCTTATTTATGTATTTAATTATGATCTAGTAAGGTTTAGGGCTAATTTAAATACCTTCTAGTTAGAACTACACTCATATATATAGCAAATCTTTATAGGTACCAAGGTCATTATTGCTCCAAGATTTCAAGAGATTTATTTGTACTAAAGTACAATGATTATAGCCTAGAGGTATGATGGCTAGCCATGTGATGGTGAATTGATGAACTTGTTTATATATATATATATATATATTTGTATACAAATCTTGGAAATTGTAAAATATAATGTTAAAAAAAGATTTTAGGGTATAAGTGTATATATAAATATATAATGGTACTTGCTTAGGGTCAATTTGTGATTTAAGAAAAATATGAGGGTATTGGGTTTAATTATGAATTGGAGCATTTATTTTAGTGTAGAATTAAATTAAATTGGGCTTAGAGAATCTAATTTGGTTTGGATTTCTTGTTTCGAAGAAAAACGCGATCAACCGACGAACGTAATAAAGACCGGAAAAGCTTAGGGTTTCCAAGTCATAATTTCATATTTAGGGAGTCAATTAGAGTATTAGAAATTATTTCTAAGTTTTTGAAATCGATTAGGGTTTGCGGGTTTTTTGTTAGCGCATGTATTTTGATCCTAGGGTTAAAATTGTAATTAATTAAAAAATTGAGCGGTTTCAAAGAAATAATTTAAAAGTAAGGGACTTAATAGAGTTTACAAAAGTTAGGGGTCTCACAGAACTTCCCTCTCAACTTCTCCCTAACAATAGGAGTCAAAAACTTGTCTTGGAAAGTGTTGATAAAGGCCTCCCAGGTCACTCCGATGCGTCCCCACACAAACTTCCACCACTAACCCGCATCTCCTTTTAACTAGAAAGATGTCATGGTCACTCTCAACCCATCATCCTCAATGCCAAGCATCTCGAATGTCTTCACCGTCTGCTCGAGCCATTCATCTGCTTTCAAAGTCTCTTTAGGATCCCTCAAAAACTCATCCGAATTCGACTAGAAGAACTCCCTCTTTAAGAAGGATGGCCATGTCTTCACTACTTGGGCCTAGACTTGGCTCTCAGCTTTGAGAATATTCATAGATTCCCACAAAGCTCCGACCATTTCTCGGGCCAAAGTGCATATAGCCTGATGACCAATCGGTTCGGCCATATTGGCCTGACCAACCCCTTCCTCTTATGTTAAAATTCCATCCGGTAACGGCACCTCCTGCCGTCTAGGCCTTCCATACCTACTACCACCACGTCCACGTCCTGACATCCTAATAAAGGTAACACTAGAGATTAGCACATATACAAATGTGACGAAGCTAACTCACTCATGTCCTAATGCGATGGACAACAATTAATTCACTCAACAAAATCACATAATCACATAAACACATACGAATTTCCTTTCTAGATAATGATCGTCCCGCGACATTACCAGAGTTCCAATTAGAAATAGCTATGACCAGGTGCTCTTCTAACAGGACTTCTAAAAACTCGTAGACCCAATCAATATGTTAGAAATTAAATCACATACCTATATAATCACATAAGCATATTATCACATAGCATACCATACACACAAATATCTCTATCAAGCGAGATAAACCCATTGTGGTAAGAACCACTTCCCACATACACAAAGTATTCAAGCCTGGTATGCTCTAATACCAAGTTGTATCGCTCTCAAATAAATGACCTTAACCCATATAATACGTTAGTTAGTAACAACACATGATGAAATAATTGTCTTCCATTAATCCCAATTACTCGTACAAAAGGGTAACATATGCAGGTATACATTCACAAGTCTAACCCAAAATCTATAGCATATGTTACGTGATAAGGAAATAGAATGAAAGTTGAACAAAAAAAGAATGCCCTAAAGACTTACAACTTTCCAAGGCAGTGCTTGGTTACAACAAAATGGATTTACGTCCAATACAGTTAAAGCCCTAAACTTGTACAAAATAAATACAACCAAACAACCAAAATGAAGCTCTTGCTGGCAAGTCCTCCCAAGCTATTGCCTTGGCGAAAGCATATCATCAGCATATGAAAATAGTTTTCTCACATAGGGTAAGCTAAAGCCTAGTAGAAATAATCCAACAGAGTATATGAATCTTAACAAAGATATAAGGTGATATGCATATGCAATACTCATACCAAAACATTTTATATCACTTTCCCAAAACCATGCCATGCCAGGGTTATCACAATTATGAAATCATTTCTTTTACAATAGAAAACAGAGCAATGAATTACACTTTGGGAAATGTCAAAACAGTTCCAATCTTTCACGGAAATTTTGTCCATGAGAAACCGTATACCGGTGCCCATGTAAACGTAGGCTCTACTGTGAAGCCCCTGAAAAATGTATTCTCTATAAAAAAAAAACCCTAATGTTTGAATTATTTTCTTAAAGCCCCTCGATTATTTGAATTATTTCAGATCTTGTCGGTTAGCATTTGATTTTATTTTTTTTTAGCAAAACAGGGATTTTTCTAACCGGATTAGGTTCCCTAACCTAATTTAAATCTACCCAAGTTACATGTATTTAACTCCAAGCCCTCACCCTTTAATTAAATTCAAAACTTGCCCCAAAAACTAGTACTTGTACCTTGTACCTTGTACCTTAAGTACCATCAATCTTGTAAGATACATATATATATATATACACCTAGAGGAGTGTGCCTAGAACCTAAAATTATTTAAATAATAACCCCATCACACTTCCGCAAGGAGGAGCCAATTTTCAAGAAACACCATCATGAACTTCTAGGAAAACACAACCTAGCGACCTAGACCTAGGATGCAAAATCCAAGAACTAGTTTCATTACAACTAGGAGTTGCCTAAACCAATGAACAAGCCTCCCAAATCCCTTCCATTCCTTTAGAATTCAAACAAATCCTAACCTTTCCATCCATATCCAACTAAGGGGCTTTTAGGACTTTTTGCCTCAAAGGTTTGTCTATAAATACCAACACACCCCCTAGCTTGCAAACACACACAACACACTCACTCACACACACATTTCGGTTAGAGAGAGGGAGGAGACCAAGAAAGAGAAGTCTAGAGGAGAAGAAGGAGGAAGAAGAGAGCTTCTTGTGCAAAGCTTAGTAGGTAAGCCACAAACACAACCTTCTCTTTCATTTCCTTTTTCTAATGCATGTTTATAAAGGTTCTAAATAAAGTTTTCAGATCTGTTATTACTAGATTCTTATGTTAAAAATTCTAAGGGTTGAGTATTGATTCCATCTCTCTTGTATTTTCCCCATTTTGGCACAAAACCATCTTCTTTTTGTACAAATCTCTCAACTTTTCAAGAGCACTCTTTCAAACAAATTTTCTGAGTTAAACATGTGATAGTTAGCATATTTTCTTCACAAAATAAATGAAACTTTCCCTTCGTGAAACCCCTTTTTCATAAATCTTTTTGTTTTGGGCAAAGTATCCTAAAATCTATTTTTACAACCCACCTCCAGAAATTCTAGAAAAAATTACAAAATTATTCTGGACCTCTATTTTATGTCAAAACCTTCCTTAAGATGTTAGTTTTCAACTAAAATTGGTTTCATCGAAAAACATCAAGCGGTTTGCAAGAAATTCAAATTTTCGTAACGGTCGACGGATCTGGACAGATTCTGGACAGCACTGGAATATTTTCTAAATAACTTAAAATCTGGAAAAGCACTCCCATTTCCAAAAAATGTTCAAGAAACTAGATCAAATTCTCTACAAACCATAGGAAGGCCAAGTCTGGTGAAGGATCTAAAACAGTTCTTTCATTTTAATCTTTATGTGATATTAAATCTGGAAATTTTGTTATGCATGGATGTTTTATGCCCTTGTATTCATGAAAATGTTTATTAGCTTATGATCATAGCCTGGCATGATAATGTATGTGTTATGTTATGTTCTTCATCTTCTTCACCTTATTGATGCATGCTTGTGTGGGTATTTTTATCTTGTTAAGTTGTCTAACCTTGATGTAAAACATTTAATTCAACGGGAAACCTAATGGGGAGGGTATTGGGTTTTCGAGCACTTGAGTAATGAAAAGATGAGTATATGTGATATATGGATTGTTGGGATGCATTCCCTATTTGAAAGTTAAAGTCTTGTGCAAGTGGTTTTCAGAACCCTTGAACAGAGCGGTTGTATTCGGACCCTAGGTGGTTTGGTGTGAGGAAGGATTCGGGCAAGGCCCTATTTTACCGTCTCTTTTGAGGCCCTGCGGTTGGCGCTACACGGTACATAACCGTAGGTATGCATCCGAAGTTAGGTCTGCAACAAAGCAGCAAAAGAAGGGGCATGCCAAATAATCCGCGTTCGATTCTTGTGGTTGGGAAGACGAAATCTCTTTGGGGGATTTCTAGTTTACTGACATCTAACTTAACCCTTTATCTATTTATTTATCTGAGTGTCATGCTTTACTACTTGATGTTATATTTGTGTTTGTGTATTGGACTGGAAAAAAGGGGGCGGGGTGTATGTGCATTTATTGGGCATTCAAAGCTCACGGCGTATCATGCCAAGTGTTGAAGAGGAAGTCATAGTGAGAGACGACAACCCTGAAACTTTCGAAGACTTTTGGTTATCCAAGAAAAATTAGAAGTTTCTTTTTGGATATTTTGTAAGACTCGTGTGAAGATTTAAGCTTTCTTTTGGGATGTAATGTAATGAAACCATCTTTTGAATTAAGTATATTGCGGTTATTATGTATTTATATTCTATATATGAACCTTATCGTTGCATACGAGACCTTGTGTCAATACCTTTTAAGATCTGTCAAAAGGGTAATGCGCTGCCTAAGAAAGCCGGACTTAGAATGGGGGCTATTTTGACTCCTCCGGCGATCTGGGATCTTACTTGGTTATTGACCATAGGACTCATTAGTGACTCTCCATTGACTACAACCAATAGTGTAGACTCGGGGCGTTACATCTACAAATACTACTATTGCCATTACATGAAAATTTCGTTGTGGGATTGGCACCTATGTATACACGCAGTTTTTAAGACTTTCACCATGGACACTTAGGCCAACTTATTTCAACAAAACAATACATACTTCCCAAATTCACTTCTTTTCTCAAAATGATAAATATTGTATAAATATGAAATAATGTTCAATGCAAATGGATGAGACGATAGTTTCAATTTTTCTAATTCTCATGCAATTTTTACAACAATCATAGTTATCCTTCACCAATAGGCCAAAACAGATATTTCTAAATAGATAAACAATTTTCAATAAAGATGAACTTTCGAAATTTTAAGATATGAGTGATAATACATAACCAACTCCACTATCCTCATCAATATCAACCCAATTCCACATTTCCAACATCAATTTCATTTATCCTTTCAAAGTCAACATTTGAGATATTTAGGGTAAAGCCCCCATTTCTTTATAAATCGATTTCAAAGGTAAAAATCCGTTAATTCATCATAACTCAACAATAAATACATTCTCTTAATCATTTCTAACAAAGCATTTGGAAACCCCTTTTCTAAAATAAAGCCAAACCCTAGGTTTGTCCAAAAATTCCTCTAAATCACAATGTTGTTTTATAAAGACAAATATCTAAGTTAAAAATCATAAAAAGATGCGGAGAATCCCTACTTCAAGCTTAGAAGATGAGCAAAAGAGTGAAGGAACTTCAACAACACCTAAACCCAACTTTGCTCGAATCAAAAGAAAGCCCACGGCGTGCTCTACATTTTTAACAAAGGGACATGAGTGAAGAACTCAACGGATCTATGTGTATTTGTAGAGAACAGTTGAGTTTTAGAGAGAGAGAGGGTATAGATCTAGAATTTTTAGAATGTATAGAGAGAGAGAGAGAGAGAGAGATGTAAAAGTGATTTGAAAAGTGACTTTTACGGACTAATGTACGCGCAGACTACTCAAGTGCAAGAAGTGTCGCTCGAGCAACTACACATAATAAGTATGACCGCTCGAGCGCAAGAAGTGACTGCTCGAGCAAAGAATACAAACTCCCAGAAGTTTTACAGATAGACAACCATCACTCGAACTCGAGAAGGACCGCTCGAGCCAATACCACTCGAGCGTAAGAATGACCGCTTGAGCGAAGAATGCCAACTCCTAGTAGTTTTGCAAGCCTGCAAAAGTACTGAGAGTTCTCAAAGACTGTTCGAACGCAAGAAGTGTCGCTCGAGCGACCAAGTGTAGTAAGTTGCACCGCTTGAGTGCAAAAAGCTTCGCTTGAGCAAAGAATTCCACTTCCCAATAGTTTTGTAGACCTATAAAAGTACTGAGAGTTTACAAAGACCGCTCGAGTGCAAGAAGTGTCGTTCGAGCGAAGAAGCAAAATTCTGGTCAACAGCAATTTGAAAAAACAAACTACCAACCTGTTCCAAACGCAACCAACACATCCCCATAACCAAACTCAAAGAGGAATAAGAGGAAACACGACATGAACAACTATATAAGACAATGAAACTCAGATCCAAAACATTAAATGGGGCGGGTCTAAACCAGAATCGCTATACTCTATGACCGAATGATAGATTCACATGATGTTAAGGATGTCACTAATACATTTTAGAAAACTGTACATTCATTCACGGATTCACCAAATAACATTTCAGAAAACAAATCATATCATATTAGTTAGAAAATACTTATAGTCAAACATAACTTTACAGAGTTATTACTCACAGATAACTCCAGAAGTGAATTAGACTAATCAGACAGATAAGACGGACTATCGCGCGTGACCTACACAAACAAGTGACAGATACACATTGAAACACATGCTCAGTAAACACTTAACTTATCATTTTTCTTTCTTCATGTGTTTCTAATTCATTTCCTCGTTATTGTAACCTAAATCATATCTTAAGAATACTTTGGATAAAATAAGAATGCAAAAATGTACTTTGAAAACACTTGTAAAATTTAAAAGAAAAAACAAGGCAGTTCGCTCGAGCGCAACTTTGTTCACTTGAGGGCTCTGCAAAGTATGAAAAAGTACTGAGAGCTCTTATTTCACGCTCGAGCAAACTTTTGGTCGCACGAGCCATGTACCTTGCAAAGGTAAGTTCGCTCAAGCGAAGCTTTGGGCACCCGAGCCAACTACCTCGACTGCAAAAGTAATGGGAGCGTGTAAAGTATGCTTGAACAAAGGAACCGTCGCTCGAGCGATCAAGCAAAATTCTAGAATTTCTATAATGCTATTCAATATGCAAAACTCAAGTTCAAAGTATCAAAACTCATCCCTTTGGGCCAAAACTTTAGAAAAACACTTGAAACTTGTGCAAAAACATGAAATGAAGATCAATTCACAAAATCAAAGCCCAAAAGCAAGTTAATTATCCAAAACCAAACTTGAAATGTTTATGTATATAACATGCATGTAATGATATGGATTCAAAACTTCCAAAACATGCATAATTAGAATAAATTGATATGAAACATGATGAATTCTCAAAACCAAGCTAAGATAAGTGCATACTTGAGTGAATTCTTTAGAAAAACAACTTCAAAATGCCATGAAATATGCATGCATGTATGTATTGAGTTTTAATTCTTTAATCTTAGCTTAATTCTTATGATCCATCTCCCAATTCACTTGAATTCTAACACTAGCCAACTCAATTACATAACTAAAGGGTCGATTTCTTACCTTAGATTCTGAATTGTGCTCTCAATGGCTAATTGTTTGAGTTTCCAAACCAATTCCTCCAATTTCTTCTATTTCTCTATAATCCTCAAGCTTGAATTCAATTCTTCATATGTTCTCTCCTTCTCTCACATTTAGAGAGCTCAAAATGATGAAAGAGTGAAGTCTAGAAGTGTAGTGGCCATATATAGGCTCATTGAATTTTGACTAATTAATTGCCATTATCTCTAATTAATTTATTCTAATTATTTGAGTTTGAATCAAATTCTAATTAAACTTACCATAATATTCTAAAAATTCTAAATAACATATTGACCTAGTCAATTTCGTGTTCAGTTGCCAATAAGGCTTTCAAATGTCATATCGAAACATAATTTCAGACAAATATTCCTACCATAGATAGATATAAATACAAATAATATATAAATTGCACAATTAACATATAATCTCATTCTTACAACTTAATGAGCATTCTTAATCATGGATTATGTGTTAATGACGGATCGACGTTGTTACAATAATTACTTAGATTTAGGGGTGGACATCGACTCTTTGGCCCACTTGGCCCAATCCTATTTTTCTAGGGCTTGGAATGTTATTTTACCCATAGGACCAGGCTAGACTAGGCCAATATTTTTAACCCGAAATATTAATGGACTGGGTTTGGAATTTATACTTTCAACCCAGACCCGACCTGCTGTTAAATGAAGTAACTAGTTATTTATTTATAATATATTGAAATATATATTTTTTTGGTTAGGATTTAAACTTTATCTTTGTTGATTTTATTGACACTCACATTTATAATAATGTGTAATTGAAATAATTTAAGAAATCCTTCAATTTATACATAAAATGTTTCAATTTATAATGATATCAATATATTTATTTAAGAAATATAATGTCTGATTGAATTTAATTATGGAATTTGTTTTTAAACATATAACCCAATAAGTGGGCTTAATTATTTTCTAAATCAGACTTAGATAGATATAGAGGACCGATGTTAGAGCTAGGTCACGCTTGAGTTTAGACTTGGGCTTGGGCAAACATAAATTCCTTTATAATCTAGTGTCCGCCAAGCCCAACGATTTTCTACCCCTGATTTGATCCATTTTTTATTTTTATTTTTCTCGTAGTAATAATTGAAAAGATTTTCTTGGAAAGTTTTCCTATAAGGATAAGGATAATATCTGTATTATTTCCTAGGAGAATTAACTATTTACCTTTATCTAATAATAGATGTTGAACATCATGCATAATTTCTAATTGTTTTTTCTTAAATTTTTTGTTAAATTCTTTTTATAATTTTATTATAATATTATTTTGTTCGATAATTATTTATAGCACAGTACTATTATTTAAATTATCTTATTCGACTTCTTCAGTGCATCTAATGCTCATACATTAATATTGGTAAGACTGAAAAACCAAACTCTAATATCAATTCTAAAACACATGGGCGGAGGATTATAACATTGTCAAAAAGCCGACAAACTATACAAAAAAGTCAAAAAAAAATTATTTTCTCTCTATTTTTTGCATGATTTTTCGAAAAAAATTAAAAAATATCACAAACATATTAATTTTTTCGACTTGGATTCACTCCAGTTGGGTTTCCCAACTAGAGGGTGCTATTGGGCCTTTGTGAGTCCACCACAGAGGCTGCATCAATAATCTGAACCGTGTAATGTGTATACCTTGTCAAGTATTTCATCCCTGCAAAAAATCATATTGATCGAATATTGATAATTACTTGATCAAATCACATTTGTATAAATAAATTGTTGACACAAATGTGATCTAATCAAATGTTTATCAATATCCAATTAACGTGATTTTTTATAAGTGAAAAGTACTCGACAAAGTATATATATTGAAAGGGCCGGATTATCGATATGGGCCCGTGATTATTCCACAGAGGCCTCACCGCTTTCTCTAATTCAATATAAATTGAAAAGAGGTCCCTCCTTAATTTTTTTTTTTTTTTTATCTTATATGTTAATCAAAACATTACTAAAATAATATATTTATCACACGAGGCCTAGTCCTGCCAATACCAATATCCTATCACGGAAAGGCATAGAAGTACGAGCCAGTCAACGACGTAACAATCTCATCCCCTCTTCTCTTAATGAGAGGGTGTGCGAGTCCAATTGGCTCATATGCAACCGTGGTCCTCCAAACAAAAAAAAAAAAAAAAAAAAAAGATCTGCAGAAAATCACAAACAAAAGACTCTTTTGTTGCGATCCTCCGACAAAACCATGTGAGTCCGTTTTGCCCCGATGACTCGGGTCGAGTGTCTACTCTAAGTTAACTCGCAAAAATAAGCTGCACTTTTTTCCACCAATTGCTTTCTCGTGCACAGAGTATGTTTGTTTCCCTTGATTTTAATGGCTCACCTACTTCCAAAACTAACCTTATTTTGTGTCTCGAATAATGCTATATGCATTATATATTAATTAATATATTAATCAATAATATAGTATAATTTTAAATATTTTTAATTTTTGTAATTTATATAATAAGTAGGATTATAATTTTAAAATAGTAATATCATAATATATGTTAATATAACATTACCATCATATCTCACAAGCAATTCAATAACTGAAACTTTGTAGTTTGATGTGATTTATGGATCTCTTTATATTCTCTTTTAAATTACATTAAATAAGCCTTTAATTGGATAAAATTGTCATGAAGAGCTAATTCTATACATGTTCAATTTGAGTAATGATATATAAAAAATAAAAGATAAATTATAAATACACCTTCTGAGATTTGTTTAAAATACGAATTGCCTCCTGTGGTTTAGAAAATTACAAATATCTCACTGTCAGAATTTTTTATTTAACATAATTAATTGAAAAGGTGAAATTTCTGACTATTCACCTATATAATAATAAAATTATCAGAATTATTAATTGAAATAAAATTTTAACATTATTAAAAACTGTTAATTAACTTAATGATTTATTAATAAAAGGACCTATTTGTTATGAAATTAGAAACCTTAGAGGGCATAATGTAATTTTTAGAATCATAGGGAGTAATTTGTAATTTAAGTAAATCTCAAAGAATATATTGTAATTTACCCATTGCTTTGATTATAATTTACGAAGATGTCAGGTCATATTATTTTTATAATAAATTTGCATAAAAATTAAACATTTTTTCGTAATAAATTTTGTCCATAAAATGGGACTTATGTGTAAAATTTCTTTAATAGGGGCATTTACTAATAAATTCCATTTCCAAGTTTATGGATCATTTAGTGTCATAAATATTTTTATGAACTTATAAATCATATCTCACATTAAAGTCTCTCAAATGAAGCATACTTACATTTGAAAATGTAATAAGATGATAGTGCATATATTAGAATGATATTTCATTATCACATTTTAAATTTGGCAACATTTTAATAACATAATAGTACATAAATGTCAAATTATCACATTTTAAGAATAATGACACATTTGATAAAAATTTAATAAGATAATAGTACACACATTTCAATGATATCATATTATCACATTTTAAGAATGACACATTTAAAATAATAATAATAATAATAATAATAATAATAATAAGATAATAATACACAAATGTTTCATTGTTGCATTTTAAGAAGAATAATACATTTGACAAAAATTTAATATGACAATAGTGTACCGATTATGATGATGTCCCATTCACATTTTAAGAATAATATATTTAGAAAATGTTTGATAAGAAAATAGTGCACAAATAATATTTACATTTAAAAATCATCAGAAAATATAGTGAGAGGATCTCATAGTGTATATTTTTAAATTCAATAGGACTTACAGACTGTTTGTTACTGTTTTTGGGAGGTGATTATAGTTTATTTTGATTTGAGAGTCTGTTCCAGACTGTTTGGTCCAGTTTTTACTTATAACTTATTAGGTAGAAATAGTTTAAATAAGCTGAAAAAAACAGATTATTTGAAAATTGGGATATGAGTGCTTTTAACTTCTACTTTCTGATTATCAGCTTTTTACTTAAAAAAGCTCCACCAAATAGGGCCTTCAGGTTGTTTTGGGTATGACTTATTTTTTGACTTTTTTACTTATTAAGAAAAGACGTACAAAAAAGTAAAGATGTGATGTGATAAAAATAATCCAATATATCAATAAGCAGCTTATTTGGAGTGTCCCTAAAAGAGGCCTTATTGTCCACAAAAAAAAAAAAAATAATAATAATAATAATTAAATAATAAAATAGGAGTTTCCGGTACATACTTTTTTAAGATGTGACTTATGAGTAAATTTTCATAAGTAGATACCACATATGATATAATCAGACAACTCTTAAATTATAATAAAAGTAATGTTATAATCAATATCACAATATAAGTCATAACTAACATTACAATAAATCATAACCAAATAACACAAATGTTGTAAGCAAATGTGCATACAGTACACATTCCAAATAAAATGTGTACCATAAAATTTCTTTAAGAATTATACTTTCTCTGTCCCAAAATATTAGTCCCTTATTTTATTTTTTATTATCCAAAAATATTAGTCCATTTTTAAAAATTAATGACTAAAATAATATGAATTTCCTATTTTGCCATATTTTTAAATTCATTAACAACACAAAAAGTATAATTTTATCAATTGATATTTCTAAAAAAATGTACTACTAAAGGGTAGTTTTGGAACTTATATTTTTGAAATGTAATAATTGTCCTATAAAAAAAATTAAATTCTTCAAAAGAGACTAATATTTTGAGACGAAATGAATAATAATTTTTTTATTTGTATAATTTTTTTTTTTTTTTTTTTTTTTGGGTAAGATTTATTTCTATAAGATTACTCATTAATTTAGAAAACCATGAACTTGTTTGAAGACGACTATTTCTCCAATAAAAAATGTATAAATCTCAAACTTACTTCTAAATAAATGATTAGATATGTGATATGAATGTGAGTCCTATTACCCTTCTTGAATGAGGGAAAATATAATGATTAAATATTTCATATGAATGTGGGTCTTAGCATTACCCTTCTTCAATGAGGGAATGGTGAATTAATTTGAAAAACCAAAATCATATTTATTGGGTTTTAAAATAAATTTTGATCAATTTTGTTAATTTAATATATTTCATATTTTAATTTTTACATTTTATTTCAATAATTAATGACTTTATATCCATATTACAAGTTGTTGGCATATGTAAAATATGTATTAATATATAATTATAAGTGTTATTTTTCTAGATATTTTACAAAAAAACAATTACTAACTAAAAAGAGAATAAATAAGAGCCTAAATATATATATATATATATATATTTTAATTAAGCCAAATACATAATGATTATTATTATTATTATTATTATTATTATTATTATTATTATTATTATTATTATTATTTATTTATTTATTTATTTATTTTTTTCAAACAAAGATTACATGGTTGAGTGAAGTTCTCCTTGCAAGATGAAATGGCAACATCATCTTCAACAAATCAATAAAAATAAATTCACATAAGATTTTTTTATAATTATAGATATTTATATTTGTTATCATTTTTTTAATATATAAATTAAATACAGTTTGAAAGAATTTAATAAGTGTTTATTTATTTATTTAAGAGGCATTTACACAATAATTACATAATATATAAATTAAATATAGAATTTAATAAGTGTTCATTTATTTATTTATGCAAAAAGTAAGAAAATTAGGATTTCATTTATTTATTCATTTAATAAGTGTAATTATTATAAATTAAGTGTTTATTGTAATCAATAGTGTAATTATTACAATATTTGAACCAATCACCAATCACCAAGTCAATTTTTTAAAAAAAATATTAAAAATTTTCCTTAATATATAGATTTGTTCTTTTTGCTTTTATTTATTTTTTTGATAAAATTATATAAAATTGATAAATCTTTTAAACATTTATTAAATTTTTTATCAAATTAATTTTTTAATTTTTAAAAATTAATCATATAATTTTTATTAATTTTTATCAATTTTTTTAAAATATTTGTTTGACATTTATTTTTGTCAAATTAGTTTATATTTTATCAAAATGAGGGAAAAGATCTACAGCTTGCCTAAGCCAGCCCAAGTAAAAGTTGCCACGTAGGTAGGGCCAACATTCCATAAACTAAAGGCATATGATCGTTCAAAGGAGTGGTTACCAACTCCAAGACCTCGATATGGTGCGGTGCCGTATTGGAGGGGGACATACGCACTGCCTCTGCCGAGGCCTCTCATGTGCCAACCTCGTTTTAATCTACACGATCCTCTTATCAAACCAATAACACTATACGAAATATATAAGAAAAATATATTTAAACCTACATCTTAGAAAAGTATGGATTGAAAAATGGAGTATTTATCTGTAAATTATAATAAGTGAACTTATTATTTAATAAGTCTTATAGAAAAAATTTATGATAAAAAAATATTATTAATTGTAAATTTTAGCGATAATTTATAAAAATCATGACAAAAAAGTCACTAATTAATTGTGAATTTTAACGATATATGTAAAAAATTGTCACAAAAAAATTATTTTTAGCGACAATTTTACCAAAATTTATTTTCAATAGAACTTGATAGGAATTAAGTCTAACTATTAGAACTTATTGATAATTTACTCTTGAAAAATCTCATAAATTTTCTTACAATGTGGTAATAGGGTATTGTTTAAATGTGTGTATTATTTCTTATTTGTCAAATATATCATTATTTTAAAATAATATCTAATTAAATTTTTATTAAATGTGTTTTTTATTTTATTTTATTTTATTTTAAATGACAATCAAATATTATTATAATATGTGCACTATTATCTTATTACGTTTTCAAATGTGAGTATGTTTCATTTTCAAGATTTTAATGTGAAATAAGACTTATAAGTTCATAAGAATATTTATAGGATTAAATGGTCCATAGATCATGGATATAAAATTTAGTAGTAAATTAACTCTCTTCTTTATAATTATGACTCTCATAGGATTAAATTATGATATTTGTGATAATAAAACACACAAACATCATAACTTACATATGAGGGTGTGTATCATAACATTTTCATAATTTTTATACATAATAATTTGATTCATTGTGGACCTTTCATTTCAAAATAAAATATCATTAAAGATGAGTTTATTTACAATAATGATATTACCACATTATTCTTGTAAAAATTTTTGTATGAATAAAATTTTTCATTAAGAATTATTGACCCAAATTATTTAGTGGTATTTGAGCAAGCTGAGGTTAGAATTATGCAAAATACTGCTCAATCCGTTAAAATTGTGCAATTCGCACTGATCTGCCCACTAATCGTGGCTTAGTTTGATCTACGATTTGAAATTTATAATACTCCTTTGAAATCGTCTCGTTCCGCTATAGTTAATACATATATTTGTTTTTACCACTAATGAAATAGCAAATTAAAAATGAGTGTGAAAGAGATTTAAAATATGAAATTTATTGCAAATTAGTGTTATATATTAAAAATATTATGTAAATTAATATTATATGTTAAGCAAATGTTAAATAATTGTTTAAAATTATTCTTTAATCAAAAAACAAATTAAAACCTCTCAAAGTGCCAAAATCGCGATTTTATTATTTGTTAATCTATCGTTGACGATTTTGTTTATAATTTGACCCTCAAACCGCACTGAATCGCACTGCCCACACTTGTAGTTGAGGTGATGCTCTAACTTTATTTTTATTAGTTGAAACAGTAAAATTCATTATTTTTTTTTTTGTTTTCTTTGAGAAGACAATTAAATAAGTGTCTTACTATGAATTATTAAGAATTGTATGAAACAATAATCTAAAACTACCAAATAATTTCTGTAAATTATAAGTGTTAAATTTATCTCGTATCACCTCCTAATAATTGAAATTTAGTTTATATATTCCAGAAGCTCCTTTATTTATTGTCAAATGATTTTAGTTTAAAATTTTAGTATGGTATTAAAATTGGATCTCATGTGGCCTCTAGTTCTTCGTCCGAGCCTATTTTCTTACATCTCATCTTTTTATCACTTCCACGTGCTATTTAAGTTATATCTACGAGAAAGTGTTCAACTTGTGCATGTGAAAAATTAATTGATGTTGAATTAAATTGATTTTTTACATGAATAATTTTCTCAATTCATTATATAAGATAAACAGTTTAGATTGTTAAAGTGACTCCAAATTTAGTCTTATAGCGAGTCAACTTTATCATGAAATTAAGATTTTCAATTTTAGCAAGTCCAGACTCATCCCACAATGCCTTTCACAATCACCCAAACTTGATTAATATATTTCAAAGGTACTTTTCCTTTTTTTGTCAATTAATTTTGAATTAAATCAAAATGTTTTAATAATAAGAGTTATCACCTTTTTCTCAAAATTTTAAGAGGAAATTTACGAAGTGTTAATAAGCAGACATAATGGACAATATTTTAAAAGTACTAAATAATTTCTTCTTTTTCAATACATGGGAAAGATAAAAAAGAATCAAGGGCTAAGCCCTTTCCCTTGTTATAACTAGAATGCAAGGTTCTAAATATCAGTCGGTACGTGCCGTGCTGGCCGGTTCGTACCGAAAAATTGGAGTGCTGAGTCGAATATGGGCCGGTATACCGGCAAGATTGAAATTCTCGTCCGTAGCAGCCGATTTCCGATACGTATCGGCCTGAATTCGATATGTGAGCGATACAATTCCGATACACGTATTCTATCGCTGATATAGCTGAAAATGGAGCAAAGCACTTGCAAAATAATTGTTGTGCTCGGTTTGTAATTTGTTTAAGGTGTGTTCTCTCACCGATTTCAAAAATAAATGTTGTGCTCAGTTTATAATTTGTTTAACCTGCAAAAATAATTGTTGTGCAAAGTTTGAAATTATCTTATTAATTACTAGTATAATATACATAATTTTTAGAAATTTTGGGGTGCAACTGCCCCTGCGTGCACCCCTTAGATCCATCCTTGTATTGAAGGGTATTTTCATCTAAAAAATATTTAAAAGTTTGGTTTAACTCACAGTGCAATAACAGAAAGGGTCAACGTGAAACATGCCAATAGTTTAAAGAGTTTATTTGTATGTTTTTATATTTTAAGGAGTCAAAGTGATATTCTTCAATAGTTTATGGGGTCCATTTGTGCGTTTTAATAGTTCAGGGGTTCAAAGTAATAGTTTTCAATAATTTTGAGAGTCCCTGTGTAAATAACCCTTTATTTTTTAGATTATAATATATAGATCATTTATAAAACAAGTTAAGTCAACCTGAAAATTATAGCTACATTATCTTTTAAGAAACTAATATGGCTACGCTTATCAGATTAATTTAATTTTTCAAGAATAATATATACATTATAATTTAAAAAATAAACTACTCGAATTATCAAGATAGAACCCGTGATAGGCCCACTAGCCCAACCAACATAGACAAGCAGCTCCAACAAAAATTTTAATTTTAAAAACTGATTTTTATCCCGAAAAGAGAAAATCATATAAAATTAATGAGTGTTTTTACCTTTTCATTTTTCTACTAAATTAATTTTTAATTTTTTTTAGAAAACAAACTCAAAAACTCAATCAAATAATGAATTTAAATTTAAAAAGTTGTGTCAGAATATTCTGTAATAAAACTCAGTAGGCTAAAATAATTTTAATAAGTTAAAGAAAATTGGTTATTGAGCAAGTGATGCTTTTAATATATTTATTTTGTAATTATCAATTTTTAGCCTGTTCAATTTATTACTTTTTTTTAAAGATAAATTATAAATACACTTATTAAGATTTGTTTAAAATACAGATTGTATTTTGTGATTTAAAAAATTATAAACACCCATTGCTAGGATTTTTTATTTAACATAATTAATTGAAAAAATGAAATTTCTAACTACTCTTCTATATAATAATAAAATTACCTTAATTATTAAGTAAAATAAATTTATGACATTATTAAAAATTATTAATTAATTTAATGATTTATTAATAAAAGCGTTAGTTGTTATGAAATTAAAAACTTTAACAGACGTGATATAATTTCTAAAATTACATGAGACAATTTTTATTTTAAGTAAATATCAGAAGGTATATTTGTAATTTACCTCTTTTTTATATTGACAATTGAATGTTGTTCATGGGATTGTAAATTTGGCCCAACCCAATCCACTCGAGCCTGGGCTCGACCCAGCCCATTGTTGGGCCATGCGGGCTCCTGACAAAATTCAAGTCGGCCCGGGCCAGCCCACATGAAAAAATCTAGGCTCAAGTCTACTCAAAATAGGGCTCGCAGGCCTTTTTTTTTTCCAAAAAATAATTGATAGATATTATATATATATATATATATTATATAAGGAGTAAAAACAAAAGAAAAATTGTACCATAGTATTTTAATATGATTAATGAGATGTTAGATAATGTTTTATGTGGTATTTAGTTATAACTTATATTTTGTTAGTTATGACTAAAAAAGTATTAATTATGCCTTTTTTTTTTCTTTAGTTATAAAGTGTATCAAAAGAAACGAAATATTACAATCAATAAATCAAATAGACAACATTTAATGAAAAATTTTATTTCAAAATGAAATAAATTATTACAAAAAATTTCGAGCCAATTAGGACGGGCCTCACAGGCCTGGCCAAGCTTCAAACTAGACAGTGCAGGCCTAGGCCCAGGCCCAGGTTCAGAGTCTCGAGCTGGGCTCAGACCCAAACCTAACCAGGTCAGGCCGCATCGGACCATGAACAGGTTTTGGGTGGGCCAGATTTAAGCCCCTCGCTGTTAACTAGTGCAAATTAAAAAAGTGTCATAGTTATTTAGAATTTTTTCATATTAAATCTTAATGAACTCCAAATATATATACGTATATATAAACATAGGGAGATGACTTTCTTTCATTCATGATCTGATTGAAGGGTGTTATTCGGGATCGTGGAGTCTATAATGGGTCTCATTTTGATGTCAGGACTTTTGTGTTTAAAATATTAGGTCGATTCAATAATTATAGCCCATCAATTTATCATTTTTGTCACAACAAAAAAAAGGTCTGTTTTTAAAAATAGATTGACGACAAGTGTACTTTTAAAAATAGATCATCTATTTTTATTTATTTGTTTATTTGTAACAAATGTAATAAATTGAATATGTTATGTAACACTTCCAAATAAATGACATAAAGTAAATCCGATTAACCTCTTTCAATTTAAACATTCTCAACTCGATTAATCAAATCTCTATGTTTGTATTTTAGTTCATATGAGAGATTTACAAAGAGATCTACATGCAATACATATTCAATCTTTTTAAAGGATAAATTCATAGCATGTGTGACGATTAAAACAAAAGGAAGAACACAAAAGAATGCCACAAGAGCTACAAGTTCTAAGGTTTAAGCACTACAACAAAAAAGGGTTTTCATATTATGAATGGAAAGTCATTCACTTTTAATGACATGTTTGTTAAAAACTATTTAACGTTGTTACTTTTTTAAAAACTATTTAGTTATTTTTCAACGACTACTTTGTTAGTTGGCGAGACAAATAAAAAATATGTCATACAATGACTTATTATGTCTGCCATAAAATATGTAGTATTCTTTTTTTCTCAAATTCAACAGGTTCTATTTGACCAATTTTATACAATCTAACAAATATTACAAACAAACATCACAAAACATCAATTAACCACCAAAATATTATTTAAAACATCAAAAAAAAAAAAACTATATCATTAAATTATAAACATTCGACAATTGCCTATACATTCCAAACATTCGAAGAACCAAAGCTCAAACATATTCAAACACAACCTACATTTTAGCTTCAAAGTTCCAAGTAAAGAGCTTAAAGCTAGCCTTCAAAAATTACGAGCACGAATAGTTGTGTAGACATTATTTTTGTCAATTTATCAACTTCACAATTCTAAAGCTTGAATGTTTCCACCTTTGAGGAGCTTGACGATATAACATGACCAAAATAAAATAAAAGAGAAGAAAAAATCTATGAATGATTTAAGAACATATTTCAAGCATGAACTTTTATCCTCTTATTAGGATCCAAAGGTGGTCTCTGTGGTGGTTGGGAGGCGAGCTCATTCTCTCTATCTATGAACCTATTACAAATGAAAATACATAATTAAATAACATAACAAGCCTTCTTTTTTTAGAAAAGAACCAAACAAAAATGCTTAGAAAAATATGGACTGATTGTGAGAAAGCAAGGATAGTTGACACAATAAAACTTTCATTTTAACTTTGCAATTTCAATAAAAAACACTTCTTTGAAACTCCTAAGAGGTGATCAACAATTCTAGGATGTGTGTCTAATTTAAGAAAAAAAATTTAATGTCAGCACAACCATCCCTTCTTGTATGCTTGATTGACATGTACATTCAACACTCTTTCATATCACAACCCCATAAATTTTGTGCTTGCCACAAACAAGCAAATGCAGAAATTAAAAAGATAAAATAAAGATGTAATAGATAACACAAATGGCAGACAAATTTCTTAGTTCTATTTCAAAGATTTGCAACAAAATCAAAACAAGAATCTCACTCAAGATAGGCCATTGGTGCTGCATCACCAACTAATCTTTTGTATCCACCTGCTCTATCTCTACAACACAGAAAAGTTTAGTAAATATTACAACCGTACACCAACAAAGACTGGAAAAGAAAGATGTATGGTGGTCTTATGACCGAGCGAGAGAGAAATAGGGTGAGCTTGAAGAGATGTCTCCTGTGAAAACCTTAGAGCTGGCTTACTTCTTAAGGTAGAAATCTTGTCTTTGATGTATTACAAGGTGGAATTGGCTTTGTCTTTGATATATTACAAGGTGGAATTCATCCAAGGATTGAAAGTTGTCCTAAACTCCAAACAACATCACTTTCATAATTTCAATAGTTAAATTGAAGCAAAATGAAGTGGATTGGCCTATATAAGATAGAAAAAATGCAAAAAATAAAGAGCAGAGGAAAAACAATGAAAGAGTAACAAAGTCTATATAGACCTAAGACTAAGATTCCCTATAAGTAACACGTAACAAAGCACAATTTACAATAGAGAGGGAAGGATAAAGTGTAACTAAATTGCAGGTACAATAAGCAGGTGTCTAAATCCAATATTTTATTTAATGGGCTAATAGATGGAAAAATTATGAGCCCAGATGAGTGAAAACTTTGTTCTCCAAATGTTTCTACTAAATGTGTGAGACAAGATGAGATGATTTAACTCATGAGAAATTGTGTTTAATTAGTTGAGTATGCAAAACTAAATGTGAATGGATATTCAATAAGATGATAAATGCTTTCAATTTTGATATTTGAATCAAAAGCTTGCGAAGACAAATTACTGGAAAGGTAAATTACCTAAATACAGCGCAAGTATGGCTGAAAATAGCCATTTATACTTTGATGCTGAAGTGCATACATTACCTTGAGGAATTCTAAACTTTATGATTGCTGCACAGTCCACATGTCGATATCAATTATTTAAAATTAAAAAGGTTTCAGTATATATATATATTTTTTGAAACAGCCAAAGATGAAATTTATTGATAATGATCAAGCAAAAACATTGACAAAATCAATAAAAAGACAGAGAGTAGTTGGTAAGGCACCAACATAGAAGAAAGCAAAGAACACCTAGACTCCCAAAACACCAAACAAAAAGAGAACAAAACAGAACCATCGAAGAAAGCATGAAACACCTAGATTTACAACCGCAACTTTAATGATAAAGGTGAACAACAACCGAACCATACGGATCATTATCAACCCAAAATAGATCTACTCCCCAAACACAATCTTATTTTCCTCAGATTGGTCAAAAAGTCTTGAGAAATGAAACTCCTTGAATCTATGTTTGTTTTAATCAACTCACACAGTCCACTAAAAGATGCACTCATTTCTGAGACCATAGGACAGTCAAGGGAATGACCTTCCATATCCATTTCTAAGCTTTCAGTATATAAGTAAATCATATAACAATTTAAATTTTTGTTGCAAGTAATTTGTGCTCATATATTAGTTGAATCAATCAACTTCGAAGAACCAATGGCTTTTTTCAGGATGGACTATGATTGTTAAAGTCTAAGGAAGCTACAAAAGCCCAAAATTGAGATTTAAAACTAGATATTACTACCCAAAACCATAACATATTTATGGTTTAGTTTTAGATGAGTTGTAGCTCCATTGAAATTTCTTCTAATCCTTCTTTTCTATTCTTTTATCTATCTATTTTAAAGAAATTTTATGTTTATATTATCTCTTTCCCCTATCTTCTCCTTGATCATTGATGTCCCTTCCACTGCCATGGTCACCTCCTTGTCAATTTGTTTTTGAAGACCATGTGAACACCTCAGGAAAAAGAATGAATGATGCAAAAGCATAGGCAGGAAAAAAGGAAAAAAAAAAAAAAAAAAAAAAAAAAAAGAAAGAAAAGAAGATAAAGAAAAAAAACAGTTTAAATTTTGTTCTAATAAAATTATGAGCAAAAACCAACGAAAAAGTACCACCACAACACAAATGCATGAATGTATCAAAAAATTAATTGGTTAGCACAATAAAAAGTGAGATATAGCAACCCAATTGAAATTATATGCAAAACAAATTATGAACACCGTAAAAAAATAAAAAAATAAAAAGAGTGCATGTAACAACAAACATTAGCATTCTTCCTGATGCATAATTAAATGCATGGATGCTTGAGAAAAATATAGCCGAAAACCTAAAAAATAGAGGGAAAAAACATGCATGCATGCTCACACAAAACAAATAAACTTTGTGATTATCACCAAAATAAAGAAATACCTCATTTTCAGAAACAACTCTATCAATATACTTTTAAAATAATAAAATAAAATCTAGAAGCATTATTTACCAATTTCTGCATCTCATCAGATTTTTCTAATAAATAATTTACCAAAATTTCCCTTACTTTGTTCCCACCTTGAGGAGCAATGTAGTCCAACATCTGCTACAAAAGGGGAAAATGTTAAATAGCTCAAAGGAATAGATACCTTAAACACAAATACATAAATAGGCACCAAAAAAATGTAACAGTTAAATTCGAAGTCCAATTAAATTTGTTGAAGGCACTCTTATCACAAAACTCGTGAGATACAAATGTAGTTTCAATAATTTTAAAAACAAAGACAAATTTATCACAACCCAATATGCAAATTGAAACATATGGGGGGAAAAAGATGCAAATATAGGAAAAGTATTTCAAAGAAAACCTAGACAATCTGGGGAAAAAAATAAAATAAACTTGAAAAGACAATGGACTTGATTTGTAAATCAAAATGATGAAGTGGGTCTTCCAATATCTGGAAGGCCCTTGGTGAGAAGAATCATCATCCGTGGGAAATTCACAACTACCGCTTCCACAAGGCTGGACCATGTTGATGGTGATGTTCTAAAAAAAGTTACAAAGGGATTTGAACCCCCCAAAAGAACAGCAAAACAGGTACTAAAATATAGCAAAAAACAAGAGAGAGAAAAAAAAATCAACTGAAATAGAAACAATCACCGATGGTTTAGTTTTGAGATCACTGGATGAGATGAAGAGGAACGATAGAGGTGGAGGGAGGAGATTGAGATTCTCTCTATCTCTCTCTCTCTCTCTCTCTATCTAATCTGAAAGATAAAAACACTAATTGAATCAAAATCAAACCCAAGGTTTCATTGAAGAAGAAAGAGACATGACCTAGGGTTTTTACACAGCTATACAAATACACGATTATTATAAATAACATAAAATGAAAGGAGATGAGAGGAGAGGTAAGGTGGTCTCCTCTTCGTCGAGAGAGAATGATGGCAAGAGGAGAGATGGTCGGCGGTCGGCGGGGTCCCAATAGCGGTGGTTGCAAGAGGAGAGAGACAAAAGAGAAGGGGTAAATGAGAGGCAAAGGACGTATATTTTATTTTTACAAAATTTTATTTTAGCGCCTTTATTTTTTAAACATACAATTCATGACATGCATTGTGCGTCATAAAAGATAATATTTTTAACTGATATAAAAATATAATATTTTAACGACGGGCATTATGTGAAAAATATTCACTTTTCACACGCCATATGTACGTCGAGAAAGTTTTATTATTAAAAAATCATCATTATTATCATTCACTGGTTGGAAAAAGTATTGCAAAAAAAGTAAGTCGTAGAAGTGAGAAACTACGACATGCATTTATTGTATGCCGTTGATGTGGTGCCATAAAAAGTCATTTTTGTTGTAGTGAAGCCCAGTTACACAAATGATGGTTATCTAAAGCCCATATATGTAAAGCTCTCGGCTTATAATAATAATAATAATAATAATAATAACAATAATAATAATAATAATAATAATAATAATAATAATAGAGCCTCGTATTCTCAAACACATTCATCGCTTTTAGCTAGGCAGAATCACCACATCCTTTACTACACAAATCCACTAGGGGTGAGCATAAAGCAGAGTAGAAGGATCTTAACAAAGTATATATGTTCAAGCAATTTCCACAATGTGTATGCCATGCAATGCCATGCTCCAAAAATCCATATATTTGTTCTTTTTGAAAGCCACATGCAATACTCATTTCAAAAATACATTATCTTAGTAATTTCATAATACACAGCGGGTTGATAAATATGACTCAGGTAATCCCTAGGTTGGTGTATGCAAGTAGGCATATCAAGCACTACCAATCCTCACTTTATTGGCTTCTAACCAGAAGGCACGTGTATAGCTGGTTTTTCGTGCTCCTCAGAGGGGTTTAGGCTCATCGGGTACGATAGCGCTACAGTTCGGACTCTCATGGTTTTGAATCTGGTTTCGCAAGTGCAATGTGAAATGGAAAACAAATGAGAGTCCAAATCTGGTAAATCTTTAGAAAATCTATTAATAATCAGAGATGTCAAAATGGATAGTATTGTCAAATTTTAGAGTCGCAACCTAATATTTTTGAAAAATTTAGGAAACTCATGACTCATGCCAAAGGCCACTTGTTTGTCGTAACCAAAGTTGTCTTAGCTCGGGCACTTAGGTATGAGAGGGAATGTCATGAATTGAGCACCCCCCTCACCCGATCAAAGATCGACCTCTACTAATCATGATGTGATTTTTATCAACATTATATGCTATTGTTCTGATTTTATTATGCTAACTTACTATGTGAGGTACACAAGTATAGATTGTTTCGCTTGCTTTGGAAATGACTTGATTTTATGTGATTTTTAAAAAAGTTTTGAGTGCACACAACTCAAAAAGAAAGAAACGAGCTCGTACGTACATTTGATCAAAATCATCCCCAATGCAAGTAAAATAACCTTCATCTGTAGGCATTCAAATAGTTCATTTTGAGTAAGCATGTAGCCTCATGGTAAGATGCTAAGTATGGCAACAATCACACATATGAATATGCTAAAGAAAAAAATGCTCACTTAATACTCCAAGGTAAGTCAAAGAAAATGAAAACAATTATAAAAAAAATGCATGACTCTAACAATGCACATGACTAATGCAACGCATACAAGAATGCAACTATTAGGTTCGACTTTATTATGTCATATGGATTAACTCAAAGCATACGGTAGTACACGTATTCAAGTAAGTAGAAAATGACAATGATATTCAATAATGATGAACCAAACCTTAATGCATGCAAAAGTGGATGCAAAGCATGGCAATGATATGAAATGAAAACTTGATTCTATATACAACCACGATAAGCATATGAATAAAAGAGAAAAGGAAATGGGGGTTGGAAGACATACATCACATATTATAAATTTGCCCTTGCACAAGAGGGTCTGAATGTCCTATTTAATTAACTAATTAATTATTACTAGTCTGAATCAAAACAACTAATTAATTATATAATATGAGTCTCGAAGCTAATCTAATGGACTTGAATGAGCGGTGAGTCGCAAGTGAGAACATTCTCTGGAAACCTCTCTATTTACTGTTAGAAGCTGCTCTGTTTACAGTCAAAAAATAGTTCTGTTTGGTTCTAAAAAATCTGCTATGTTTTGCTGGAAAATACCACTGTCGTACAACACTCTTGGCCAGCAGGCCTGATCAAGTGGTCGGCCGTACATAATAATGACCGGCTGGCCACTATTTCTGGAGAATACCCTACTGTAGCAGAATTGGAATAGAGCAAGACAAGGGTTTCCAAAAGCTATTCATCCATCATGCTCCCTCTTGTCATGAGGTTTTTCAAGAAGGGAGTAGGTTTGGTTCCCAAATCATCAACCATTGTAAATTTGTTGCATGATGATCTTTAAAAGCAAAAGACTTGGCTAAACACACAAAAAAAGTGCTATGCTCCTTGCCTCCTTCCTATTATGAACTTTATTCAACGAAGAGGTAGACATGCTTAACTCACAACTCATCAAGTCACAAGATAGTACATGATGATCATAGAGCAATCAAAATGGAAAAAAGGTAACAACTCAAAAGTGTTGTCAACTTATCTCCCTACTCATGGAATAAGGATGAAACATCCCTTTCTATGCTTCAGTTTTGAACTAGGAGAGAGTTTTCAACACTTCTCAAGAAAGGGCTCTTTAGGAGCAACAAAGCAAGTAAGGAAAGAAAGACAAAAAAGCAAGCTATTTATCAAGGCTTAAACACACAACTTGCCAAAGTTGTTAACAACTCTTCTTTTCATGGAAAAAGGATGAGACATCTATTTCCATGTTTTGAAAATGATTGATTAGAGAGTTTTTCATCACTTTGAACATGGAAGCTACTACCAAGCTTCAACGTAGACAAAAACAATATGAAAGCAAGAAATTTACACTAAACGGATTGGCCTAAGCTTTAATACTCCCATGACCACAAGATTCCAAGTTACATAAGGAAAGCTAGAAACGATCAACTCAAATTGGCCGTTATATCCTAAACACACCAAATCCGAGGGGACTTACAACAACACAAATATGATATTTAAAGCATAGGAAGTAAGAGCACATATAGCGGAGAGGACTAGGACCCTTTTATAAGCTCATATTCAATTTATATCACACACAAACTACCTAAAATAGTGCTAAAAGGTATTGAAATTGAACCAAAAGAAGTGAAAAGAAAGCAAAAAAAAAATGAAAGAAAAACAAAGGGTTGCACAACAAGTGAACTAGCCAATGAAAAGGTGGCTAGGTCACTCATTTCTAACAAAGTTTTAATTACATTTAAGCTTAAAAACAACTCTGAAATCAGTATGAAAGTACAAGAAAAAGAGAGAAAATATAATTGAAGAGTTCAAAGATCACTTCTTAAAAGAGAGGATGTTCTTCTTAGTTCACAAGCCACAAGCTAAATACTCTTGAGAAACTGAAATTGTGTTCAAGAATCTCAGCAAAAGCTTCAAATTTGAGCTTGTAAGGTGTATGTATTGTATACCTATATTGCAAGAGGGTAGAGAATATGGTTGGGCAAGCTATAGGCTCCTAGAAAATTTTCTAACCCCAAACCATGAAGGGGAGTGTTGTATTTATAGAAAAACAGCTTCTCACATAGGAAATATATGTAAAGAAGACAGCTGGTCCAAAGCATGTGCATGGGGGCAATTGGTAGCTGTCAAAATATCTACTATGCTGAACATGGTCGGCCAGCCAAAAAGATGTACGGCCGGCCCAATGAAAATGGCCTACCAGCCATTTTCTAGCCAACTATTCTCTGAGTGGTCGAGCTAGAAAACAATAAGGTTTTGGTTCAAAGGGGGTGCAAGGTTTAGGTTTTAAAGCTTGAAACCGAATCTGTTTGTTGAAGATTTTGAACGATTGCACAGCGTAACATTTCATCATTGAGTGTTCAGAGTGAAGTGCCCAAGTCTTAAGGGCAGTCAAAATTGGATGTCTATAATTGCCCCTTTTTGACAGAGCTCAAAGTCATTTCATGATGTGAGTGAATGTTAAAGTCCGAAGACGACCCATTTGACATGGCCGTAAGACTTGGGCAAACAAACAAAATGTAAAGGCAATTGGTTGAACTTGAAAGTTGCCTACGTATCGCACTGCAAGGAATCAAACCAGTGTAGTTCAATGGAAAAATGCAAATGACATGCTCAAGAATACACTTGGAAACTGGACTTACACGCTTCGCGAAGCCGATTATTTTTGAAAATCCATGATCGTGCAAGACAATGCAATGAGTAATAAATAGATGATAGCATATAGATGAAACAAGCCTCACGCCTAAATCAAAACAAGTCCAACTGTGCCTCACACGGAAATGAGTAAGCAAATGTCAATTCCAAATGCGTTTCACGCGAAAGGAGGAAAAATGGTGTAACAAATAGGCATATCTAACTGTATCTCATACAAAGAGAGAGAAGGTTTGAACTAACTTTAAATCAAAATCCTAACGCGTTTCACACGAAAGGAGGGAAGGGTGGTCCAACCAACAAGCATATCTAATCGTATCTCATACGGAGAAAAGGAAGATTGTAGCCAGGTAAATAAACATCCTAACAGGTTTCATGCGAATGGAGTACAAAGATGGCATAACCAGCAGACATATCTAACCGTATCTCATATAGAGAGAGGGAAGATTTTAACCAAGTAAATAAACATCCTAACACGTTTCACGTGAAAAAAGTACAAATGTGGCGTAACTAGCAAACATATCTAACTGTATCTCATACGGAGAGAGGGAAGGTTAGCCAAACTATGTCTAACGTAGAAAGGGTGAACAAAAGCAAGCCAAACCACGCTTTGCATGAAAAGGGTAAAAGGGGTTACAAGCCAAACTGCACTTCGTGCAGAAAGGGTAAAAGGAGTACAAGCCAAACTATGCTTCGTGCAGAAAAGGTAAAAGCTCCATGCCAAACTACGCTTCGCACAAAAAAGGATGGAAGGTGCAAGCCAAACTACGCTTCGCGTAGAAAGGGTGAAAGAAGAGTAAAACCCAACCTATGCCTCGTATAGAAAAGATGAACAAGCTTAATGCATGCAACAAGCCAAACCACACCGTCGGATGATAAGGATAGACACAATAAAATGAATAGGCACGATGCACATGGATACAAGATAATTGCTGTAGTTGACATGAAATAAAATGTGATGCATATTCCATACAACATAACATGCAACATAATAGAAAAGATGAACAAAAAATGATGGCTTTGAAAACACCTCATAGGGGGAAGTGGCGATGAACAGCCCTACTCTGCCGGGGATCCTCCTCTTCCTTTTCTGTTTTTCAAACTTCTACCTTCAATTCACAGTCAAAGATTCTCACACTTCGGAGACATGGCGAAACCTAGAAAGGTGCATCCAGAATGGAAATCAGAATTTTCTGTAACTGAAGCAACCTCAAATACTCCAATTTTTCACTTTTCAAGATGAATACCAGAATAACCATGCCCCAAAACTAGGCAAAAATCATCAAAATACACTAGAACAGTAAGCCGGCCAAAAGATGGGCCGGCCGTACAATGTATTGGCCGGCCGGCCAATCGATTCGGTTACAGGGGCAGTTACGGGTTTTCAATATGTGGCTCATTAAAAACATATTTTGGGCCCTTATTTCACACACACATACATTCCGAAAACCTCCTCTCTCTCTCTCTCTCTCTCTCTCTCTCTCTCTCTCTCTGTCGAGGTGCTCTCTCTTTCTCTAAATTTTCACTCTACTCGCTTTACCTAACAACCCACGCAAACTTTTTTCGTAAAATCCTTTTGGCCCTCTATGTTTTGAACCGATTAGATTTTGATTTGGTTGAATTTTTGGGTTTCCCATTGTTTTTTGCTTGTTTTTCACAGGTTTTCCTTGGTTTCCGTGTACTTACTTTCGCATTTTCACTTTTTCCCTCACGTTCTCTCTCCTAAGGCATGGTTTTGGGGTTTTTCCTTATTTCCCTCATTTTTCTTTCTTTTCTCTCACCACCTACCACATTCTCCATGGCCGATGATATTTCACATGATGATGCCCCTCCGAGGTACCTATTTCTTCGTCTGCTATAGGTGTGGAGGTCCCGATAATAGAGGAAGCAAATAGAGCGGCAAAGGATATTACTGCTGACATCGCCGCAGATGAGATTTACCCTTCAGAACTTGACCTCGAGTTACCACTGTTAAGGGTGAGGCCATTCAACCCAGCCACTTACCACCTGTGTACACATGCGATGGCCCTCAGCGGGATGTTCCAGTCTGAGGATTTTGCCTGGGACATGCCCGAGGATTTTCTCTTGCGAGAGCACACCTCGCACCTCTCCCATGATGCCTCTGAGGTAAGGACTTTTGCTTCTTTTCATGTACTTTTCTTTGACATTCATTATGATCTTTTAACTGGCCATGCACTTAACAAATTCGTCTTTCAACACAGGGTAACGCCTATGCCTGGAGAGGTTATGACGCAGTGATAGCGAGAGACTGGTACTAGGAGCTTCTAGCTCGAGTCCAAGAGATGGTTGACGAGGCAGGCTTCGACCTATTCTGTTCCAGACTCTCACGGCTACAGGCGCGCCGGCCCTTGCTCGGTACCCTGGTGGAGAGGTGGTAGGACACCACCAACTTCTTCCACTTCTCCACTACCGGGGAGATAACGATGCCGCCTTACAACTTTTCCATGATCATGGGGCTACGAGTAGGGGGTGATCCGATTCCATTCAATTTAGACATAGGCCAGTAGTGGACTTCCTAGGTTCATCTTTTCGGAGCACGCCCTCCATTGGATAGGCCATCCATGGTGCGCTATAGTTGGTTTTACGACCACTTTCACAAGAGCTAGCCAAAGACTGAGGAGCAGATGGAGTAGTACACCTATGGATTTCTGTGTTATTTTCTCAGCATCACCTTGTTTGTGAATAAGTGGAACACCGTGGGTCTATATCTGCTCAGTGCTTTGATGGTATTGTCATGGGTGCGCTACTATGACTGGGGTGATGCTAGCCTCGCCACCCTGTACAGCTACATAAGCTCTAGTTCCCGCAAGAAGGGAAACATGGTTGACAGCTACTAGAGAGCATTGGAGGGATGTCCTACACTTCCATTTCAAATTCTGTTATAAACCATGATTTCTACTTTGCATTTTCTGCCTTTATTTCTGTTTGCAACCTGTCGACTCACAAACTGTCCTCTTCTTGTAGCTCTAGGTATATGCTTACTTTTCGAGAGATGAGGTGGTAGCGACTGTGTCTCACTCAAGGTTATATGACAGTAGATGCTACCCTCGGCGCCGCATTGTCACCACCTTCACCTACTATCGTCGCTTCTTCGATACAGTGACAGTACGTGAGGTAATCTAAAACCCATACCCATTTCATTCCATCTTTATTGTTTTGGTTCCATACTTCAACCATTGAATTCAACTGTGCATCCTCTGTTTGTAGGTCCCTTGGCAGCCGCAGATGGTCATGCCCGCCGGGATGATGGACAAGTATGTCGGGTCCTAGGATACCTCCCGATTGAGAGTCCTGCTAGAGGGTCCCTTCTGCCGGACCTGGTACCTAGGGGAGCACTTTGTACGCCAGACCTTGGGTTTACCCGACCCTATTGTTCCTGCTCCTCCTTCGCTATCTATGAGGACCGATAGTCTTCCTGTTGATGCTATCATACAATTCATGGTGGGACAAGATGCTGATATGTTCCATGGAGTTGGGGACTACACTGCCTTCATCGGAACCCACCATATGCAGCCTTTAACCAGAGCTCGCACAGGTGGCGCTGCAAATGTACCCATTGCTAGAGGTACCGCTCGTGCCGCTGAGCCTGATGTTGGAGGGGCTACCCCCACCGTTTATGTTGCTAGTATCCCCATGATCTTGACTACGATCACATACTAGCGACCGAAAGGCTCAGCCCACCAGGTTCTGATTGAGCACCTAGAGGAACGCGAGTACGTCAGGGACACCGACATGTAACAGGTATGCACTTTGTTTTGCAGTTCGTATTTCATATTTCCTTTTCTGTATATTGATGTTCAAACTCACTTGCAAGTGCCAGTGGGTTATGTGAACGACCTCTTTCAGTTGGTCGACTCCTTGGTCCATATGGTATGGAGGATGGAGGCCCTGCTCGCCTACCACGATCATCAGGTACCTTATTTTTCTCATCTAACATGCACTAATTTCCTTTAGCCTTATTAATATTGTTTCTACACCAAACTGTACTGATGCTTTCTTAATTGAAAACTCTTTTTAGCCTCCGCTTGCACCAACGGCACCTGTGGTACCCTCTCCAACTGTGAGGAGGGGAGATAGACGGGCCCATGCACATGGCAAGGGTGAGGGTAGCGGTAGAGGTAGAGACAGAGGCAGAGGTGCCCGGAGTCGTAGTCGGAGTCAGAGTGGAGACAACGAGTCCTGAGTGTAGGGGGCTTCTTCGTTCGCTGCGAGGACTTTGACTGGCGAGGATACTGATACCAGAGAGATTGAGGAGATCATGAGTGAGCACTCTGAGTCTAAGGATGGGGATAATGATTCTAGCTCAGAGTCAGATTCTTCTGGTGATAGCGGTGCTGATGGCGACAATGATCCTGAGTCTCGTCCTCGTAAGAGAACGAAGAAAGATTCCTGATGCACCTGACCTGGCAGACATTGCTTTTGGACTCCTCATTTTTTTTTTTTTTTTTTTGGTAGTACATAAATTGTATAGCTTTAGATAGGTTCTTTACTTTTTGCTTTTGAAAACTTATATTTTCTCTTTTGTAAAAACTATGATCGGGGTCAAACCTTGCAGTTTAAGAAGGAATTTTTTGGTTTTGCATTGCATCTCGACCATGGCACAAGAATAGCATAAAAAATGATTATATCTAAATTTGAAACTGAGAATGCTTGCATTCAAATGAGTTCTTAATCGGATATTGACCCTACAACTGACCAAAATACAAAACACGACTCAACAAAGTAAAAACAACCTAAACACACCAATTCACACTTGACAAAAACAAAAGACTCAAAACAAGACTCAAAACACAAAGAGGGCAGACATAATGCTGCTGCCAAGTTGTTTGGTCGGCATACTTGGCCGGCCGGCTAATGAAATGTACGGTCGGCTGGTAAAGTGGCCTGCTGGCCAAGACCTGCGGTTGGACAGCTGACAACAGCTGTCAACCACTCATACACCCTTATCTTTTATAAAGGTCTTCTCTTGCTGCTTTTACAATCAGAACATCATCTTTCTGCTAGTTTTCTCTGAAAATGGACATTTTTTTTGTTGAGAGGCTCAAGGTTGGACGGCCACTTTGGACACTATGGAAAAGGTAAATTTCAACAGTTTTGGCATAAACACTCTTTTTTCCTTGAGCCACACTCCACTTTGTTTTCCATTCCTCCACGATGTTGCTCGTTGTTAGGACCCCGTTACTCATGTGTTTCGCTTTGGATCACAAGAGATGTGTCCTACTCTTAAAGAGTTTCAAGCATTAATGGAGTCCTAGTGCAATGAAGAAATTATGCCTCAACCCCTTTGTGGCTATGTACGTGCTCTTGAACGGATGTGTGGCCTCTCTTTCAATGAGGCTAAGTCTTTGGCTCATGATAGGGAGTTGAACATTCATAGCCTAATTCATCATTTTTCTGATATTGGCAATAGGCCTAATCTTCTTTGGCGTGGTTATCACCAACATGCTCTCTATATATGCTTGCTCACCCATTACCTTCTCGTCCCTAGTGGCAGCAGAGTCAGCTAGGGATGGCAACGATCCGAGGCTGGGCCGGGGATCACACTCCCCATCCCTGATGGTGAAAATTCTCTCGTCCCTGGCACCGATCTTTGACGGGAAACCTATCACTGTCCTCGTCCCCGTCCCTGCCTCCTAACGAGAATTGGGTATCTCCAACCTCGAAAATTCCCCAACTAAAAAAATAAATAACAAAAATAAAATAGAAGCAATTGTTTCATTTTCAACATTAACATCATCAATCAACAAGATCATCAACAACAACATATGTATACTTAGCTGGATGAACATATTCATATTTCATATGTGAATGGAGATTTTCATGAACACTAATTTCAAAACTTTTTACATGCTAGTCAAGAAACATAAGCTATGGAAGGAAAACAAACAAAACAATTGAAACCCATTACCTGTGAAACCTAGCCTTGAGCAACTTGGGTCAATGGTGGAAAACAACATTAACTGTGAAACCCATCTAGGAATTAAGCTTTGAACAGTTTGTGTCCATATATACACATGTATATATACATCTACATCTTTGACATCGCTGATTTTGTTGAAGCATCGACATCGCCGATCTTATTGAAGATCAGAAGGAGGATTGAAGCGGGCAAAAGATCAAAATAGTCGATCTCGTCGGATGAAAAGAGATGGGTGTGTTGGGATTAGATCTGATGAGAGAGAGAGAGAGAGAGAGAGAGAGAGAGAGAGAGAGAGGCTCTGTGTATGTGAGATAGATATTAAATAGATATATATAATCAATCAAAACCTAAACATATATATATATATATATATAATATACGGGGGACTGTTCGGGGTAGATCGGGGCGGGACCGAGATCGGGGGCACCTATCACCGTCCTCGGCCCGAAAACCGTCGAGGATCTATTTTTTAATACCAGCCCTGACCCTATGGGGATTAATTTTTGGGGAAAACCCGGCTTACTGAGTCGGGTACCCGTCAGGCCAGGTTTAAATTGCCATCCCTAGAGTCAACATTAGATTGATTAATGTGGCTCAATGCCGTAAGGAAGGCCGAAGCTGTATAGGCTTGGCGCTGGTTAAAACCGTAATGGGTTTAGATGCTTTTCGTCGACAAGAGACTTCTCAGTTTGTGGGGAGTCCACTGCTTCTCCAAGTATTGTTTCCCACCCTTTCTCATTTATTATTTCTCACGTCACTTTGGTACTTACTCTTTATTTTCTCTCCAAAAGCCCTTTCCTTACTTTTCCCTCGGCGTACATCTCTCTATTATTTAATCTCTCTTATTTTCTTATCCCTTCTCAAGTGTGGTTAATGGATAGGCTGAAAGTGGTGGACCCTTGCCCCGAGTATTCAGCCAGATCCTACTTCTTTCGCCCGCAGCTTGTGAGTTATCCCAGGAAGTGATTATGATGCGACTGGATGTACAGCAGATCCGCGACTGACATCGCTTGGCAATGCCCCTAGCTTAACTTGTCCGAGATGAGCTACAACATGTTCCACCAACTGGGTATATAGTTGATCGGCCTCACACATTGTGTTTTTTACTTCTAATTCTGGTTCGTTTGGGCATGATAAGACCCATCCAGATGAAGAGGTGGAATACCCTGCTCCATTTCTAGTTTGTGCTTCACACTTGGCTTGATACCTCGCTACTTGGAGGATGAAAGAGCTTCTGGCCCCTGCTGCTAGCTTCAATTATGCCGTTTCTGGGGAGTGCTTGGCCTGGAGTGAGGACGAGACACAGGTTGGGCCATCCTTGGTTGCAAAAACTTTTGAGAGTGCAGGCAGAAGGTAGAGGACCACTACCTGACTCATCTGTGCCCCTAGTTTGTTGCTTTGACTTTTATTTTCAAGTTTTTATGATGTAAAAACAACTTTGATTTATCCTGAGAGTTTGGAGGGTGTACTTATGTTGAAATCATATAATTAAAATTGTGAGTACTGAATATTTTTCTTCTTAGTCTAAAAAATGATATGTGTTGCAAAAAGTAAAATTTTGAGAAAATCAACTTCATTAAAACTTTCCAAACAAATTTTTGCGAATAGTCATTTCCAGATACACATAGAATCCATCCTTAAGACGTACAGCCCCGAATTAAGAAGATCATAACAGCTCATAACTGTATTCACCTTTACTATTGTTCTACCCCTTGCTTTATCTTCCAACTGACCCTTCTGCCAAATGGAGGGAAGATAACCAAGCCAACAGATGGTGAGATGAACCGATCAAACAATGGATAGGACAGTGGAGCTAAAAATGGTTAGGGCCGAACTTTAGGATGAAGTTGCCTACGTGTTCCAAAGATGGGAATTAGACCTTATGTAGTTTAGTTAAGGTTCACTCGAGTATTAACTTTCTCCTTTTGCGCTCTAACTTTTTCCAAAATTGCCCTTTCAGGTTTTCAACCTTCCGAGCTCTAATTTTCTTTTTATTTCCAATTTTTCATGCTTTAACTTTTTCCTAGGTTGCCCTTCCAAGTTTTGAGCCTAGCAAGCCTCTCAAAGATAGTATTTCTTTAACTTGTCCATGTTGATTGGTTACGAGAACTCCAAGCCATCCAAATCCATAAGGACAATTGCTCCTCTTGACCAGATAGATTTGATGATGTAGGGACCAGTCTAATTAGGTCGGAACTTGCCCCTAGGGTCATGGATAGGAGTTCGGTTGTCTTTGAGCACCATATCTCCTTTTTTGAGGTTTCTAGACTTGACTTTCTTGTTGAAGGCCCTGGAAATTTTGCACTGATATCCCTGAATGTGATACAATGCCTTTAACATCCTCTTATCAACCAACATCAATTCTTTGAACCTGTTCTGCTGCCAATCTGCCTCTGCTATCTGACACTCAGCCATAATTCTCAATGATAGTACCTCGATTTCGATCATCAAAACAGCTTCCATTCCATATACCAAAGAGTAAGGGGTTGCCCCTATAGATGATCGAATTGACATTCTATAACCCCAAAGTGAAAAAGGTAGCTTGTCTAGCTAGTCCTTATAGGTTTCCATCATCTTTCACAGAATGTTCTTGATATTCTTGTTTGCGGCTTCAATAGCTCCATTGGTCTGTGGCCTATATGTTGATGACTTGTGAAAAGCCACATTGTACTTCTCAAGCAAATCCACCACCTCTTTCTTGAAGTGTGAGCCATTATCTGATATTATCTCATTTGGCACCCTATACATGCTGATGATGTTGTTCTTGATGAACTTGGCCACATGCGATGCTTTCAACACAGAATACGATTATGCCTCCACCCACTTGGTAAAGTAATCAATTGCCACTAGAATGAATTCGTGTCCAGACCGCTCTAATGAAGTCAATTCCCTAGACTGAGAAAGGCCATGGTGAAGTCATATTATAAAGCTTTGATGGTGGGATATTCATGCGATTACCATGGATTTGACATTTTTGGCATCGCCGAACAAAGTTGATACAATCATCCTCCATGGTTAACCAATAGTAACCTTGCTTGAGGATCTTCTTGGCTAGTATCACACCATTCATGTGTGTTCCACACTCTCCCTCATGAATGGCCTCCATGAGGCATTTTGACTCTTCCTCTTCAATGCAGAGCTTGTGCATTTTATACATCTTTGCTCTACATATGATGAACTGGATGGCTAGAAGCCATATTCGCCATTTATCCTTGGCATTTGCCCCTTGTGGGTATGTGTCATTCTCTAGGAAGTTCTAATGTCATGATACCATAGATTCTTGTCCTGAACCTCATCTATTGCAGCTATTGTCTCGTAAGCAGAGCATACTTCTGTTCAATGATAATCGGAAACATCCTAAACCCGATTGGTATGTCTACCAAAGAGGATAGAGTTGCCAGTGCATCAGCAAACAGATTGTTCTCTCTTAGTAAGTGCGTAACTGTCAGTTTTTCAAACCTTGGAATCAGAATCCAAGGTCTGGTGATAAACTTTTATTTTCTCTTCTTTGACCTTCTAATCTCCATTGGCTTGAGAAATAACTAGGTTCGAGTCTCCAATGACATCCAATCTTATTGCCCCTAGTTCTTGGGTTTCTAATCCAGCAATACACGCCTCGTACTATGCTTCGTTGTTGGATACTTTGAGCCAAAGTTTGAACGCTAGGGGTATATGGGAATCATCGGGTGCCATAACCATCACACCTATTCCATAACCATATTAATCAGCCGCTCCATCAAAGTACATTTTCCATGCCTCTTCTTCTACCTGAAGAATCTCCTCATCTGGGAACAGGTACTCCATTTCTTCCTCTCCCGCCATTAGGTGGCCTACCAGAAATTCCAGTACAGCTCTTTTTTTGACTGACTTGCGAGTGATGTACTTGAGGTCAAATTTTGAGAGAAGAAGCAACCAACAAGCTAGCCTACATGTAAGTGCCAGTTTCTCAAAGAGATATTTAATGGGATCTAATCTTGAAACCAGAATTACGGAATGGGCTAACAGGTAGTGTCCCAACTTCCTAGTGGCCCAAACTAAAGTTAAGCAAGCCTTCTCTAGTGGAGTGTAGCGGGTCTCATAATCCAATATCTTCTTGCTCAAATAGTAAATGGCCTTTTCCACCTTAGCTTATGATTCTTGCACTAGCATGCATCCCATGGTTGACTCTGTCATCGACAGATACATGATCAGTGGCTTTCCCAGCTCGTGTAGCTACAATATAGGTGGATTCTGAAGGTATTGCTTGACTTTGTTCAAAGGCAAATTGACATCGACCATCCCATTAGAATTTCTTCCTCTTTTTCAAAAGACCAAATAGTGGTTCACAAGTTAAGGTTAATTTTGAAATAAACCATCTTATGAATTACACTTTTCCCAAAAAGCTGCACACCTCCTTTTCAGTCCTTGGTGTTGGAATTTCTAAAATGGCAGTGATCTTGGATGGATATACATCAATTCTCCTCAGCTTAATTAGAAAACCCAACATTTTCCCTCCAGTCACCCCAAAAATGCATTTCTGTGGAGTCAACTTCAGCCTGTACTCCCTGATCCTTTCAAAGAACTTCTCCAGCGCGATGTAGTGGCCTTCTCACTCTTTGGATTTTACAACCATGTCATCCACATACACCTCAACTTCTTTATGAATCATGTCATGCAATATGGTGGTTGTAGTCCTCTAATATATAGCCCCAGCATTCTTCAACCCAAATGGCATGACCCTGTAGTAGTAGGTACCCCATGGCGTGGTGAACGTAGTTTTTTTCCTGTCTTCTAGCGCCATCAAGATTTGGTTGTACCCCGAAAGTCCATCCATGAACGATAACAAGGCATGGTCGGCAGTGAAGTCTACTAACTCATCAATGTGTGGCAAAGAAAATTCGTCCTTAGGACAAGCCTTATTCAAATCCTTGAAGTCGACGCAAACTCTGATTTTACCATCTTTTTTCAGAACTAGAACAATGTTGACCAACCAAGTCGGATATTCAAATACCATCAGGAATTCTGCATCGATCTCTTTGGTGACTTCCTCTTTAATTTTCAGTGCCTAATTTGGACGAATTCTGCGAAGTTTCTGCTTGACTAGTCGGGCCTCGGGGTAGAGAGGGATCCCATGCTGTATAATCTCAAGATCGATTCTAGGCATGTCTTCGTAGAACCATGCAAAAACATCTTTGAAATCTTTTAACAAGGAGATTAAATGCTCGCATTCCTCCAAAGAAAATGTGGAACCAATATGGACTAAGCATGGATCTTTCTTAGTACTCACATTAATTGCAATGATCTCATCCATGCAGGGCTTAGCATGCCTCTCCTCCTCTTGGTCAATCAAGCTTTTCAAAGCCCGAGGAATTTCTTCCTCTTCGTAAGTCAAAATTTTGAAAATCAATATCAGTGTAGCAAACTAAAGGCACAAAGAAGTAAGCAAAGTCTACTGCATTCTCATTGATAAAGTCAGGATCCTCCGTTACAGTTGACTTAAAACAAAAACCGACAAAAGACCCAGAAAAGACTTTGGCACCAGGGTTACCACCCCCGGAAGTGCTAGACTCAAACTCCTCAAACTGACTCGAATCTGACTCTGACTCAACAGACTCAGTGGAATCAAACTCAAGCTCATCACCCGATTTAGAACTATCAATAGAACCCATCTCGAATTGCCAAACTAGGCTTGGAGCCTCGACTACGTCTATAATGAGATCAGTGTAATCCACCGTTGGTTCATCTCCAATCACAGAAATAGTAACACCATCGCCTAATTTAAGAGGCTCAGCCCCGATGTTGGAATTCGCTAGGAAGTCAGCCAATCCTATCCTCAACAGTTCCTCTTCATTGCTATCCGAGCTTGTAATTTTGTCTTGCCCTATACCGATTCTTGGGTCAATCCACTCCTGCTTGCTGTCTAACAACTGGTGATTGAAAAAGATCTCAAACCCAGGGTATCTCTTTTTCATTTCCCAATCGACCCACGGTTCCGGGAATCCGCAGAAAGGGAAGTCTTCTCCTTCATGGACAAAGCGCCCGTTTAGGGTCCCCCTGATCGGCTTGTGGACCAACTCAAATTGCCTCCTAGCTTTCTTTGCTTTAATTCTCTCCTTCAATTTGTCTCCCTTCCTGTTCCAGTCCTCTCCTAATCCTCTCCTGTCAACTCATATCCCAATCCAAAAGCATGGGAGTTACGGTGTACTTCTTTGGCAACAGTATCTCCCTGCCTCCCACTTCTACCCAATCCCAACCCAAGAAGGTGTCCTTGCTTGTTCATCATATATATAGATTGGGCACTCACATAGCACCCTATCGTTTGCCATGATAGTTTGCACTAATCGTGCCTCTACTAAGGTGAACCCAGAGAGGAACACAACCTCTTCTCCATGCAGTATTTCCAACAAGGGTGTGGTGGTTCTCGGAGGAGGGTGGATTGAAGAATTGCCATAAATAGTCGCAATCCCCCATTTGAACAGATACTTCACCAGTTAGTGTACGGTTAAAGAAACCGCCTTCATTTGGTACAGCCAAGGTCTGCCCAAGAGTAGATTGAAGGTTGCTGGCACATCCATCACATAGAATTCAACCTTATGTTCGAATGGACCAATTAGTATCTAGCTCTTAAAGGTTCGCATGACATTACTGCTGGTATTGTCGTAAGCTCGGACTACTTGAGTTGTAGGCGTGAAGCCAATGGGCTTCAGGCCTATAGAATAAGCAGTCCTCACCAGACATACATTGATCACCGAGTTGCTGTCCACCAATACTACCGAGATCTACTTCTTTCGGCTTTCCAAGGTGATATACAGAGGTTTGTTGTAGTTGGCCCCCTCGGCTGGCAACTCTTTGTCTGTGAAAGACAATAGTGGAGTAACATCCCCATATGCGACCAAAGACACCAATTGGTTGAGCATAACATCTATAGGCAACTTGGTCTATGTTTAGTGCCTCCAGCAATGCTTGTCTGTGTTCCCAGGAAGCCATTAACAGCCCCCGAATTAAAATATCTGCCTAGATTTTCTTTAGTTGCCTCAACACCAAGCCTTCTTCTATCTCCTTTTCTTTTATCTTCTCAGCCTCTTTCCTAGAGGGTTCTCCTTGGTTTAGCGATGGGGGTTTGAGATAATGACCACTTCTTATCATGTGGTTGATCTCTTCCGTGTACCATGTATTGTTAGGGGTGCTGGTCTCCTACCATTCATCGATATAAACAAAGCTTAGATCCTTGTCCTCCCACCATTCTCCTGTAGTCATTGCTGGACCACTATTTGGCTCTACCCGAATCATGTTCACATCGCGCCTTCCACCATTTGGTAGATATGGCAAGTTTAAGTAGATTCCTAGAAGGATCTCCTTCTTCTTTGTTTGAGTACATGCTCTGTCAGTACGCTACTTCTTCTCTGACGCTAACTCAATTTCTGCCTCTCGATAATGTTTTAGTTTCCTCGGCATCTTCTCTCTGTTATCGGATTCCCATTCAAACTTTTCTTTAATTTTGACGTCGCTCTCCCCTAATTCGACGTCCTCTTTTCCTTTTTCTTTCACCTGCTCCCGGGCTAGTTTTGATCTCTATATCTCTTTCATTCTCTCTTTTTGGAGCTGTTCCAGCACTCGTTCCTTTTCGATGATGGCCATGTCCTCAAACTTGTTGTTCCCATCAATTTCTTTTTCTTTCTGTTCCTCTATGTCAGATTCCTCTTCACTCCTTAACCAACCATGGCTTAGATTTAGGCTGGCTCGGATCCCACCATCCGATCTGCACACTTTCTCTTTCTCAAAGAAATAGAGGTTCCCTAAGTCCTTATCTATCTCTGCTAAGTCATCAAGACTTTGTTCTCCAACAACATTGATGCTGAGTGAGTCCGGTAGTATGATTGTTGGCTTTGGTTAGTCAGAAGCCACAATATACTGACTGGGATCATACTCTTCCATGGTCCCTTATCCTCAATCTAGGTATTAGACAACCCTTCTTTCAGTGACTTTCTCCTCTCTTCAACTATCGCCACCACAAGTTTTGGTTGGGTTTTGGGTGTTATATCCATCATGCAGAAGTCTATGCCTTCAGGAATAACCACCTCGGGTTTAGGCAAATGGGATAGGGTGATATATATGCTGGGGTTGAAGGTAGGCGATAGTGTTTGGATGAGGTTGATATTTCTTGGTGAGCAAACTTGGTTGTGGATGGGGAGTAGGTTGGTGGTTATATTTGGCTTTGGGGGTAGAGATATGATCTTATTGTCAATAAGATCCTAGATCTCATGACGAAGGTGAAAGAAACGGTTAGTGGGGTGACCTTGCTGCTGGTGGAAAATACAATATTGAGTGGGGTCATGTTAGGCTGGAAGTGGGCCAGGGAGAGGTCGAGGATCAAGGGGCTTAAGATGCCCTTTGTCTATCAGAACCTTGAGAGCATGTGTTAGACTCATTGAAGAGAGATGAAGGTTCGAAATTGGTTTCGGGCTGGCCCGGTACTTTGTGAGGTTGTGCCAACGAACAAATCGGCTATCTTTGCTATTGTGCTGATTGTACTAATTTCGGCAGGCCTAGGAATAGTGCTTTTGCTAGCATTGGTACCCATAGTAAACGGCCTCTTTCCTGGTTCACTTGTTCTCTAGATAATTCCCTTTTTGAAAGCGCTCTCAATCTGGACTCCTAATTCATGTAAAGCAGTGAAGGTAGATAGTGGCGCGACTATTATTCTTTGTAACATGTCTAGTTCAAGGTTCTGAACTACCAAGTGAACCTGTTCCATTTCTAAAGGCCTGTTTGTCATTCAAGTTGCTTTTACCCTCTATCTAGCAATGAAGTCGATAACGGGTTCCTTGGGATTTTGAGAGGTTGCCTCCAGTTCATTGATCGGTACTTCCATCTAATTATTGTAGGAATACTGATTAACAAATCCCTCAGATAGTTTTTCCCAATTCCACTTGGTCGAGTCTTCCAAGTTGGCATACCAGGTGGCTGCCACTTCTGATAAGGTCCTTCCCCATAATGACAATTTTTGAGCCCACGTCAAGCTCATTGGTTTCAAGATATCCGAGCAGAGACGGATGTGGACTACAGGATCTCTATTTCCATCAAATCTGTCAATGTGCGGATTTTGAACTTCTCTGGCATTTTTATAGAAGCCTCAGTATAATTGTCTTCAATGTCCGGGATGGAATTGAAGCCCTGAGATTTCTTAAGCATCTTCTCCAGCTTGGCGATTTTTATCATGGCAAGATCGATGTCATTGATGTCAAAAGAAGGAAGCCCTCCGTGAGGCTGTGCCAGAGGCCTGAAAGCCTGAGCTTATGCTAACACCTCTTGGGAATCCAGAACTTGAAGATTCTCAGCTAGCGGAGGTGGATCAAGATTTGGTCGGCCATGATGGATAAGTGGTAGATGTTGATGCCCTAGATGGATGTCGCATTTCAAAGAATGATGAACCGAGTGGGTGGGAATGAACGGGTGACTAATAAGTGGTCTCAGACTTGGTGATAATTGCTTGGTTCTTCTCCTTCGAACAACTAGAGGGAGAGAGACTAACACTAGTTGACCGTCAAATAGATCTCGGATTTTGCAAAGCCTACCGGTGCAAGTCCACAAAACTTGGGAGATATTAGGTCTCTCTGAAGCTATGATTTCAAGACTACCTAGCAAAAGCAATAAAGAAAAACAAAATCAATAATCACAAATCAGACAACTTCAGCCCAAATTTGCAACAGACATGATCATAACTGTATGCCCGTACTTCCTACTGATAAAACTGAATTCTGCCCCATAAACTAATACTTAACCAGTAATCTGAATTCAAGAACCCTTGTATAGATCCAGAGTATAGAACGTAGTAGGTAAAGAAAGCCAAAACAGCCCTATGAGGGGGTTGGCTTACCTTGTCCTACCTTTGGCATGATCTAGAGCTTCACTAGTTCAAACAAGTGGGATCACAAAATCTTGAATACAGAGTGAGCATCCTATTCTATGTTGGAACAGTCACTAGGGCTTTACTATATGCGCAAGGCCAATTGGTCAAAAGGGTACCCCAACAAAGTTACCTAATATACCTCTCACACCTAACACCGAAAAGTGAAAGGAGGATCAAGCGGTATAGCGGTAACCCAGATCCAAGGATTGTGTTCCCAATGTGACATTGCCTACGTCCGACCAGCCTTTTGGCAAGCCTCCGGCAAATTGTCCAACATATCAGATGGTAAACACAGTGACTTAAGAGCATCATACAAATACAACGCAAAGAATATAAAATAAAATGTCACATCATGAAGTTCGAGTCAAGTTCTCTAAATTCCCAGTAGAATCGCCAAAAACTGTAGCTGGTTTTTTGTGCTCCTCGGAGGGGTTTAGTCTCCTTGGGTATGATAGCCCTACAGTTCGGACTCCCGTGGTTTTGAATCTAGTTTCATAAGTGCAATGTGAAACAGAAAACAAATAAGAGTCAAAATCTGGCAAATCTTTAGAAAATCCATTAATCATCAGAGATGCCAAAAATGAACTGCAATGCTAGATTTCAGAGTTGCCACCTAAATATTTTTAGGAAATTTAGAAAACTCGTGACTTATGCCAAAGGCCACTTGTTCGTCGTAACCAGAGTTGTCTCGGGTCAAGAGCATATGTATGAGAGGGGAAGGTCATGAATTGAGCAGCCTCTCATCCGATTAAAGATTGGCCTCTACTAATCATAATGTGATTTTTTATCAACATTATATGATCTTGTTTGGATTTTATTATGCTAACTTACTATGTGAGGCACACAAGTATAGATTGTTTCACTTGCTTTGGAAATAACTTGAATTTATGTAAGTTTTAAAAGAGTTTTGAGTGCACACAACTCAAAAGGAAAGAATGAGCTCGTACATATATTTGATCAAAATCATCCCCAATGCAAGTAAAATAACCTTCATCCACAGGCATTCAAACAGTTCATTTCGAGTAAGCACGTAGCCTCATGGTAAGATGCTAAGAATGGCAACAATCACACATATGAATATGCAAAAGCAAAAAATGCTCACCTAGTACTCTGAGGTAAGTCAAAGAAAAAGAAAACAATTATAAAAAAAAAAAAAAATGCATGACTCTAACAATGCACATGACTAATGCAACACATACAAGAATGCAACTATTTGGCTTTATTATGTCATATGGATTAACTCAAAGCATGCGGTAGCGCACGTATTCAAGTAAGTAGGAAATGACAATGATATTCAAAAATGATGAACCGAAAGCATGCAAAAGTGCATGCAAAGCATGGAAATGATATGAAACGAAAACATGATACTATATATAACCACGGTGAGCATATGAATAAAAGGGTGAAAGAAATGCGGGTTGGAAGACATACATAACATATTACAAATTTGCCTTCGCACAAGAGGGTCTGAATGTCATAATTAACTAATTATTACAAACACAAATGAATGAAATGATTAATTATTACAAGTCTGAACGAAAGCAACTAATTAATTACATAATATGAATCTCGAAGCTAATCTAATGGACTTGAATGAACGGCGAGTCGCATGCGCAGAAGCGAGAACATCCTCTGGAAACCTCTATGTTTGCTGCCAGAAGTTGCCCTGTTTACAGTCAGAAAATAGTTCTATTTTATTCTCAAAAATATGCTCTATGTTGCTGGAAAATACCACTGTCGTACAACACTCTTGGTTGGCCGGCCGGCCTGATTAAGTGGTCGGCCGTACAGAATAATGGTTGGCCAGCCACTATTTCTAGAGAATACCCTGCTGCAGCAAAACTAGAACAGAGCAAGATAGAGGGTTTCTAAACGCTGTTCATCCTTCATGCTCCCTCTTGTCATGAGGATTTTCAAAGATGGAGTAGGTTTGTTTCCCAAATCATCAACCATTGCAAATTTGTTGCATGATGATCTTTAAATGCAAAAGACTTGGCTAAACACACAAAAAAGTGCTATGCTCCTTACCTCTTTCCTATCATGAACTTTACTCAAGGAAGAGGTAGACATGGTTAACTCACAAATCATCAAGTCACAAGATAGTACATGATGATCATAGAGCAATCAAAATGGAAAAAAGGTAACAACTCAAAAGTGTTGTCAACTCATCTCCCCACTTATGGAATAGGGATGAAACATCCCTTTCCATGCTTCAATTTGGAACTAGGAGAGAGTTTTCAACACTTCTTAAGAAAGAGCTCTTTAGGAGCAACAAAGCAAGTAAGGAAAGAAAGACAAAAAAACCAAGCTATCGATCAAAGCTTAAACACACAACTTGCTAAAGTTGTTGACAACTCCTCTTTTCATGGAACAAGGATGAGACATCTATTTCCATGTTTCGAAAATGATCGATAAGAGAGTTTTTCAACACTTTGAGCACAGAAGCTACTACTTAGCTTCAAGGTGGACAACAATAATATGAAAGCAAGAAATTTACACTAAATAAGTGAACTTGTGGCGGGGTGGCTAAGCCTAAGCTCTAATCCTCCCATGACCACAAGGTTCCAAGTTATATAAGGAAAGCAAGAACCGATCAACTCAACGGATTGGCCGTTGTATCCTAAACACACCAAATCCGAGAAGACTCACAACAACACAAATATGATATTTAAAGCATAGAAAATAAGAGCACTTGTAGCGAGGACTAGGACCCTTTTATAAGCCCATATTCAATTTATATCACACAAAAACAACCTAAACAGTGCTAAAAGGTACTTAAATTGAACCAAAAGAAGTGAAAAGAAAGCAAAAAAATGAAAGAAAAACAAAGGGGTGCACAACAAGTGAACTAGCCAATGAAAGGGTGGCCAGCTCACTCACTTTTAACAAAGTTTTAAATACATCTTAAGCTCAAAAACAACTCTGGGATTAGTATGAAAGTACAAGAAAAAGAAAGAGAACAGATGGTTGAAGAGTTCAAAGATCACTTCTTGAAAGAGAAGATGTTCTTCCTAGTTCACAAACCACAAGCTAAAGACTCTCAAGGAGTTGAAATTGTGTTCAACAATCTCAGCAAAAGCTTCATGTTTGAGCTTGTAATGTGTATGTATTGTATATCTGTATTGCAAGAGGGTAGAGAAGATGATTGGGCACGCTATAGGCTCTTGAAGAATTTTTCTAACCCCAAACCATGAAGGAGGTGTTGTATTTATAGAAAAACAGCTTCTCACATAGGAAATATCTATAAGGAAGACAACTTGTCCAAAGGATGTGCATGAGAGCAACTGGTAGCTGTCAAAATATCTGCTACGCTGAAAATGGCCGGCCAGCCATGAAGATGTATGACTAGCCCAATGAAAATGGCCTGCCGACCATTTGCTAGCCAGCTGTTCTCTAAGTGGTCAGGCTAGAAAAAAAATAAGGTTTTGGTCCAAAAGGGGTGCAAGGTTTAGGTTTTAAAGCTTAAAACCGAATCCTTTTGCTAAAGATTTTGAATGATTGCACAGCGTAACATTTAATCATCGAATGTTCAGAGTGAAATGCCCAAGTCTTAAGGGCAATGAAAATGAGGTCGTCTACAACGTGGTACTTACTCCGCACGTGTTTTCGGTCTTTCCCCCTAGACATTCAGGCCAATTTAAACAATAGCAATCTACACCCCTTATCCAAACTTACCAACGTATTTACTCCAAAGCCTTTTCAAGATCGTCAATTGTTTTCTCAAAATAATAAATCAATTTCCAAAACATAGCCATAATAATCCATATTCAAAGCTATGCAAATGCAATCATACAATTTCTGTGTTCCTGAACATTATGCCCTCAATACAATACAATTATCAACATCTCTCAATCTTCTCAATTTAATAATCAATAACCATATGCATATGACATATGACATATGACACAATCCATATTCACAATGCTATATATATATATGTAATTTTTCAATTTTCCATGATCCAAGTATTCTCATTATCTCATTATGCTATCCATGACAATTTCTCAATAAAAATTCATCCATTACATGGTTGATTTAATGACATAACAACATATGATTTTTCTTCATCATTCTCAACAAAATCTCATGATCCCATGCATTTTTCTTTAATAATTTCAACTTTTCCCCAACTTCCAAAATCTAGGGTTTTCACCCAAAATAAATTTATTTCATTTGCAAAAGGCATTTTATCAATAGACTTCCAAGAGTTACACATTTCATAAATTAAATTCGATATCATGAGAGGGATGAGAAATCACCACTTTTAAAACACACTCTAACCACATCCAATCCCAAACTCAAAAATCTAGTTGTCTCATCAAAAAAATAAATAAATAAATAAATAAAATAAAAATATAAAAAAAGAGGCTATGACATGCCAAAACCATATATATAATTCAAAGAAACTCTCTACCTCAAAATTGTAGTAGAAAGGATAAAAAAAGCTCCAAAACCAATGATGTTGAAAATTGATCTCTACCGTACATTACGTAGCCCTTAATGAGCTCTCCAATTTTAATTAAGACACTGCAGTCAAAATCTCAACGGATTTTAAAAGATTAAGAAATTAATGAGGTGTATGGATGGCTTTATAGAGAGAGATAAGAGAAAAGAGAGGAAAATTAAATGTAGAGAGAGAGTGTGTGAAGTGAAAAGTGAAGGAGATAGGCTGTAAGGCTCAATTTTTAAGTGATTAGACAAACTTTTCAGATCTGACTACAAACAGACCGCTTGAGCGATGAATCTTGCACTTGAACGGTGAATTCAAACTCCCAAAATCTCTCTCATCTGTGAATAAACCACTTGAGTAGTGAAAACACTCTCTGTATTTTAGACTTCCAAACAAAGAACTGGAAGGACAAATTTACTGCTCGAGTGTCACGACCCAAACCCGCCCCTATGGGTTTAGATAATAGAAATAAACAATATCCAATGATGCAAAAAGATTTTTTATTCATGTAGGTATTGATATACATATATGTACAATCATTACCTAATCAAATAAAATGGTTGGCTTGACAAAAGCCTTGGTTACATATATATAGCCAAAGCCTGAATAACATAATGCGTAAAGAGGTTTAGAATGAATGTCCCATTAAATCAATCAATCATATGTGGTACATCCATTAGCATAGGTCTTAAAAATGATGGCCATCAATTGCTAAGGATGCCACATTAAATATAGGACATACATTCATTGAAGAAATATGATTTAGAAGATAATCATTTTGAACATATCTTTACACAATTGTTACTCACAAAGTTATGAACTAGAATGCCAACCGATTGACCACACACTAAGTTTCACAGTTGGGAAAGATAATAACTAAATCCCTAAATTTGCCTCGGTGTGTTCTACATCCATATCCTCCTTAAGATGCCTTAAACTAGGCCTAAGAATGCCTAGGATGGGATGAGGATGCAAAGATGCACTTAGAAAATATTTACAAAATTGGATGCTCAAAATTCTCAAACCAAGCATTCTGAAAACACATCTAAACTCGACATACAACAAGTTTCAAAGCTCAATTTGTGAATTTAAAGCCCAAGGGTGAGTCAATTAAATCCAAATTTCAAACCAATTTTATGAACAATCTTCAAACATGACATGCATGAGTTGGGTTCAATTCAAAGCTTCAATGTTAGCTCAAGTGAGCCAATTCCTTCCAAAACATGATGAAATCATGGCCTATTCTCAAAACGTGAACATGCATGTGGCAAGTTTATAAAGAACAAGCTCAAAAATGCAAGAGTATGCCATGCATGCAACAATTTAACCAAATCTAGGCCCATTTCTTCAAATTAGCATGAAACATGCAAGAATCAACTCTAAGACATCAATGAGAGGTTGAATATTCTTACCTAAGCCTTGAATTAGAGGTATGGAGGCTATAGAAGGCAGATCTCCTATAATTTCTTCAATTTCCAAGCTAGTCAACAAGTTGAACTCAATCTCTCACTTTCCCTCTCTCTAATTCGGTGGTGTGCTCAAGATGGCTGGTGAAATGTGTTTTGACCAAGTGTAATAAGACTCAAAGGTGATAAGTAAGTGGCCCACTATTGGTGGCAAAAATGTAAATAAGTGCGCAATGCAATTTAACCTATTTTAATCTAATTTAATCATCCCTAATCACTTTTCAGATAAATACACTCTTAAATCACATAAATCCTACTGATCATGAAACACTAATCGATTGATAAGGCCTTCAATTGCAGATAAACATGAAATTTTGTTACATTGAACGACAAAGGTACCGCTCGAATGGTCTCAATTTTGAAGTGAGACAAAAGCAACCTAGAGCACTCTCATCGTTCCTAGAGTAATTCCAATGCCCAAAATACAAGTTGACACCTCAGAACACATTAGGACGTACATGAACAACCACAAGGAAAAGAATCGAGGACAACACGAGACTCCTAGAGCTCAAAAGCAACAAGGACCTTGATAAAAAGGATTTTCGAATTTATATACTCAAATTGATTTAAAAGGAACTCAAGACATCATAACCTCCCCACCTTAGGAAATTTCGTCCATGAAATTAAACTAATCCTCTTATCATCGAGCAAAAGCCAAAACCCAACAACCATTTTTTTTTTTTGGAACGACCAAACCCAATAACCATAACAACGTACAACCACAAGAGTCATCTCCAAATGACAACAACAATGTTCACAGTGAATCAACAATGTAACAATTCAATTCTAATTCAATATATCATAATCTCATTAGGGCCATAGCAACTATCCCAACAACAATTGCAACAATAATCATCAACATGAAATTTAACTAGTAATTTTTATGTTTCAACAAAATTTCTTATGTTCAAGATCACAACGAGTTCAACAACATGTAGTTAGCAATGACAATGCTCAACTCTCAAAACATCACCAAAAGTTCTTACAATCTCAAATCAACTAAACATTATTAAACAAATTTGGGTATTTGGAGTAGACTTTCGTCTCCCGTTCCCAAGTTGCTTCCTCCACCCCGCAGTGCTTCTACTACGCCTTCACTAACGGTATGGTCTTGCCTCTCAACACTTGTTCCTAGGTATCCAAAAGTTGAACCGGTCGCTCTTTATATGAGGCATCATCATCTACCTCTAAATAAACCCAATCAAGTACACGCAAAGGATCAGGTCTATACTTTTTAAGCATCAAAATATTGAACACGTTGTGAACCCCAGAAAGTTATGGTGATGGGTCCAAACGGTCGAAATATGGAACATGTCATGAACTCCCTAATCCATTTAAGAATTTCAAAAAGTCCAATAAATCTTGGAGACAGTTTCCCACTAATCTCAAATCTTATCAAACCCCACATCGGCGAGATTTTAAGAAACACATAGTTACTGACCTCAAAAGATAGAGGTCGCCTCCTTTTATCGGCATAACTATTCAGTTGGCTTTGAGCTGTACCTAACCTCTTTTGAATGAAAGCAACTTTCTCGGTCCTCTTGAACTAATTTCGGGCTCAACATCAATGCATCACCTACCCCAGTCTAACAAACCGGTGATCTATAAGGCTGGCCATACAAGGTTTCAAACAGTGTCATTCCAATGCTCGCTTGATAACTATTGTTATAGCCAAACTCAATCAACGACAAGTGCCTCTCCCAAAACCCTTGAAATAAAAGACACAAGCTTTTAGCATGTCCTTTAAAATCTAAATTTTGCACTCAGATTTCCCATATGTTTGACGATAGTAGGTGGTGTTAAGGGTTAACTTAGTTCCCAACGCCTCTTGAAGGTTTTGCCACAATCGGACGGTGAAATGAGTATCTTTATCCAAAACAATGGTCATCGGAACCCTATGAAGTCGAACGATATCTCTAATATACAACTCTACCAAGTAATTAATTGAGTTGCTGGTGCGCATAGGAATGAAGTGTGTAGACTTAGTCAACCTATCAACAATCATCCAAACGGCATCATTACCCTGTGGTGTTCTTGGAAGCCCAATTATGAAATCCATAGTAATATGCTCCAATTTCCACTCAGCTATAGGTAAGGGTTCTAACAAACCTGCTGGTTTTTGGTGTTTGGCCTTCACTTGTTGACAAGTAAGGCATTTCGAAACAAATAAGGCAACATCTCATTTTACCCGTCCACCAAAACTGGCGACTAAGATCATAATACATTTTAGTGCCTCCTAGATATACTGCAAGGCATGAGTGATGAAATTCTCTAAGTACCTCATCTCTACAAGATTTTGGCCTGAACAAATAATCTAAATACCTCACCCTTAAATTCGAGAGGTTGTTCACACCCTTCTCTTCTTTCCCATTGGAGATCCTTTCATGGATTGTCTCCACCTCATGATCACCCTGTTGTGTTTCTATGACTCTTCTAATCAAGATGGGTTGTGTGATTAAAGTAAATAAGGTAGCGCCCTCACTATATATCACCCAACATATACCATTCCCGAGTGGCCACACTTACCATACTACTCACGGATTTTCGACTCAAGGTATCGACCACAACATTAGCCTTCTCTAGATAATAGTATAACTCAAAATCATAATCCTCCATAAACTCCATCCATTTCCATTGATATAAGTTCAAGTCTTTTTGGGAGAACAAATATTTTAGACTCTTATGATCGGAGAAAGCATCAAACTTCTCGTCGTACAAATAATGCCTCCAAATTTTCAAGACAAAAATTACCACCGCTAGCTCTAAGTCATTGGTAGGGTAGTTCTTCTTGTGGGTTTTCAATTGTCATGAGCCATAAGCCATGACCTTTCCTCTTACATTAATACATAACCAGGCCAATCCCGGGATGCATCATAATACACATTGTGACCTAAAGCCCCTTTTTAGAATTATCAAAAATGGTGTGGCCTAATCTTAAGTTCTTAGAATGACTTCTCACAAGCCTCGCTCCATACAAATTTGATACCTTTTCTTGTCAATCTAGTCAACGGTGCTGCTAATCTAGAAAAGCCCCTCACAAAACGACAATAATACCTGGCTAACCCCAAGAAACTCCGGATCTCAAAAGTGTTGTTAGGTTGTTCCCAATCTTGCACAATATCTATCTTGAAAGAATCAATAGTTACCCCATCTCCCTACACAACATGCCTTAAAAACTTCACATCCGTAAGCCAAAACTCACACTTCTCAAACTTGGCATAAATTTGTGCACCTTAAGAAAATTAAGTACTATCTGTAAACGTTCCTCATATTCGTCCGCAGAGGGTGAATAAATCAAGATATCATCCATAAAGACAACTACGAATCGATCTAAGAACTCTTAGAAAACTCAATTCATCAAGTCCATAAATGAAGCCAGTGCATTGGTTAACCGAATGGCATGACTAGGAACTCATAATGGCCATAATGCGTACGAAAGGCCATTTTCTGGATGTCCACTTCCTTAACTCTCAACTGATGGTATCCTGACCTCAAGTCTATTTTCGAAAACAACGGAGACCCCTTAAGTTGCAGTAACTCAATTCAAAGAGGTCATCTATTCCGTGTAGAAGATATTTGTTCTTAACAGTAACTCAATTCGATTTGCAGTAATCAATACACAATCGCAATGACCCATCTGCCTTTTTTGCAAAAAGAGTCGGTGCTCCCCAAGGCAATATACAGAGCGAATGAAGCCTTTGTCTAAAAGTTCTTGGAGTTGGATCTTCAACTCATACAACTCGGCAGGTGCAAATCTATAAGGTGCCATGGAAATTGGTGCCATGCCAGGCACTAAGTCAATGGAAAATTCAATCTTCCGATGGGATGGCAACCTGGTAAGATCTTCAAGGAAAACAACCAAGTATTCACAAACCACCCTTGGTAAATCATTCTGAACCATGCTACCCTTACTAGCTGAGGAAATGGAAAAAAGAAAACTAAGTCCTCATCGACCCTTAAGGTCATACAATGGTGGGATCGAATTATCAGCTTGATCACATTTGAAATAAAAACAATTCCTAGTTGGTATGCATATGGATACTCTGTGGCGCCGACAATCTATCGTAGCTTGAAATGTGTCAACTAATCTATACCCAATATAACGTCAAGAGTGTGCATATCTAAGATGATGAAATCAAAAGAGAGTCGGTGATTAGCAACCTCTATCTCAAAAGAGCGACAAACTCGCCCCAAAAGCACTCTACCCCCAACTGGTGACTCAACCCATAAAGAAGACCCTAGTTGATCAATCTCCAACCTCAAAGCAGAAACAAAAGCAGTAGACATAAATGAATGTGATGCACTCGTATCAATCAACACACTAGCCAAAGAGTTGAACACAACAAAAATACCTTTCACAATAGAGGATCCTGGTTTAGCACTATAACTGCCTACACGCACTCTTGTGGCCTTTGATTAACCTACTCATCTCTCAAAGCATAGGCCTACTATACTGATTCAACCAAAGTGGCTCCCTAAATAGTTCGTAAGGTCTGGACTAAGTGAGCGTACTAGTGGCTTTAAGTCTGCTTTAACCCTGATGCACTAGACGTGACTCCCAACTAGGGGGCAAGCTCTTCTCATATACCCGACTGACCACATTGAAAACATGCAGGTCCTTATCCCCTACTCTGAGACTGACTGTGGGATTAGTGTGGTGGTGGTGGTGGTAACATCTGTTGCCCTCCTCACTTCTATGGGTAGACACTGGCCTTGTGACCTTGCTGGCCACACTTGAAACAAGTAAATCTGCCTTGTGCATTCTTCCCTAGGCCAGTACTAGGGATCAGGAAAGTGGATCTGACCTATTGCAACTAGGACTAAGATGAAGCGAAGAAGTGGTCATTAATTAGCTCTCCAATTTTAATGAAGACACTCCGGTCAAAATCCCAATGGATTTGGAAAGATCAAGAAATTAATGAGGTGGATGGATGGTTTTCTAGAGAGAGATTAGAGAAAATAAAGAAAAATAAAATGTAGAGAGAATGTGTGAAGTGAAAAGTGAGGGAGATAGGGTGTAAGGCTTAACTTTTAATTGATTAGACACACTTTTCGGTGTTGACTGCGGACAGACTGCTCAAGCAATGAATCCTGGGCTCGAGTGGTGAATTCAAACTCCTAGAATCTCTCTCTTCTACACAAAAAAAAAAAAAAAAAACCACTTGAGTCGTGGGACCTTCACTTGAGCAGTGAAAACACACTTCTAGTATTTCAGATTTCAGAAGAAAGAACTGGAAGAACAACTTTACAACTCGAGCGACAAAAGTACCGCTCGAGCGGTCTCAACTTTGAAGTGAGACAAAAGTAACCTAGAGCACTCTCACCGTTCCTAGATTCCCTCAAACACCTAATATACAAGTTGACACCTTGAAACACATTAGGACGTATATGAACAACAAGGAAAAGAATAGGTGACAACGAAAGACTCCTAGAGCTCAATAGCAACAAGGACCTTGATAAAAGGATTTCGAATTTGTATACTCAAATTGCTTTAAAAGGAACTCGGGACCGCACATGTTATAATTAATAGATACACCTAGCTTTTTTTGTGGATGATATACACGAAAGATCCTATATAATGAACGGTTTAAATCGTCGAAAATGATCTGTGGAAGACGCCATTGTCCCGAACAAACTAGAGGCATACCCAATCCAAAAGATAAATTACATTGGATTTGTACATAATTTTGAAAAAAAATATAGCAAACCAATAATTTTAACATAATTACATTGAGTTTTCTTAATGTTTTAATCCACAAAACAGTAAGCTCAATTTTCTTCAATAATCCATTAGTTTTTTTTTGGATGAATAACAATCCATTAGTTATTTAGATGAAAAAATAATATTGTTATTTTTATTACATTGAAATGTATTTTTTTTTCTTTATTTATTTTGGTGTTTTCACTCCATCTGCATTTATTCCGCTCCTTTATCCTTACTAAATGGGAGGTCGGTGTAATTATACTATAATTGTGAAATTTATTGTCATTTTTTCAAATTTTTTGGAAAGTCGCCTCATTTGAGAATAAGTTATTTTAGTAAATTTTTGACTTTTTTGCTAAAATATTAGATTAAAAAAAAATTAGAATGTTTGAGATTTTTTTTGGCTTTTTATGAAAAAAAAAATGCAAAAAGTAGATAGAATAGAGAATTTTTGATTTTTTTTTTTTTTTTTTGAGTATAGTTTGTTAGTTTTTTGTGTTGGCTTTTTTTGTTAAAATAGTCAAAAAAAATCAAAACACCTAATCACATTACTCTCTTTACTTTTATTTATGTCTTTTCTTAAATTTTTTTAAAAAAAATAAAGTAAAATAATCACTTTCCAAACACCATAGTGTAATTAAAAAAAAAATTAAATAAAATATCGAGTGGATCCTATTGTCTCATGCACTTATCGCACAACTAACCATGTCATCACAAATAAGGAATATAGAACAAAGAATACTCACTATTGTTATATGAACTAACAAACCAAAAATAAATAAATAAATAATTTTATGTTATTTATCAGTTTTATTCCTAATCGCTTCAAATTCATCCATAGATTTTAATAAAATATATATGATCTATGACACATAGTTGTATCTTGTAGGTCAAAGTTGGGTGAAACTACTTCATTTTGAGACATGATGGTGACATCTTTTTTATGGTTAAAAACTTCAACCAAAAAAAAAATCCAAATATGCAAAAGGTGACAAGCCAACTCTACTCCGTTTCGTCTTGAAGTTTTTAAAATTTTTAATTCGTATATTTTATTTTTAATTATTTTTTTAAAATTTTAATTAGTTTTTCTCTTTAAATACACTTAATCTATATATATTTAAATAATAATAATAATAGAAAAGTTCAATACATTTTCATATATATATATATATATATATGTATTTATTGAATTTATTAAGATTTCTTCACAAATATTTTACTTTTTAAGTATATCAAGATTAAGTGCATTGAAAAAATAAAAATAATTAACTAAAATATTTTAAAAAATCATTAAAATCAAAAAAATATGAATTAAGAATACAAAAGCTATCTTTAATAACTCAAAACCAATTGGAGATGTCCAGCTATTTTTGGCTAAGGTCATTTGTGTCTCTTCATTGAAAAAGCCACTTTTTAAAATAAATACCAAAGCACTTGAACTTTTTAGCCAAAAAGTTTCTCAAATTATTCTTAATTAAAAAAAATCGACATAAAATATTCTTCAACAAAATAACTTTTTAAGGTGATGACGTCTAGTGAGTTGTGTGTGTGAAGTTAATTGAAGTTTTGAAGAGAGAGGTCTCACGTGCAAACATTTTTCCATAATATTTATGTTACAATAATCAATACTCACTCTGTCCAAAGTTTGTTAGTTATTTATTTATTTATTTATTTATTTATTTATTTATTTTTAATTTTAGGATGTTTTAAAATGTTAATCCTATTTAAAAAGTCAAAGTAAATAATATTAGTTTTTCAAAACTATCCTTTTTAAATGGATAAAAATTTATTAAAAATTAAAAAAGAGAAGGGCATTATTGAAATAAGTGCTCTAAAATTTAAATTCAAATGCAATAATTACATGTCTCCTAAAAAAATTAAGAATTTTCAAAAGGGACTATTAAAATGGAACGGAGGGAATATATTCATTTAATTTAATAGGATTCATTAATTATGACTATTTTTATTTAAGGTTCACGGTACCTATTTGGTACAATTTATTGTAAGTTAAAAATTAATAATAAAAAAAAAAAAAAAAAAAGCAGAAGTCAAAAGCATCTTGCAAGAGCTTCTAGATAATAAAATTTTTTTTTTTTCAATTTATTTGAGTTATTTCTATTTAATAAATTATAAGTAAAAATCATTCCAAACAATTTAACATAGATTGGTAAATAAAAATAAATTATAATCAACTTATTTAAATTAAAATAAGTAACTCTAAATAATTCATTTTTACCTTAAATCCTAAATCCCAAACAATTATTGTTACCATAAAGAAGGTTGGATTGTTCGAAGGATGCACACGTTCCAAACCTTTCAAAGAGTGATGGAGGGAGGCATCAAAAGCTTATGAGAGTTGGCCACTTTTTTTGTTCCAGCTTTCCACTTCGTTTATCCCACCTCACATGTCTCTCAAATAAAGATCACTTTGTACATATCCTCGAAGTGACAACACTGAGTATATCATCGTTTTGTTTTTAAAAAATAAGGATATAAATTATATGATTGAATTTGAAATTTAAATATTAATTTTTTAGATTTAATAATGTGAAAGGAAGTATTTGATAATATGATTTAACACTTAAGATTGAATTGATTAAATAATAATCAATTAAGTTCGTTTAATAATCATAATTAATATCACTTAAAAATTTAAATATCTCTTAAAATATATACTAAAATTTAAGAAAATTTTAAGTCATATAAAACTTATTTAATTCTAACTGAATTTATAAATACTAAACATAAGTATCAATATACACTATTATAAACTCACCACCACCATACTACCACCACCACCACCACCATTAGTGCCACCACTATCATGTCACTGCCACTACCATTATTACTGCTACTACCAACATGCCATCACCATCACCACTACCACTACCACTGCTACCACAATCACCACCACCATTATGCCACTGCCACTATCACTACCACCGCTACCATCACCATAACTACCGTTACCACCATCGCCACTACTAACACCACCACCATCACCACTATCACTACCGCTACCACCACCATGCTATCGCCGCCACCACTATTGCCATAACCTTCATTACCATTCACTACAACAAAAATACATTTTAGTGACACCATACTGGGAAAATCTATTTACACACACCTAACACTCTCTCTACACATCCTCCCACACACATCTCTCTCCACCACACCTCTCATTAAGTGTGTGGGGAGAGAGTGTGAGGTGTGTGCATATAGCCTCACCCCACCATACTAGTGGCATGTTCTTAAAAAATGTCATTATTGCCATAAACACTACCATCATTTACTACCATTGCCATCGCTACCACCACCACCACCACCACCACCACCATGTCACTACCACCACTGCCGCCACCACTGTCATTATGCCACTGCCACCATCACAACATAAAAATTAAAATGTATAATTTAAAATTTTTGATTTTATATATATCAAACAACTTATTTTTAATTAAGTACTTCAATTTTTATCAAACGACTTTTCAGCTTAAAAAATTCAGTATTCAGTTTTCAATACATAATTTTCAATTTTCAAGTTTTAACTTTGTCAAATAGCACCTAAGTGATACGATTAATTGATATTTAAAAGAAAAAAAAATGTGAGGGAGAGTAATAATACAAAAGAATGATTAGTTAATTAATCATTAAATTTGAAAAGTGAGTTTAATTTTTAGATTTGAATAACACTGTGTTTTAAAAAAAAAAAATCAAAAGTTGACAAATTTGAAAATAATAATAATAATAATTAAGACATAACTATCCATGTAACTATAGTAAGAATATTTTGAGAGAGAGAGAGAGAGAGAGAGAGAGAGAAGAAGAAGAAGAAGAAGAAGAAGAAGAAGAAGAAAAAGAATAAGTTATTAGCACTACCACCATGGTTAGGACTATCATTGCTACCACCACCTCCACTACTATTACTACTATCGCTGTCACCACTACTACCACACCACTACCCCAATACCTCCACCTTTACCCCGCTAGCACCGCCACCACCACCACTAATACAATAATTAATGCATTAATTTTAACAATGTAACTAATTAATATAAGAAAATGCTTTTGTTGGATTTTTTGGCTTTCGAAAGTTAGAAACGTAATTAAAGCGTGCCAATAAGGATCAATAAGTCTTTACAAAGATAGTAAATGCCAACCAATTAATTAGACAATTGCTTCGAAGTTCTTTTTAGCCTCAATGAAAAGAACATTTACTGGTAGCTTATTTTGAAAGAAAATTCAGAAGACTGATCACAGAAGTAAAAGAAAGAGGAAGAATAGTGTCAAAAATCAAATTTCATTAAGTAAATAAGAGTTTACTACCTTCGTACTTTTACAGCTTCGAATGGGGTTACAACAACAAACTAACTCAGAACTACTACTCCTAGGAATTTGAAATGCAGTGCAGGAAAGTAAATGACTGGAAATAAAGGACTGGAAAATGTAAAGTAAATAAATTAGTTTCTGGATCTGGTTCTAGATCCTTTCACTATCAATCTTCTCCTCTATTTATAGGCTCTTACGATAACCGTCGAAGTGGCTGATTACCGTCGAAGCAGGTGATAGCTGTCGAAGTAATCTATATGATTGCTGGACATGGCTTCGAACAGCTTGCTTCCACTACATCATTCTTGCAGTTGGGCTTCCCTTCTGTATTTGAATTTAAATTGTAAGCAATCGTTTAGCCATGTCACCCTGCACATCTTAACTGTTCCAGTGTCTCACAGATCCATTGCCATTGATATAAGTTGCCACATGTTTGTTGAAGACTTGAGACCTTCACTGACTTCCCAAATTATCCCTTATGAACCATGTGTCAGACTGTGATTGGCTTGTACAAAATATATTGCCAACATTACCTCCCGTACTAATATAACCAGAACTTGGTGATATTAGTGGATCGATGAACTACTGCCCACGTTCTAGGACGTGCATGGTAATTAATTGTTCCGGAAGTATAACCGTCTTCAAGCAATGTTTAAAACACTGAACTTGCTTTTGTGCTTGAACCATACCTCCACTACCTATGCAACCAAAGGGACTGATACATCCTTGATGGCCAATCAAACTTTTTTCTTCATTGATCAAGCATATGAACAAGTTTTGGACAATAATGCCCAACCTCGAAAGAACTTTCATTCATTGCTCAAATGGATCTCGAAGGCTCTAAATCTGCTCCAAAGATCTCTACGTGAGATGAGGCTACCTCTTCCTCTATGAAAACTACTGGTTGAAATGCCTGGCCAAAATTAACCCAACCTTAGATAAGGGAGCGAATTCACCATAGACTTCTTGAATTTGATGACGCTACTTCGATTCCTCTTTCTTCTCGCAACTCAGTGGTATACCCCTATGTACCATTTGACCGCCTTCATTGCCTCGAAGACAATTTGCTTTCGGCATGGTATACCTTTTCCTTGCCAACCAAAATAGTGTGGAAGACCCCTCTCTCAATCGAGGCTCTAGGGCTGAGCCCCTCACACTTGGCCAAGAAGGCAAAACTCTACTCTTTTGACTGGCTAGAGTGTGTAAATGAGCCCCAGTTTCCTCCTTCCTTTAGAGAGGACCCAACTGCTCCTCCCCTTCCTCCTAATCCTAATTAGATTAAGGAATTAAAGCTCACTCTCTTTGAGGACGACACTTCGCCCCCTATCAGGACCCAGCTCTCCCTATTTCCTATCAGCAGTACAATGCCCAAACTTTGCTTGCTGTCTTCTCCCACCTATCCTTCGAAGTGCTTGGGGATAACACCCCTCACAAGAACCTTCTCTGGCTTGTGATATCATCTCTCGAAACCACATCCTCAATCCAATGGCCCAGACAAAACTCCATACCTTCCTGGACCAACTCCCTCTATTACTCAACTGGCACAAAAATGCTTCAGCCACCAACGAATCGTTAGAGGAGATCTCTGCCGCTCGTATTCAAACCCAACATGAAGTAGAGAATCTACTTGAAGAATTTGAAGACTTCCAGAACCATGGTTTGGCATATGGAGACGATGCTGATATGGATAGGATGGATGGGATGGATGAGGTGGAGGAGGCAATGAAGCAAATAAAATTTGAAATAAAGGCCTAGTAGCTTTTTCACCAAATAATGGTGCACTAGTTGAAGAAGCCCCAATTAGATAGGATAGAGGAAAGGTTAGAGTGAGAACATTTATTCATTGAGTTTTACTGGACTAAGTTCTATGACCTTGTAACTTTCTCCATTCCTTATTTTTACGAAATTGAGAATGTAACCAAATAAGCCCCTTAATGTAATTTTTTATTAACTTAATAAAATATGGGTTTCTTGCTTCCAATTGCATGGTTTGGATTAGCTAATATGCAAGCCTTTAATCTCAAAACTCATTAACATATTAGCAAGTGCTGGCTCCAAAGTAACTCATTTATTTTGAAGCCAAGTCCAACATTTCAAAACACACTTCCTTTCCTCAAAAAGGTAGTATAATATTCCTTCTTAGGAAATTTTCTTGGTAGAAAGTCTAGAAATGTGTTTTCAAAACCTCTGATATTTAAAACATGGGTTTGTTCTCCAATTTCATGGTAGTATTTGCTAATATGTAAGCCTCTAATTTCAAAACTCATCAATATATTAACAAATGCTGGCTTCAAAAGTAACCATTCATTTCGAAGCAAATCTTCCTCCGAAGCACACTTTTCTTCTTTTAAAATCTTCTTGGTAAAAAGTCCAAGAATGTATTTTCATAACCTCTGAAATTAGAGCATACGTTTCTCTTTTATCAATTTCATAGTTGTAATTGCTAACATGCAAACTCCTAATCTCAAAACTCATTAATAAATCAGCAAATACTGGATTCAAAGTAACCCATTCATTTTTTAGCCAAACCAAGTACTTCAAAGCACACTTTCTTTGCTTCAAAAATGTGGTAAAAATGTTCCTTCGAAGGAAATCTTCTTGGTAGAAAGCCCAAGAAAAAGTGCTTTCAAGACGTCCAAAGTGTTAAATAAGCCCCAACTCCATACGGGTTAAAATATAAGCATCAACATTACTGGCTTCGAAGCAATGCAGTCATTTCGAAGCCAAGTCAAGCATTTCGAAGCATATTTTCTTCTCTTAAAAGATAACAAGATGTTGCTTTGAAGGAATTTTTCTTGGTAGGAGGTCCAAAATGTGTTTTCAGGACCTTTAAAATTAAAATAAGGGTCCTAACCCCACACGGGTCAAATGAAAAAACCAAATAGGTTGGGACTATTTGTGTCATGACCCGAACTCGCCCCTGTAGGTTAAGGACATAACCGGCCAGTAATCATAAGATTACCTACGGCCTCAAACCAAGCCAAACGTATTTTAATAGAGTTCATGGGGGCCAAATGGAAGCAATTTGAAACTTTGTCTATAGAGCCGTGCTTATATGCACATCATTACATACATATGTTAATAACTAACATCCGAAAATGCAATAACATAAAAATTCTGTACAACCAGGATCACCCAATCTAAGTCAGCCAAAACAAAACTATATACAGACACATTCAAAGACTTCGCCAACCTGACAAAATATAAATACATAACGAAAAGGCGAAGATGTGTCTCGTGTGTGAGACGCAAGGGCTGACTGCTCAAAACCTTAGTTGTTCCGAACTGACTTCACTGAGGCTGGGTCTGGACCTCTCTTGGCTCACTTACAAACACATGAATGAGCGTGAGCGAAAGCCCAGTGAATAATATCAGATAAAGAAGATACACAAACAATATGTAAAACAACATGCCTCAAACGGCCTTGGGCCCATTTCATATTTCCATTTATCATATACACACACAATTTAAGTCAAGTGACTATGGTTCCAAACATACTGGCCCTTGGCCCACTTGTCTTCCATTCATGTCAAACTATCATTCATTTTAGACTTATCATTCTTATCAAACTGGCCTTTGGCCCATTCATACTTTCGTATCAAACTGGCCTTTAGGCCTTTCAAACTTTCATTCATGTCAAAACGGCCTCTGGCCCATTCATTCATGTCAATCGGCCTTCGGCCCAATCATTTATTAATCGGCCTTCGGCCCAATCATTTATCAATCAGCCTTTGGCCCAATCATTCATGTCAATCGGCCTTCGGCCCAATCATTTATATCAATTGGCCTTCGGCCCAATCATTTGTCAATCGGCCTTTGGCCCAATCATTTATCAATCAGCCTTCGGCCCAATCATTCATTTCAATCGGCTTTCGGCCCAATCATTTATATCAATCGGCCTTCGGCCCAATCATTTGTCAATCGGCCTTTGGCCCAATCATTTATCAATCGGCCTTTAGCCCAATCATTCATGTCAATCCGCCTTTGGCCCAATCATTTATCAATCGTCCTTCGGCCCAATCATTTGTCAATCGGTTGTCCATAATTCAAACTAGCAAACTTATAAGTAAATAAGCAATTGCATAATTGACAAGCTTCAAAATATCGATACTACTCACAGTGATTGGCTGGTGGATTTGCCCTGGAGCTTGACCCTACACATTCCATGAATACAAAAGGGTCACAAATAATTCAATCCATTCTTTAATTCACATATTCCTCTTTAGGCTTCATTCTTATCTTTTTAACTCAATTACAATGCTCAATGTATGCCTAAGAGTGTTCACAAGTGAAAGGGAACGGAAAACAGAACACATAATGCATTTTCAAAATTCCAGAAAATAGGATCCCCGCTCGAGCGGACCCAAGAGGCCTGCAAAAGTACTGGTTATATCAAATTCACGCTCGAGCGTAAACTTTGTCGCTCGAGCGAAATGCCTGTCTACATAGCTCCCCGCTCAAGCGTCAACTTCCCCGCTCGAGCAGGCACCATGTCTGCAAAATATGCTGGGAGCATGAATTCCCCACTCGAGCGGACACCATAAATTCTGGGTTTTCCAGAATGGTCCCCTGAGTTCATTTTCGACATTCAATCAATTTTTCTTGCATGCTATGACACAAATCCCACATATACACATGCTAACACGATACTAATGCAAGATTACAACATTAGGAAACCCAATTTCACAAATTAACCATATGCATGCCCCAAAATTAACTCCAACTCATGCATTCAAGGTTCCCATTTTAAATAAACAACATGCATACCCAATTTGACTTCCATTTCCACTTCTAATGATGCAACTAGTGCACCTTCCCATGAAACTCAACAAAAACATGCTTGCATGTGGGATTACACTTCTAATCTTTCAAAATTTGCAATTCACATGCTAGATTTTGTGATTCCATAGGTGTTCTTTACATGCATGCACATATCAAGCCTCAATTCAACAAAACCAATTCAATTTCATCATTCTCAATTACATTCATGTTCTTGATAATCAATCAACTCTAAATTTACAAAATTACTCACCAAGGAGCTTTAATCTCCACAATCTATGGTTGATTCTTTAGTGTGCCTTCAAGATCACCAAGCTTAAATGATCAAACTTCAATTTTTGAGCTCCTTCTCTCACTAAGGCCGGCCCTCTCCATCTCACAATTGCCAACTCAAATTTTTGAAGTCAAAGGAAACAAATGAGGGTGTGTATGGCCCTGATATGGCTCCACTAAGCCATTATTTTAATGTTAAACAATTGGGCACTTAATTCATTAATTTTATCGATTTAATCTAATCCGAATCAATTTCTAATTAAATTTCACCGTAGGCTCTACAAATTACGCTAATCACAATGGGGCAATCAATTTCGGATTTTATGGCCGATAAGGCCTTCAATTTAATTTCCAAAGTAGATAATCAAACAGATATTTTTACGGTGAATAGATAGGAATTCAAAACCACATATTTTCACATAATGGCTCACAAAATCATATCAAAACACATAATCATACTCAAATTAAGGACCAATTAGCATTCTACGGAACAGGGATATCACAATTTGACCCATTGGGTTAAATGGGAAACTTAGACAATAAGGTATAAAGCCCCAATTCTCACTCTTTTACTTATTCACTTGTCCATTTCTAACTCTTGCTCCCATTATTACTCATTTCAACTCTCACTTTTCCCTTCTCACTTTTCTTTCAATCCCTCACCAATGGTTGCTTCTTCTTCCATGAAATTGCCAGTTATTGAGCATTTACGTCCCTTAGTGGCTTTGAAGAGATGTATCAACGATGAAATAGCCAAGTATGGACCACCAAAAGGTCGAACTGCAATTAATGGAAGGATATTCGTCCCTCGCCACCATGTACAAGGGGAATATGTTCATGGCCCCATTTTTAAGGAGGCTCCTGTTGCCCTTCCTCTTTTGTACTCACGCTTGGAGGATTACTACATTCTTTACGACGAAAAGCTCAACTTGGGGGGTTGGAAAGCCACCCGACCTCATCGCTGTTGGCCAACATTGAAGACAGAATGGGAAGAATAGTATGACAGAGTCATAGAGGCAAAGAACAAGACCTAGAAGACCTCTTTCCAGGTTCATAATTCTTGAGGACCCCTATCTTATACCTGCTGCTCTTTGTTTTTGGAATTCTATTTTTAACTTCTTTCAATTCTGGTGTGGTATGATGGTCCCTACCATTCTTGATATGTGCCATCTTTTAGGGCTCTCACCCATTGGTGATCCCTTCGGTCCTGATTACCTAGACTTTAAGGTCCCCTTTCATGTTCTTTCTTTGAATTCTTCTATAATGACTTTGTAGCTGCTGAGAACAAAATGGAAGGTCCTGTGATCGACCGAGAGTTCCTTTCTTTTATCCTTTATTGGCTTTGTAAATTTATTTTTTGTACCTCCTCTAAAAAAATAATGCCTGAATTTGTCCCCTTTGCCAAGGCTCTGGCTTCGAAGAAGAGGATAGCCCTGGCTCCTTACGTTCTTGGCCATGTATATAAGGTTTGTTCTCAATTTTGTGCGAGGCCTCTAGACCCTGATCAAGGAGGTCCAACTTGGATACTTCAACTCTTGCTTTTTGCCTACTTTACTGACTTTCATTCCCGTTGCCTAAAATTCCTAGTGCAAGAGCCCACCGCCTATGGGAAAAAATATGCCAGAGTCTCATTATATCCTTCCAGTTTTGGCCACTATATTTCTTACTTTCATCAACTCCCAACTTCCATTCACCATTTTTTTCTTTTGTCCATTCAAGGTTAATATCGGGTCAGCATGGTTGAGAACCTTTTTGACGGATACCACTTGCTCTAGGCCTATTCGTAAAGAAATGTGAGCCTCAATTTTGGTTCCAAGGTATCTTTTTATTTGCACTCTAAACCCTAGAGCCTACAAATACATTTCTGAGGTATATTGCCCCTCACAATTTGTAAGATAGTTTGGGCTTACTAAGGGGATCCCTATCCCTCTCTACATCCGCTCCAATTCTAACCTTGAGGCCAGAAATTTGAAAGTGTCAAAATCTAGGTTGGATGAGGCCATAATCAAAGTTGTACACGATCTCTCCAACTTTGAATTCGGGTGTTTCACCAATCACAATGGGGTTATGAAAAGATTCCAAGACTGGTGAGTAGCTAATATGGAGGTGCATCTTGCCACTCCCACTCTGGACTTACCAAAGTAGCTGAATGTGCCATCCCAAGGTGGAAAAACCACAGCCAAAGAAACTGGCATCACCATAGATTCCACCCCTGCTACCTCAACCCTTGCTACTTCAACCCCTTCACTCAAAGTTACCAAGGCTTCTCTTAAGAAAGGTACAGTCTTTGTTCTTTCTTTTGTCTTTCCTTTCCCTTCTTCTATATTACTCTTTTACTAGTGTTCCTTTTACTAGTATAGGAGCTTTACAGGAGTCTTTACCTCAAAGAGCACAAGCACTGGAAACATTGAAGGGCAAACAACAGGTATTAAGGAAAAGAAAGGCCCAACTCAAGCTTAAGCCTGTGGAAGAAGCACTTGAGGTTCCCTCAGAAGTAGAGAAGGAAGAAAAAGAAGAATCTCCTCTGAAAAGGAGAAAGAGACCAACGTCCCCCATTGCCAAACGTGTTATGGATTTTGCTCATGAAGCAACTGTTAAGATAGTAAAGAGGGAGCAAGCCAAAGAGGTGATAGTCTTCCAGAGGTCAGAGAAGGAAAGGCAGCAAAAGATCTAGAAGGAGGAGGCTGTTATTGTTGAGGTAGCACAAAATAAGGCTGCAAGGAAAAGTAGGGCTACTAAACATCATACCCTTCATAGCCCTTCAACTATCACCACTACAACTGCTGGTGCTGGTAATTATCTTCAACATTTTACAATGCCTTATGTTTTTCAAATCCTTTCTGCTAATATTGCCTTAACACTTCTTTTGTTTCGAAATGCAATAGCAACTAGCCTACCTCTCTCTTCTTTAATACCAGCACCTTCCTCCCTGAATAGAACTGAAAGGCCACTTTTGAGTCCCTCTGAGCTACAAGAAGCCCTAAAAGGAAAAGGAAAAGTAGAGCCTAACCTACGAATGAGTGTAGAACCTCTACAAGCCATATTTCCAATACCTGCCTCTACACTCCCCATAGCTTCTTCCTCGATTCCTTTGAGGCTTGATATGTCAATCATCATATCTTCCCCAACTCCTAATCTTGCTAAGCTACATAGTTTGCCATTGGTATCCATTGCCTTACCCTTACATGCTTCCTTATCCTCTAGATTTTTGGCTACCTTTGTACCTTCCTCTTGCCACTCCCACTTCAGTGGCAATTGGTACTTCCAGGGATGACACTAGTGGTACACCAACTCTTCCTCTACTACCAAACTCCAGTCCCTCTTCCCTAGACTTGCTGGTAGCTAGGACAATGGATGCTGCTGAAGAATCCTCCTCTTCTTCTTCTTCTCCTTCTCCTTCTCCTTCTCCTTCTCCTATACCAATACTTCTAGCCCTTCCTTCCACAAGTGACCCTTCGGTAATGCCACTTTCTAAAGAGGAGATGGACATCTTCGAAGCTCAACTGGCAAGCTTATTTGACATATCTACGACAACCCTACCAACTAACAACGAGACTGAGCCGCTTGTCTTGGTTGACTTTTAATTAGAGATAATCGAAAGCTCATCTGCTGTTGAGACCATCTCTCTTCCTCAAGTAGACATGGGCACTTGCTTGGAGCTACTGAGAACCTTCTCAAGGATTTCCTTCGAAGTTTTGTAGAAGCCAATCATTAAGAATGGATTCCTCAAATGTTATCAAATGCTCAATCAATCCAATGTTTCCTTTAGAAGCCATTAACCTAGGCAATAGCAATCATTGACTTTTATGTCAATATCTGCCAAATGGCTACGACTGCAGAGAAGGAGCTGCTAAAAGATAAGAAGTTTGTCTCCCAAATGGCACAATGTACTTAATTTTTTATAAAATGAAACATTATTCTTTACACAAGTGTTTATGGTTTCTTCTTGCTGTTTCCATATACTGTCTCTATACTCTTTGTGTCTCCCACACAGTTCAGTAATAAGGTTTCAAATATCTGCCATTAATTTTGTTATGATGTACATATCCATTTAGATTTTTCAAATGGTAAGCTCCTCTAGGCAAGACTTTATGGACTTGGTATGGCCCCTCCCAATTAGGTAACCATTTGCTAAACTTGTGGCTTTTAATTCCTATTAGAAGTATTGTTTTTCACACTAAGTCTCCTTCATCAAAGCTGATGTGTTGGACCCTTTTATTGTAACTTTTGGCTGCCTTTCTCTTTTGTAAAAGGATATTATTTAGTACCAAAATTCTAGCTTCATCCACATCTTCTAATTCTAAATACATGCTTTAATGATATTGATCAGTACTTAGATGATCTTGGCATTTGACCCTCAAGGACTTTATATTGATCTCCACAGGCAATACTGCATCGTGGCCATATACCAAGGCATAAGGGGTAACTCATGTGCTTGATCTTTGGGAAGTCCTGTAAGCCAATCTCTAGGATTGTCTTCCACAACCCTCTGTATTCCCTTCTTCAAGTACTTGTTAGATAGCTCTGCTTGACCATTTGCTTGTGCATAATAAGGGGTGAATTTAACAAGACTAATTCTAAATTCTGCTCCAAAAGCTTTTATTAGCTTTCCATTAAACACAATCCCGTTATCCACAGTTATGGTCTGTGGAATACCAAACCTATAAATTAATTCCTTGATGAAATTAATTACCTCTGTCCGATCTACAGTCTTATAAGGCTTAGTCTCAACCCACTTAGTAAAGTAGCTTGTGGCCACTAGAATGAAACAATGTTGCTTCGAATAAGGTGGGTAAATTTTCCCTATCATGTCTATTACCCACCCTCTAAATGGCCAAGGTTTGACTACTGCATGTAGATCAGTTATTGGAACTTGCCTTATCATACCGTACTTCTGACATGCTTGGCAATCTTTTGCATACTCTATGCAATCCTTAAGGATGGTTGGCCAATATAAGAGTGCCTTCGAAGCAACCATCTCATTTTAACACCAGGTTGGTGAGCACCACATATGCCTTCATACACCTCAGCCATGGCTGTCAATGCTTCCTTTGGTCCCAAAAATTCTAAGAGAAGACCATCTGCCCCACTTTTATAAAGAGCATTCCCATACACTATGAACTGCATTAACTGTAGTTTAAGCTTTCTATTGGCCTTCAAAAAAGGGCCAGACAAATGATGAATGATTGGATGTCTCCAATCCTGTTCTTCCAAGTCATTTTGATTAGCTTCTACTAATATACCTCGTTTTGCTAAAGGTGCTATCAGCTTCTGGTATGTTGCTTGTCTCATGTCTATTTGAGTATAATCTCTTCTTTTGAAATTTGAAGCTTTCTGGGCCACTGTAGACAGCCCATTTTTGACCATCCTCAAGACTTGGACGTTATCGTTTGAACACTCGATGATCATCCATGTTTGTGTTCGTCTGGAGTTCTCGGAGGTTTCGGCCGTGCGCCTTGCCTCAAGACCTCTCGACTTGTTTGTTTTGTGCTTGGTTGTGGACCAAACACTTGTGTTTTTTGCTTCTGAGGGCAGGGAATGGCTTGTTGGCCATCCCCACACATCACCGGCCATGGCTTGACACCACCGGCCCTGTTTCATTGCCATCGGGCATTAGTGATGGCCGACCGGCACTATTTTTGGTTGACCGGCCTTTTGTCTTAGTCGATCGGCCACTTTTTCTGGCTGAGACCTTTTCTTGGGGAAGCTTGAACCTTTTGAACCTTTGTTTTAGCTTCTTGAGGAAGCTTGAACCTTTTGAACCCCTGTTTTAGCTTCTTGAGGAAGCTTGAACCTTTTTTAAGCTTCTTGGAGAAGCTTGAACCTTTTCTAGCTTCTCCAAGAAGCTTGAACCTTTTTCTCTAGCTTCTTGGAGAAGCTTGAACCCTCTTGTTTCTCTATAAGAGAGGGCCTTCCTCTCCTTTAGAGATGTTGAAAATTTTTTTTTAAGGCATACACATATATCTCTCTTTGTCTCTACACTTAGGCTTAGAAAGAGTGAAGTTCTTGGCCACTTTGCACACCAACTCTTAGCCTAACACCTCCATCATCAACCTAAGGATCTTAGATGCCATTTTCAGATGTTGAAGGTCTGGTTTTTTGGTCTCAAAGCTGCTGGTTTTCCTAAAGCTACAAGGGTAACACACTATTCCCCCTTTTAAGCTTTATTTTGCTCCATCTTTTAGCCATACTTTAAAGAATATTTGGGCTTTGGCATAAACTGAAAAAAGTTTTATTTTGATCTCCTTTTGAAGTTTGTTTCAGATCACTTTTGTGTTTGGGGTTGTTTACCCCCTCTTAGGCCTTGTTTGGCCTCCTTTTTGTGCCTTTTTTGTAAGCTTCGGGACCACCTTGTATTGGCCCTCTCACCACTGAAATCTAGAGGGATTTCAGTGTTGGGGATGGTGTTTTGAGGTCCTAAGAAGGAGAGGGCCATCCCCTCTCCTTGTTGTCTTGTTTGTTGGCATTTTTGGCCTTACAAAGGAGCCCTTACTTGCATGCTTCCTAAGCTTGGTTCAAGCCTTTTTTAGTGAGTTTTAGGACCTTAATGAGCTCTATCAATAGCTGGTTTTTTCATATTAGATGTCTCTCTTGCATGTGTGGAACAACCCTCTTTATAGCCTATCAAAGTCGCACCTCATTCTTCCATGTAATGGACACACTTCAGTAGGTATTTGGTCATATTTTGGCATGCCATGAATATGTTTTTGGCTGTTTTGGTGGTCTCTCATATGCTCCATATGCTTGTAGTGTAAACCATGCTTACTAGCTTACATTGCATGTTATTTTGGCCCTCCATTCTAGCATATTTTGGCTATGCCTTAAACTAATTTTGTCCTTGTTTTGGGCTGCCTTAGCTCTTTTTTTAGGCCTCTTGGTCGATTAGTGTTTGCCATGTATGCTTGTAGTGTAATAGCCATGCCTAGCTTTGAGTTTTCAGCACTCTTGCATGCCTAACTTGAAGTATTTGCATGTTTCGAGATCATCTTGTATGCTATTTCAGAACTGGAATTTGTGTCATTGTATGCCATATGTCATGCTTCGGTAGAGTGGCATTTGATGCCTTACGTTCGGTCCCTTGCATTAGGCATGTTTGCATGAATGTTCTTGCCTAATTTCAGTTGTGTTTGGCCACTGATTTTGGCATGCTTGAGAGCTACCCATGTTAGTGTAAGTCCATCTCACTATGTTGTTGCATGCTTGTTTCATTTTGCATGTTGTTGCATGCTATACATGTCCACATGTTTAGGTTGTATACCTATTGCATATTGCATGTTAACATGCTCATGTTGCATTAGATTTGTTGCACACTTGAGTTATTTGCATGCTTGCTTGCTTGCCTAGGTTGCATTGCATTGTTTGTGCATCTCTTGCCTCTTGATCAATCATGATAGAGGTTCGGGCCCTTTATGTGTTTTGTGCATTTCATTCCATATTGAGTTGCACACTTGGCTTCTTTGTCCATCATGCATTAAAATGCGTGATTGATGGTCCGAGGGTCGAAAACCATACTCCTTTGAGTATTAAACATGATAAGGAGGGTGGTTGTGTAAACATTGCTTTGAAAATGCATTGTCATGCTCTGTTTGCTCTTCTGACAAAAGAAACAGATTCGCAAAAGAGATGGCCGGTCACCATCTTGATGCTTGGCCGGTTATGCATTGTTGGCCGAGAGCATCACACATGGTCGAGGACCAGTTTCCCATGGCCGGTGGCCTTGCCTTTTGGCTGGTGACCTTCCACAGTGCTCAGAAGGTGGTTCAGAAACATCCTGGAGACTTGTGCAGCTTTCAGAAGTGCAGAGCAGTGTAAACAGAGGCAGCATGAGTATGTCAATGGATTTCCGAGTGAAACCGAACATGCATGAATTCATCCCTCTTCCTGAGGCCTCTTTACTGCTTTCTTAGCTTAATTACTTTATTTAATTAGTTAAGTGTTTTGTAATACTTAATTAGCTAGAGTAGTTAATTATTTATTCGGTCTGTAATTATCTATTCGGACCCTCCGAGAGAGGGCCAACTGTTGTAATAAATGTGCGTGTGTGTGTTGTATGTCTTCTAACCCCATGTCTTTCTCCCTTTTATTTACCAGGTTATGATGGTTAGTTTTAGGGCATGTTTCAATTAGCATCTATATGTTCGCATGTTTGCATTCATTCATCTGTATCGCATGCACCGGGCTCGGCACGTCATACTAACTGCATTGTATTTCAATTCCAAGTTGAATACATGTTATCTGTTGCATTTCATATGCCATATTCAGAATAGCCGAGCCTATCTTAGTTGCATTTTGCATGTGTTGCATTAGCCATCTTAACATGAACTAGGATCATGCATTGATTACTAACTAGTTTCTGTTTTGGCTTGGAGTACTCGGTGAGTGTTTATGCTTTAGCATCCTTGCATGCGTGTGAGTGACTGCCATAATAGTTTGCTTACCATGAGGGTATTTGCTTATGTGATATAACTGTCTGAATGCCTGTGGGTGGAGGTTGGGTTATTTGAATTGGAACAATGCATTGAATGAGAGTTTTAAGCCCACTTGAGAGTGGCAAAATCATGTTTTCTAAGCCCACTTGAGGGTGACAAAATCCACGTCTTAGCCTACTTGCGAGTAGCACCTTCAAACCGTTTTTCAACACGAACATGAGATGTTTTGTTCCAATTCGGGCGACCCAGTCTATACTTGTATACTGTGCACATCACATAGTAATTCTAGGCTAATAACCGGTATAAGAGCACATAATGTTTTCAAAACTCGATATCATGGTTAGTAGAGGCTGATCATTGATCGGGCGAGCAGGGGTGCTCATGAAGTGACCTTCCCCAATCGTACCCAAGTTCCCGAGCCGAGGAAACTTTGGTGATGACGGACATGTGGCCTTAGGCACGAGTCAGGGTTTCCTAAATTCCCCCAAAATAAAATATTTAGGTGGCGACTCTGTATCTGGCAAAGCAGTCCATGTTTGGCACTTCTTTCAAAAAAATCTATTTTCAAAAACGATTTGCCAGATTTGGACTCTTTGATGATTCATCGGTCTTGCATTGCACTCTGCGAGATTAGATACAGGACCGTGACATTGAGTCCTGAACTGTAGTGAGCCCAATGAACAAAACGGATATTCCCTCCCGGGACGTTCGGAGACGTCTATAGCCACATCATTAGCCTTGTGATTCATGAATCTTGGGATGTAAGTTACATTTGCCACTTGGAAGTGGGAAAACAAATGCACAGTAGCAACATAGTATGGCAACATGCTTGCACTTTGACATTTAAAGACCCATTTTACTTGATTAATTACCAATTAGGAATCTCCAAATACGTCAACTACATGAGCCTGTAAACCAATAAGTATCTCAAGTCCCATAACTAAAACTTTGTACTCAGCTTGATTATTGGAACATATAGTCTCGTCAATTCTGAAACCATGAGTGGTTTTTGCCCCTTGTGGTGATTTAATCACAACACCAACTCCAACCAACCCATTAGCCTTTGATTCATCAAACCACATCTACCATGGCTTCAGATCCGCTGTCTCAAGTTCTATTATTTCTTGACTTTTTATTTGACACGGATAATCAGCTAAGAAGTTGGCCAATACCTGACCTTTTATTGCCTTTTGGGGGACATATTCCAAATGAAACTATGATAAAGCTAGAATCCATTTGTCAATTCTCCCTCTCAATATTGGTCCTGATAACATATATTTAATCAAATCCGTGGTTACAATTACCAAGACAACTATAGGCAAAAGATAATATCTTAATTTCATTGTTGCAAAGTATAAGGCTAAACACAGTTTTTCTACAACTGAGTATTTACATTCACAGGAGTTTAAAAACCTACTAAGATAATAGAATGCTTGTTCTCTGCCTTTTTCATTGTCTTGGGCCAAGAAGACTCCCTATGATTCTTCAGCTGTAGTAATGTATAACTTCAAAGGTCTGTCTTTCCTTGGTGGCGTCAGTACTAGAGGCTTAGTCAAATAGGCTTTTATTTCTTCGGAAGCAGCTTGATGCTATGTTATCCACATAAATTCTTCTTCATTTTTTAACTTCAATAGAGAATAAAAAAAACTTTAGTTTTTCCAGCAGTGTTAGAAATAAATCTTCGACGAAAATTAACTTGAACAATGAATTTTTGCAATTCTTTCTTACTTGATAAGGGTTTGGCATCAATGATGGCTTTGGCTTTGTTTTAATCAATCTGTATTCCCTTCTTATGTACTATATACCTTAAGAAGTTTCTAGCTAATATCCTAAAAGCACATTTGAGTGCATTGAGCTTTAACTTGAAGTTCCTCATTCTCGAAAGCTGCTGTAAGATGGACCAGACGCTATTTCATAGACTAAGATTTTACAACAATATCATCAATGTAACACTCCAAGTATCCTCTAATGAGATCATGGAAGATGGTGTTCATTTCCCTCTGATATGTTGCCCTAGCATTCTTCAACCTAAATGGCATCTTAACCCATTCGAAAGTCCCAATGTTTCCAGGACACCTGAAAATTGTCTTGTGAACATCCTCCTCAGCTATGCATATCTGGTTTTAGCTAGAGTGTCCGCCCATCATAGACAAGATCTTGTGTCCTGCTGAACTATCCACCAGCAAATCAACTATAGGCATAGGGTACTTATCATTTGGATTTGCCAAATTCAGATTTCTAAAATCAATGCATACCTTCAATTTGTTGTTTTTCTTGACCACAAGCACGATATTGGACAGCCACTCAACATACCTGATTATTCTAATAAAGCCTACTTTGAGGAGCCTAGCAGTCTCCTCTTTTACTTTCTGAACCACCTCAGGACTCATTCGCCTAAGCTTCTGCTTGTATGGCTTAAAAATTGGCTTGACTGGAAGTCTATGTTCCACCAATGACCTGTCTAATCCAGGTAGATCATTGTAAGACCAAGCAAAACAATTCTTACGTTGCTTCGGCATAGTCAATAATTGGCTTCTGGCAATGGGATCCAACTAAACACTGATGTAGGTACGTTGTTGTGCTAAAGTTTCTCCTAGATTTACTTCTTCCAAAGGATCTTGCATCTAAGTGTTTACCAATGCTTCTCCTTCGGCTTCTTCTAGCTTCGAAGTGAATTTTTCACCCTGATTTGTCACAACCCTTCCTGGTTCAATATCATTACTTTCTTCTTCATAGGCAAAATCCGTCCATAAAGCTTTTTCTTCCTGTATTTCCTGAACTTTAGTTTCAATGTCCAGCTCACAATACCTACTTAGAGCCAATGATTTGGCCTCCTGTTGCTCATGTTTGCAGCCAATCATTATGGCCTCCCTCTCTTCCTTCTAGACTTTCTGGACTATAGCATCAATGTCCAATGTGTAGAACTTAACTAAAAATGATCTAGTTTCTTGACCCTCTTACCTACAACCAGGCATTGTTGGTATCCTTGATGATGTAGTCGTATTCATCACCAGCACTTTCTTGTACCAAATGTTTCAGGTGTGCCATTTCCTTATCAGCGGTTACTTCGGCTATTGCATCAGGCTTTCTTAGTACACTTAATGGAACCACCTCTTTGATAAACAACTTTGCTTCTGCAAAATCTACACATGCAATGAAGGGCTATGGATCTGCATTTATTTCCTCTGTTTCCCCATTGTTCAGGGCTATCATCACTTTCTGATGTAAAGATGAGGTCACACACTTGTTGTGTAGATCCAATCTCTACCAAGCAAGGCATTGTACTTGGCATTGTTGTCTATTACAAAGAAAGCAGTTAGACAATCCCTTGTTCCTACACTCAGATTAATAGGTAATATGCCTTTGGCCATTCGCTTGTCCCTAGCAAAACCAACAATGGTCGTGCTCGTTGGGATCAATCTAGGGTTTCTCTTACCCAATTTCCTCAAAGATGAATGAGGAAGCAAGTTTACTGCTGCCTCATTATCCACTAATACCCTATTTATCTCTATCCCATCGAAGTATACCTTGATATACAAGGGTTTAACATGTTGAGTCATTGACAATGTGGGATACTCAAAGGGGTAGGATGGGGTAACTATACTTACCTCTTCCTTTTCTTTATTAGTTTCCATAGGCTTGGCTACTTTAGACTCATCCTGGACTATGCTGGCTTGCGAATCCTCAATGGAGATTTCTACAAGATCATGCTCCTATCCTTCATAATTTCCTTCTACAGCTTGAAATTCTTGTGATAGCGCGTAGACCATATTGATTGGTATTGGAGAGAATGAGCCAAACTGTACTAGTGGCTATACTTGCTCCCCTTCTGTGTTGGTCTGACCTGATGCCTGGGATGCATCTTCCATGTTGCATTCTGGAACCTCTAAGTTAGTAGGCTCCCTAGTAACAATCTATTGTTGATCTGTCTCGAATATAGACTTTCTTCGTTTAGCCATAAATGCTTGTTCAGCCATGAAGGCCCCAAACATTTCTTTTTCAGCCAATATCTTTTCTTGGCTAGGCTTAGTTTTTCTGTCTGTCTCATTGTCGTCATCATTTTCCATTAAGGCCTTTTCGAGGCCTGCCAAACTCGATTTCTCTTTGGCTTTCAGTTCAACATGAACCTTAGCCAATTTCTCTTTGCTAGTGCAACAAGCCCGCAGGGGGGCCTCGCTACAGTTCGGACTCGATTTGTGTTACGGTTCTTAATCTGAACCAAAGAGTCCAAATCCGGCAAATCGTTTTTGAAAACAGATTTTTTTGAAAGAAGTACCAAACATGGACTGCTTTGCCAGATACAGAGTTGCCACCTAAATATTTTATTTTGGGAAATTTAGGAAACCCTGACTCGTTGCCTAAGGCCATGTGTCTGTCATCACCAAAGTTGCCTCGGCTCGGGAACTTGGGTACGATTGGGAAAGGTCACTTTGAGCATTCGCCGCCCGATCAAAGATCGGCCTCTACTAACCATGATATCTAGTTTTGAAAACATTGTGTGTTCTTATTCCGTTATTAGCCTAGATTTACTATGTGATGCGACAAAGATACAAGTATAGGCCGGGTCGCTCGAATTGGAACAAAACATTTCATGTTTGTTTGTTTGAAAATGGTTTGATGGTGCTACCCGCAGGTAAGCTAAGACGTGGATTTGCCACCATCCGGTGGGCTTAGAAAACATGATTTTGCCACTGTCTAGTGGGCTTAAAACAAACATTTGATGAATTGTTCCAATCCAAATAACCCAACCTTCACCCATAGGCATTCAGACAGTTATATCACATAAGCAAATAGCCTCATGGTAAGCATGCTATTCATGGCAGTCACTCACACGCATGCAAGGATGCTAGAGCATAAAACTCACCGAGTACTCCAAGCAAAAACAGAAACCGATTAGAAATCCATGCATGATCCTAAATATACAGAAATGCCAAATGCAACACATGCAAAAATGCAACTATAGCAGGCTCAGCTATTCTAAACATGGCATATGAGATGCAACAGCTATCATGTATTCAACTTTGAATTGAAATACAAATGCAGTTAGTATGATGCGCCGAGCCCGGTGCATGCAAGACAGATGAATGAATGCAAACATGCTATCGTACTGTATGCTAATTGAAACATGCCCTAATCTAACCATCATAAGCTGGTAAATAAAAGGGAAGAAAGACGTGGGGTTGGAAGACATACATCACACTCACGCACACTTATTACAATTATGCCCTCACACAGAGGGTCCGAAAGAATAATACAGTCCCAAATAAATAGTACATCCAAATAAATAATACAATCCAAATATGTACAAAAATCCTAATTAATTACCAAATTAACTAAGAAAACAATAACCGCATGCAAGCCGTGGATCGCCTTGACTCTTCTTCGATGATGAATGATGCATATCCGGGTTGCCTTGCGCGAAATCCACCGTGATGCCCCAATTAGCCTCTGCTTTTGCAATAATTTTTGGAAAGCGCCAAGCCCCGAAGATCACGATTCTTGATTTGTCGCAACAGAGAGAAAGAAAGGCATAGCAATGTATTTTCACATATGTATGCATGCCTCGATCCTCGTGTCACCAATCACGCATCTCGATGCACGATGGCCGAGGAGTCGAATTGCACAACTCGATATGAAATGAACGCACATGAAAACACAACAAGACCTAACTCCATCATGGATGATCCGGAGCGTCGGTGACTGGGGAATTGAGACATGTTCCGTCACTAGGAGTACGAAACGTACCTCGTTTCCCATGCTCGGGCTAATTCCTATCCCGAACACAATGCAATATGCATGACATGCATGAATGCAACTAAGATACAACCTAACACGCACAATGTTATGAAATGGCACACACGATGCACGAGGTAACATAGCATACACAATGCGCTAACATACAACCTAGCATACACAATGCATAATGGACTTACACCAACATGAGTGGACCTCAGCCACACTCACATAAGAGGCCATTAGATGAAAATGAGACACTCGAGATGCGTGCACACGTGCACGCAAACCGAGGACCGACCCTAAGGCACCAAATGCCACTCTAACAAAGCATGGCAAGGCATGGAATATGGAATACTAGCATGAAAATTTCAGCGCTAAAATATGATGCAAAATAGCCCCGAAACATGGAAACATGGCACCCGATACATGGAATGAGACCCGAAACATGAAATTAGGTACATGGAATGACCTATGGCTATGCAAAGCATGCATTATTTGAACATGAAGTATGAAGATAGAATCAAAACAGTCCCAAAAAAAGCATATTTCCAGTTTTAAACAAGGCCAAAAGGTGAACACAAGTAGGGCTAAGCTAATATGCAAAAATGGCCTCAAAAGAGAGATAAAGAAGCAAGTAGTAGCTTCTGGCCCTAAATGGCCAAGATCCCTTCAACAAAGTTGAAGAGGGGCTCAAAATGAAGCACTTTACAGTTTATAACAAGCCACGAAAACAAACACAAGTATGGCTAAACTATTATGCAAGTGATGGTTTCTGGCCTCAAACAGAGGAGGGCCCTTCAACAAAGTTGAAGAGGGGCCCAAAAAATGATATTTTAAAGTTAGTGACCAAACCAAAAACAGTGCACATGCAAGCTTAAAATACTATGCAAAATAAGGCCTAAAAAGAGGTTTAAACACAAAGAGCAAAAAGGGAGCTTCAAACAAAAAAAGTCCCTTGATCAATCATGAAGAGGGGGTCAAAATAAGGCTATCTACAGTTCAGACCAGAGCCCAAAAATACAAGCACAAGGGGCTAACAAAACATGCAAAAATAAGACCAAAAGAGGGGTAAAGAGGCAAGTGAAAAAAGGAAGCCTCAAACAGTGAAGAGCCCTTCAACAATGTTGAAGAAAGGCTCACACTAAGCCACTTTTAAGTTTATAACCAAGCTCAAAACAGTTTATAAATAGGCCTAAAATACTATGCGAGAAAGAGGCATACAAGACAGCTACAGAGGCAAGTGGTAGATAGGGACCTTAAACAGGGAAGGACCCTTGAACAAACATGAAAAAGACCTCAAAATAATGCTATTTTCAGTTAGGGTTGGAGCCCAAAAATGCAAGAAAGTATGGCTTAGATAGCATGCAAAATAAGCTTAAAAAAAGGAAAAAAATGGCTCACCCTTGAAGACCAAACTCTAGCAACCTCTTGGCTTGAGAAAAGGTGCTCCTTGCCTCTAGAAAGAGCCTCCAAGCTGTTGGAATGGAGTGTAGATTGGTTGGCTTGGAAATGGAGTAGAATGGGTGTAGGATTTGAGAGGTTTTGAGGGTTGAACTGTAGAGAGAGAGAGGGGCAATGTAGGAGCTCAAGACCAAATTTTCTAACCTCCTCAAATGCAGCTGGAGCTGCTAGATATATAGGCAAAAGAGGGGGGAGAAAAGCGGGGGAAATGAATTCAAATTTTCCCCCAAAAGTGCAACCCCCCGGATACACAATCTGGGGGGAAACAAAATACATATTTGCAATGTACCAACAGAGAGGAGGAAGGCCGGCTAATTATCCAGATTGCAGGTGGCCGGCCGGCCCTCCCCATGGTTGGCCGGCCAAGGGTCAAAAAGGTCAAGTCAGATTAGTGGCCGGGCACCACATATTGGTGGCCTCCCATGTGTGCTCAACACAGCCATGTGGTCAAAAACTTGAGACAGTGAACCAGGAGAGAGAAAAGGCCACTTTTAGGAGGGGTTCAAAAGGGTCACACACAATTACTGGCCGGCCATGTGATATTGGTGGCCTCCCAGGTGTGTACAACACAAATATATGGTTTAGGGCTGGAAAAAGTGGCCTTAGGGTGGTCTACATTGGCTTTCAAGTGAGAAAAACGGGCGACGGAGGAATAAAACTGGTTGTCAGAACAATTACTGGCCTCCCACCCTTCTACGACCTTTCTAACAATGAAACAGAGGTCCCTGCCAAAAATGAACTCAAACCGATGCAAAATGAAGGTTCGGGGGCCAAAACGCGCAGCCTGGGGCCCCGAAAACTGACTGTTAGGCACCGGAAGTGGTGTTCGACCACGAAGTTGGTCTCTCAGACCACAGTGTCCCTCAAAAGGGAGTAAATAAGATGCATGCCAAAAATCGGAGCAAACGGAGGTGGTTAAGCGGTCCCGAACCGAGGCACACGGCCAACGGCTCCGAAAAATCGGAAACCGGACTCCAAACGGGCAAAATGGCCTACGACCACGAAACGTAGCCTACGGCCACTGAGAGATGATCTACGAGACCTCTCCCTCCCTTCTGGAAGAGAAACAGAGAAAACCGAGCCTGGTTCGCAAACCGAGGCAAAGCATGAAAGAGTCCGGAAGTCCGGAGGCAAGGCTCGCAGCCGAGACTCTGAAACCTCTGAACGAGCACGATATGCAACATCACCAAGCGCTCAATCGGTGACGTCTGAGTCTTAAGGTCGGTCAAAAATGGGGTGTCTACAGTTGCCCCTCTTTGACAGAACTCGAAAGTCATAAGTGACGGGAGTGAATGTCAAAGCCCAGAGACGACCCATTTTTGACAAGGCCGAAGACTTAGACAAACAGGTGAGATAAACAGAGATGTGCCCGCAGGCAGGGGGCAAAATGCAAAACGGTATGCACAAGGCCAGATGTGACTTGATGATCATGCAAATGCAGCAAGCTGTAATGAAGCAAGTATTCGCAAATAGATGCAACAGTTTTAAGCAAGAATGCAAAGCAACAACTACATTTCATGCAGTTAGGAATGCAGAGAATTATTCAATTCTCGTCGCGTCTCACACGGAGAAGATACGATACCTGCGCGATTCGTCTGGTCGCACCAGCTTCAAATGAGCCGTACATACAATATCGTGCCTGCAAAAGAAAGAAACTCAACAAGCACAACATATCTAACAACATATGTTCAATGTGATATCGAATGCAGACAATCGCGGTGTCGATGGAAAAGTGCATCGCAATGCGGGAAGAAACGCGCGTGACAACGCGAGTTTAAGCACGGAGGCTTGGTGATATCAAAGAGACGTGCATAACAATGCAAGTATGTGCATGAGAATGCAAGTTATGTGCATGATAATGCAGAACAAGCGTAAACCAGGATGTATGTTTGTCACAAAACAACGAGCAAGGAAATGCGCGTTTCGGCGAGGGCGACTCGATCGCGGCCTCCGGTTCACCTCCCGGAGAGGCTACAATATGCTCAAAAGGATATATCTCATTTTCGATGAGTAATGATGAGACACGCATCGGAAGTTGAAGCTGAGGTTCCGACGGAGCGATTTCGCGACAGAAAGTGCACTTCTCTTGTACTTTTTCAAGTCCCAGGGACTCCAATCCTCCCCAAAATTTGCAGGGACCTTGGGGGCCATGTGGGGAACACCACCGGCCATCTTTATTGGGAGAAGGAGGCCATCGACCAGTTTTTGAAAAGGGAATGGCCGGCCTGTCAGAAAAAGTGGCCGGCCGGCCACTTTGCCAAATCCGTGGGCAATTTTGTCATTTCATCCTCTTTTCTTTAAATCCACTCATCCAAACACTTTGTGCTCACAAGTGCAGCTCCGAAATCATCTCCTCTAGCTTCCCAAACCATTTTCTCCCTCAGATCTGTGCTCTATACGCGTTTTCCAACGTCCCACGCAAGTTGTTTTCGCGAAATCTTTCAGTTTTAAGCACTTTGAACCGATTAAATTTTGATTTCGGGGCTTCTTTTCTCATTTTCGCCACTTGAGGTGAGTTTGTCTCAATATTTGGAAGATTTTCTCGGGAGTTGACTTTTGTTGACTTTTTCATTTCCCGAGAGTTGACTTTTGTTGACTTTTTCCAATTTTGGCTCATTTTTGCTCATTTTTGCCCCTTTTGCAGATTTTCTGAAATGGCTGGTCATTTCCCCCACGGTGGAGGTCCTCCGGGCGCCGGAGGTGATCCCGATATCATGGCTCTGCCTCCGAGGGTTCGACCCTTCATACCCGAGAGGTACGACCCACCGGCACATATTCTTCCGCGGGCTATTTTCTATCACTTCACCGATTTCGACGAGCGAGCACCCGGGGATCTCCTTCTGCGGGAGCCAGAGTATCACCTCTCCCATGAGGCACGAGAGGTATTTACTTCGTTCTTACCTTTTCTGCAACATATTATGAATTTTTCATGCATTCTGTTTGCATTCTGAACACACGGTTCAATCACTTGAATTTCTGAACACTCAGCCCATAAATTGATTGTGAACACACGGCACACACTGGTTGAGAATTGAACACACGGCCCAAGCACTGATTTTCTGAGCACACAGCCCGAACTAGAGGTGAACACGCAGCACACACTGATTTAGAGTTGAACACGCAGCCCAAACACTGATTCCCTGAACACACAGCCCGAATTGAAAGTGAACACGCAGCACACCGATTGAGAGTTGAACACGCAAACACGATTTTCAACACATCAATTGAAGGTGAACACGCAAGACACACCGATTGAGAGAGTTGAACACGCAGCCCAAACATTGATTTTCAACACACAATTGAAGGTGAACACGCAAAGACACAATCGATTGAGAGTTGAACACGCGATTGAGAGTTGAACACGCAGCCCAAACACCGATTTTCAACACACAAATTCAATTGAAGGTGAACACGCAAAGACACACCGATTGAGAGTTGAACACGCAGCCCAAACACCGATTTTCGAACACACAAATTGAAGGTGAACACGCAAAGACACATCGATTGAGAGTTGAACACGCAAACACCGATTTAACACAATTGAAGGTGAACACGCAGACACACCGATTGAGAGTTGAACACGCAACACACAATTGAAGGTGAACACGCAAAGACACATCGATTGAGAGTTGAACACGCAGCCCAAACACCGATTTAACACACAGTTCAAATTGAAGGTGAACACGCAAAGACACACCGATTGAGAGTTGAACACGCAAACACCGATTTAACACAATTGAAGGTGAACACGCAAAGACACACTGATTGAGAGTTGAACACGCAGCCCAAACACTGATTTTCTGAACACACAGTCCGAATTGAAGGTGAACACGCAGCACACACTGATTGAGAGTTGAACACGCAACCCAAACACTGATTTTCTGAACACACAGTTCAAATCGAAGGTGAACACGCAGCACACACTGATTGAGAGTTGAACACGCGGCCCAAACACTGATTTTCTGAACACACAGTCCACTTACTTTATTTTGCACACAACCTATTCATTTTATTTGCACGCAGCTCATTCCTTCTATTTGCACACAGCTTATTCATTTTATGCTGAAATATGTATCCATTCTGAATGCAGGTGACTTCTCGCACCGTGCGGGGATATGGCTCTATCGCAATGAGAGATTGGTATGCCAAGCTCCCGGAGGCTGTCCGGGATTTAGTTGACTTGGCGGGGTTTGGGCCCTTCTGTACTGGGCTATCTCGTTGTTCTGCCAGGAGGACGTTGATGGCCGCCTTGGTGGAGAGATGGTGGGACACCACCAACTCCTTCCATTTTTCTGCCACGGGGGACTTGACTATGACCCCGCTTGACTTTGCCGTATTGACTGGCCTTGACGTGGGAGGTTGGCCCATCCCTTACGACGAGGACATGGGCCAGTGGGAGGCCGCTTGGATATATTTACTGGGGGCTCGCCCGCCTGTTGATAGATCTTCGGGCAGAGTCCGATACACCTGGTTCTCTTCCCATTTTCGGAGGGTGGAGATGGAGCCCGGGACTCCTGAGGAGGCAGCACAGTATGCCCGTGGTTTTCTGATGTTCCTCTTCGGGACTACTTTGTTTGCCGATAGGGGGAACACTGTTGGGCTATATCTGTTGAGTGCTTTGGTGGACCTATCACAGGTCAGACGGTATGATTGGGGTGGCGCTGGCTTGGCTACTCTTTACTGCTACATGAGTGTGACCTCCCGCGGACAGGAGGACTTACTTGGCGGCTATTGGAGAGCTTGGGAGGTACTTTCGCCTCTTGATTTGGTCATTGCTTATACACACACACACACTTTTACACTCAGATTTTTTTTTCTCAGACTTTTTTATTTTACATTCGCATCTTTTTTCCACGCTTATGGGTCTATGTGTATTTCCGACATTAGCCCCAGAGTTGGTGGTGGAGGGCCCCTCGTGACCTCAGACTCACTTGTATTTGAAGGCCAAGACCGCCAAGACCCTCGGGAGTCTCTCCTTTATCTACGGCAGATTTCGACACCTGCGGTCGACGGAGGTATTTCGTAACTCTCCTTTTGTGTTTTCATCTTTGATTTGTCTTGTACCTTCCCGATTTCGATTGATTTATGCATTGGTTATCCGCAGATCACATGGCGCCTGGCGCCTTAGGTGAGGGTCTCCGATTCCAGCTTTGTCGGAGGGCGGGTGCCTCCCAAAGACAGATCCTATTCAAGGGCCGCCAGGTAGGGCTCGGTTTCGGGGAGCGCTTCATGCCGTATGGGGCTATACTTCTCAGACCCTCCTCAAGACCCCCAGCTGGTATGCGGATTGTCGATAGGCTCTTCCCGGATGTTGTTAGTGCTATGTGGTAATCGATGCCTTGCTTCATCTTGAGGAGGGGGATTATGCTACTTACCGTCACATATACCTGATGCCTCCATTGACGAGAGTCCGTACTCCGACGATGAGGCCTGCTGGTATGCCATCTTCGAGCCGTGCCCAGTGCTCGCCGCAGACGCCTTCCACCAAATAGGTCGGGTACATCTAGAGGTGGGGGCGGATTGGTTCCCCCGATTCCCCCGACTTATCATCATCCTGGATGGCCGGATATGCCGACTGAGTTGATGGGATGGCGATTCGGGACTCCCTACCCGATCCCGATAGAGCCTCCCCTGCCTGATCACAGATACGTCAGAGATCCCGATTCACCACCGGTATGCTTTTACAGCTTCGATTTATCAGTCAGGCACTTGGACATTCATTCTCTTACTGATAGTTTTGCATTTGTGTCTACAGCCTCCTATCGAGTATGTGGATGAGATGCTCGGGATGATGGCCGCGCTCGAGGGCATGGTCCTGCGGAGAGAGGCACAGTTGTCCATTATGGGTGTCCAGGTATTGTCCAGTTTTCTTGCATTTATCATATTTCCGATGACATGCTGATTTTGAACATCCCACTGCATTGATAGGCTACTTGCGTAGAGCGCACCTGACACACACCCCACTTACACACTGTATTTACATGTACCCGCTTCATGTAGTTTTCTTGTATCTGCATCTGATGTACCTTTTTCAATTGGACTCTTTATTTTCAGATGCCTCCGGTATATGCTCAAGCAGTCGGCCACTGGCCTTTTCGAGGAGTTAGGCCATCTGGGCCTTTTCGAGAAGCTGGGCCATCCAGGCCTTTTCGAGGAGCCCGAGGAGGGGGGTCGTCTCGCAGACGCAGAGCACACATTATAGAGGAGGAGCCCGGTGAGGATGAGGAGGAGGAGGCTGCAGATCGTCAGTCGGAGACATCTGCTGACAGAGAGGAGGGCTCCGGTCTTGGCTCCGGGAGTGGAGGCGAGGCTGAGGGGGATCCTGAGGATGACAGCTCCGACTCGGATGGTGATGGTGGTGCAGAGGCTACTTCGCAGAAGAGGATGAAGAGGGCCTCTTATTCCTGCTCTTGAGAGCATTGATGTTGCGGTTCCCTGTTTTATTTACCTTTTTGCTAGTAGTTGTAGCACATTGTACATTATTAGGCAATTTTATTCCTTTTGTAAAACTTGTGCCCTTGTTTGTAAAATGTTGTAACAAACGAAGCATGATGGAATGAAACAGCTTCTGAAAAAGTGTTGTATTTTAAACTCTTAGCATCATATCGCATCATTTTGCACCATAATGAGATTGAACAAAAATGTACATTGTGCATTTGCCCAGTCAGGTAGTGAACCGACGCAACAATTTAACTTACTAAGATATAACAAAACCTTAGCAAGTTTACAACTCGATAAGCAAAATACGACAGTGCTGACAATTTAATAAACAAGACTCAACAAAAATTGCTTAAACAAAGAGTAACAACTCAAAAACACGAAACACGACAGCTCGACAAACAACTCGATAAGCAAAACGACAACTCGATAAGCAAAACAACAACTCGATAAACAAAAACTCAACAAAACAAAGAGTACTTCGGACGATCTGGGCAACGGAACGCATCCGAAACAGAGGGAAATGGAGGCCTTCGACATACCCGTCGCATGGAAATGCTTGAAACTTCCTCCTAGAGGGTAAAACAGGGCCAAAGACACACATTGGAGCATGGCCGGCCACTTTTAGGAGCCGGCCGGCCAGCTTTATTGCAAAGGGGAGACCACCGGCCAGTTTTTGAAAAGGAAATGGCCGGCCTGCTAGAAAAGGTGGCCGGCCGGCCACTTAGCTCAGCAACCGTCAAATTTTTGACACGTGTCCCCCGAATAGTGTCTTCTCCTCTTTAAAAGCCTTAGCTCCGTGGTTCATTCAATTCATCTTAGTTTCGCACAAAAATGGAGGCGTTTCTCGTTGAAAATCTCACATCTTGGATTGCTTCTCTAGATGGCTCGGAAAAGTTGAACTTCCGGGGTTTCGGGTTGAATGCACTATTCACGCTGAGCCGTACTCCGCTGCACCTTCCTTTCCTCCATGCCGCGGCGAGGTTTTGGAACCCGGTGACGCATGTCTTTAGCTTCGGCGGGCAAGAGGTATGTCCAACTTTCGAAGATTTTCAAGTTTTGATGGAATCTGAACGTTATGAAGAGATTTTGCCTCAGTTTCGTTTTGGCCACACCCAAGCTTTAGGGCGGATGTGTGGACTTACCACGTATGATGCTCGGTCTTTGATCTATAATGGGGAACTAGATATCCTCGGTTTGATTCATCGCTTTTCTAGTGCCGATGACCACGGCGACCATCATTGGCAAGGTTTCCGACAACATGTCCTCTGCTTGTGCATGCTATCTCACTTCCTGCTTGCCCCGGGCCTGGGTGGACCCAACATCCGTTTGATTGAAGTTGCTCAAGGCGTGATGGAAGGAAGAGTCAGATTGCTATGGCATTGGCCGAAACGCTGATGGGCTTGGACGCTTTCCATCGTCAGGAGACGACCAGATTTGCGGGGAGTCCACTACTGCTGCAGGTAATGTTTCCCACCCAATCTCACATATGTATTTGCTCACATCACTCAGCCCTCAAGCTCGGCTTTTCTCACAAAACCCTTGTCTCACTGTTCTCTCATCGCACGTCTCTCTATTCTTTATTCCCTCATTTTTCATCCCTTCCTAGGTATGGTTGATGGATAAGTTGCAGGTTGTGGACTCTTGCCCTGCCTACTCAGCCCGCGGCTACATCTTTCGACAACGCCTGGTTGATGCGCTTGATGAGGGATAGTGGTTCAACTGGATGTGCAATTTGTTTGCTGACCGCATTACTTGGCGCTGTCCTTGGCTCAATCTTCCGGCAATGAGCTATAGCATGTCCTGGCAGACTAGGGTCCAACTGATTGGTCTGACTCATCAGGTGTTCTATTTTCCGTTCCGGTTCCAGCGCCAGTTTGGCCATGATCAGACTTGCCCGCCAGAGGGGATTGAGTACCCGGCTGCTTTCCCGGTCCGAGGCGCACAGCTTGCCCGATATGCTACAGCATGGAGGACTAGAGAGCTCCTGGCCCCTGCTCCCACTTTCAGTTGCACTTTGTCTGACGAGTGCTGGGATTGGCTCAATGAAGAGGCACAGATTGGGCCTAGCTTGGCATCAGAGGCTTCGACTAGCTCTGGGAGGGGGCGCAGGGACACCTGACTTGACTATGCCCCGGATTTATTGCTTTATTAGTACTTTCAAGTTTTCTTTATGAGTGTAATAAAAAAGCAACTTCAATTGTATGCAAGAGCAAGCGAACTCTGTGTTGAAATCAATGAAATTGAAGGTTGTGGTACTGAAAATTTTCCGCTTTGGTCCAAAAATGGTCTTAGTTGTAAAAAGATTAATTTGAACAAAGTCAACTTTTATTAAAACTTTTCAAAACTATTTTCGATATGGATCAGAACTGGACACGCCTGAGATCTGTCACTGAGATGCACAACCCCGGATCCTAGCAACTGGAAAGTTGCCCCTAGTCTGAATAGTATCAAGTAATCGTGGCAACGGAAAGTTGCCCCTAGTCCGAATAGCACTGCATCGAGATTGCGATAAATGCTGATGGACAAAGTTGACCGAGATGTTCAAATGGTCAAAGTTGATCGGGAAAAGTTTATGGTCAACTCCGTGATGAAGTTGCCTACGTATCCCAAAGATGGGAATCAAGCCTTACGTAGTTCAGGCTCAGGTTCGCTCGGGTATTTTCACTCTCCTTTTACGCTCTAACTTTTGCCAAGGCCGCCCTTTGCGGGTTTTCAACCTTGCGAGCTCAGTTTTTATAATTTCAAATTTTCTGTGCTCTGAGTTTTGCCTAGGTCGCCCTTTCGGGTTTTCGGCCTAGCGAGCCTCTCAAGGATAATATTTCTTCAACTTGTCCATGTTGATCGGTTGGGAGAACTCTAGGCCATCTAGATCCATCAGAACCACAGCTCCACCTGACCAGATTGACTTGATGATGTAGGGACCAGTCCAATTGGGTCTGAACTTGCCCCTTGGGTCGTGAATGGGAGCTCGGTTATCCTTGAGCACCAAATCTCCTTCTTTTAGATTCCTGGACTTAACCTTCTTGTTGAAAGCCCGGGCGATTCTGCGTTGATAACCCTGAACATGGTATAGTGCTTTCAGTCTTCTCTCATCAAAGAGCATGAGTTCTCAACCGCTTGCCGCTAATCCGCTGGCTATTTGACACTCAGCCAATACTCGCAATGACGGAACCTCAATCTCAATAGGTAGAACGGCCTCCATCCCAAAAACCAATGAATACGGAGTCGCCCCAGTAGAAGTTCTGATTGAAGTCCTGTAGCCCCATAGAGCAAACGACATCTTATCTGGCCAGTCCTGGTAGGTTTCTACCATCTTCCGCAGTATGTGCTTGATATTCTTGTTGGCAGCCTCAACCGCTCCATTGGTCTCATGTCGATAGGTAGAGGACTTAAGAAAAGCCACATTGTATTTTTTTAACAAATCAATCACCTCCTTCTTGAAGTGGGAACCATTGTCTGAAATAATCTCATTTGGGACTCCGTAGCGACAGATGATGTTGTTTCTGATAAATTTTGCGACGTGCGAAGCTTTCAACACTGCATAAGATTGGGCCTCGACCCACTTTGTGAAATAATCTATCGCTACCAAGATGAACTCATGCCCATTCGACCCCTTCGGAGTGACAGCCCCGATCACATCAATTCCCCAGACTGAAAATGGCCATGGCGAAGTCATGTTGTACAGCTTTGATGGCGGAATGTTCATGCGATTTGCATGAATTTGACATTTGTGGCATCGCCGGACAAAACCGATACAATCCTCCTCCATGGTGGACCAGTAGTAACCCTGTCTGAGGATCTTCCGTGCCAGCATTACTCCATTCATATGTGCACCGCATTCCCCTCCATGGATGGCTTCCATCAGACGCTTTGACTCTTCGGCATCAACACACAGCTTATGCATTCCCAGATGACCCCTTTTATACAGCTTACCCCCACAGATGATGAACTGAACGGCCATTCTTCTGATTGCCCTTTTGTCTTTGGCATTTACCCCTGGCGGGTATGCTTCCTTCTCCAAGAAATTCCAAATGTCGTAATACCAGGGGTTTTCGTCCTGAACTTCATCTATAGCAGCAATCGACTCGTAGGCAGGTGCAAATTTCTGGTCAATGATGACTGGACGCATCCGGACTCCACACGGGATGTCTATCATGGAAGATAGAGTTGCTAAAGAATCTGCGAACCTGTTGTTCTCTCTTAGTAGATGAGTAAAACTTAGCTTCTCAAACCGAGGAATCAGCAAGTCCAAGGTCTGGTGATACATCATCATCTTTTCCTCTTTCACTTTCCAGTCTCCTTTTGCTTGAGACACAACAAGGTTCGAGTCCCCGATGACGTCCAACCGTCTTGCCCCTAGTTCCAGGGCTGCTTCTAGACCGGCAATGCATGCCTCATATTCTGCTTCGTTGTTCGAGACTTTGAATCGGAGTTTGAAGGCTAGAGGGATACGGGAATTGTCGGGTGCTATCAGCAACACTCCTATCCCATACCCGTATTGATTTGACGCTCCGTCAAAGTACATCGTCCAAGTTTCGTCGTCGATATGCAAAATGGCCTCATCTGGGAATAAATACTCAACTGCTTCACCCCCTTCCACTGGATGGTCGGCAAGGAACTCTGCTACTGCTCTTCCTTTGACTGACTTCCGTGTCACATATTTTAGATCAAATTCGGATAGCAACAGCAACCAACGAGCTAGCCTACCCGTAAGTGCTGGTTTCTCGAAAAGATATTTGATGGGATCAAGTCGTGAAACCAACATTACAGAGTGAGCTAACAGGTAGTGCCGCAGCTTCCTGGTAGCCCATACCAAAGCTAAGCAAGCCTTCTCCAGCGGAGTGTAGCGGGTTTCGTACTCTAGCATCTTCTTGCTCAGATAGTAGATGGCTCTCTCCACCTTGTCCTCTGATTCTTGCGCAAGCATGCAGCCCATTGTAGTCTCAGTTACTGACAGATACAAAATCAACGGTTTTCCCGGTTCTGGCGGTGACAGCACGGGCGGGTTCTGTAAATATTCTTTAATCTGTTCAAATGCAGCTTGACATCGGCCGTCCCATTGGAACTTCTTTCCTTTCTTGAGGAGACCAAAAAGTGGTTCACAAGTCAAGGTTAATTTTGAGATAAACCGTCTTATAAATTGCACTTTACCCAGAAAGCCTCGCACCTCCTTTTCAGTCCTTGGGGGTGGCATTTCTAAGATGGCCTTGATTTTGGAAGGGTCGACATCGATGCCCCTTTGTATAATCAGAAACCCCAGCATTTTTCCCGCTGTAACACCAAATGTACACTTCTGAGGGTTCACCAAGAACCGAATTCTCGATCCTTTGAAAAAACTTGTGCAAGGCGGTGTAGTGGCCTTCTCTTTCTTTGGATTTGACAATCATGTCATCCACGTACACCTCAACCTCTTTGGGGATCATGGCATGGAATATTGTGGTTATGCCCGTTGATAAGTAGCTCCAGTGTTCTTCAACCCAAATGGCATGACTCTATAGCAGTATGTCCCCCACGGGGTGGTGAATGCAGTCTTTTCCCGGTCTTCTGGCGCCATCACTATCTGGTTGTAGCCTGAGAAGCCATCCATGAATGAGAGCAAAGCATGCCCTGCTGTGAAATCCACCAACTCATCGATATGCAGTAAGGGAAAGTCGTCCTTCGGACTAGCTCTGTTCAAATCCCTGAAATCCACACATACCCGGATCCTGCCATCTTTCTTCGGCACTGGAACAATGTTGGCCAACCAAGTCGGGTATTCGGATACCAGCAGGAAGCCTACGTCGATTTGCTTGGTGACCTCTTCCTTAATCTTGAGAGCCCAGTCCGGGCGGATCCTCCTGAGTTTCTGCTTGACAGGTCGGGCCTCGGGGTCAAGGGGGATCCGATGCTGTACAATCTCAGGATCGATTCCAGGCATGTCTTCGTAGGACCACGCGAAAACATCTTTGAAATCTTTTAATAAAGCGACTAAGCGCTCGCGTTCCTCCGAAGACAACGTGGACCCGATCCGACCACCGGGTCCTCCTCAGTACCAATATTCACGGTAGTGATTTCATCCATTAAAAGTTTGACAAATCTCTCTTGCTCTTACTCAATTAAACGTTGCAAAACCGGAGGAACTTCGTTCTCATCGTTTTCGTCAAAGTTTTGAAAGTCTGAATTAATGCAATAAATCAAGGGCACAGAAAAGTACTCAGAAACCACAGTTACTTGATTCTCATTAAGCACATCCAAATCGTCCGATTCATTTACAACAGACTCAAATGAAAAGGAAAAAGACGACCTAGACAGGACTGTGGTATCCGGGTTATCATCCCCAGGATTACCAGATTCAGACTCAGTCGAGCTGGAACCTGATTCCGACTCACAAGATTCGGTGGAATCAGATTCCGGCTCACTACCTGACCCGGTGCTGCTGGACAAAAATCCCTCCTCGTATTGCCAAGTGAGAGAGGGTGCGATAGATGCATCCAAAATAGTTGCTGGCAGGCTCGCAGCCGTTTCATCCCCAATCATGGAAACCGAGAAGTTATCCCCCAAGCACTTATGGTCGATCGGAGGATCTGAAAGTAGACTTGCCAATGCTACCCCCATTTCAATTTCAGCGCCCTCGGCATCCCCTGCTTTATACTGCTCAACCTCAGCTGATGGGTCTGTCTGCTCTTCGGCAACGTCATCCCCGGATAGTTGCAGGTCGAAGAAGATCTCGAAACCTGGCACGCGCTTCTTCTCCGCGTTTAGCCACGGCTCTGGGAAGCCGCAAAATGGAAAGTCCTCCCCCTCCCGGACGAAGCGTCCGTTCAGGGTACCCTGGATGGGCCTATGCATTAATTCAAAAGGCTTCCCAGCCTGCTTTGCTCTGGCTCTTCCGGCCATTTCCTTTCCCTTCCTCACCCAGTCCTCTTTGGTGGGCAGATAACCCAAGCCAAAGGTATGAGGGTTGTGTGGCACTTCGGCCAATGCTGCGACACCTTTTCGGCCGCTCCTTCCTAATCCCATCCCGGGGATGTGTTGTAGCTTGTTCATGAGGTAGACGGATTGAGCACTGACGTACACTCCCTCATTCACAGCCATGATATTCTGCACCACCCGGGCCTCAGCCAAAGTGAACCCTGATAAGAACACATCCTCTGTGCCATGCTCGATTTCCAAGACTGGTGTGGACACTTCTGGCGGCGGATGGATTGATGAATTCCCGAAGACAATAGCCACCCCCTTCCCGTGAGGGTACTTCAACATCTGATGTAAAGTGGAAGAGACTGCCTTCACTTGGTGCAACCACGGCCGCCCCAAGAGTAGATTGAAGGTTGCGGGAACGTCCAAGACATGGAATTCAATGTTGTGTTGTCCTGGACCAACCTGGGTCTGAATTTTGACAGTCCCCATCACTTCCCTGCTAGTATTATCATATGCTCTGATCACCTGAGTAGTCGGCACGAAGTCCGCGGGCTTCAACCCGATTGCATACGCTGTTCTGGCTGGGCAGACATTGATGGCGGACCCGGTATCAACAAGTACCACCGGTATCCACTTGTCTCTACATTCCACGGAAACGTAGAGGGGTTTGTTATGATTTGTGCCCTCAGGCGGTAGTTCTTTGTCTGAAAAGGATAACGTCGGGGAACCTCCTCCCGGAAAGACCAGCCCAACCAGCTGCTCTGGTGTAGTATCTATAGAGAGTTTGGCCTTGTCCATGGCAGATAGGACGGCCTGTCTGTGCACCCGCGATGCCATAAGCAGTCCCCAGATGGAGATGTCTGCTTGTATCTTCTTTAATTGCTTGAGCACAGCTTCTTCTTCAATCTGCTTCTCCCTCTGTTTCTCAGCTTCCTTGTCTTTCCCAGATGCCTCAGGTTGGTCTAAGTGCGGGGGCTTGAAATACCGCCCACTTCTTGTCATATGAGCGACCTCGTCAATATACCAGGTATCATCTGGCTGATTACTCCCCCAATCCTCATCTGTGTGGGCAAGACATAAATCATCGTCTTCCCACCACATTCCGTCGGCAGCCGACAGACACCTGTCCGGCTCCGGTATGATCGTACTCGCAGTACCTTCAGTCCACATGCCCGCAGCATTTTCTGTTCCCGTGCACACAGCACTTTCGACCCCTACATGGGCCTTAGCTTTTCTGATTCTCTCGGAATCCTCAAATTTTTGTTGTTCCAACTGCGTCAGTACAGCTGTTTGTTCAATATTCCCTGCATTTACAATGCCCAAGTTCTGAGCGAAATTCTTAGTGCCGGCGCTCTCCGGCGGTGTATCCTGACTTTCGGCCCTTCCGGCCACCACTGATACTCTCGCCCCTGCCGGGCCCTGTTCTGGTTGAAATTCTACAACGTCTGGTTGATCATCTAACCATCCGGTAGCTTCTGCCGACTCCTCATACTCGAACCAGTTGATTGCCGCATCCGCTGATTCTTGGTCACTGAAGAACTGGAGGTTGGCAAGGTCCTCTCCTACAGCTGTTAGATCATCCGTTCCCCGTTCAAATCTGTCCCCCTGAATTACACATAATTCTGCTCTTTCTGGCAGCCCTACACTCAGCTCAGACTGGCCCACTGACTGGATGTATTCACTTGGATCGTAGGCTCCTCCAGCGAGATTCCCAGACTGTTCAATCCCAGACTCAACAACTCCACTTTCCTCTGAAACCTGCCCTGTCCCATCTTCGGTAGTCACCACCATTGGCTCAGATTGGGTTGTGGAGATGTCCATCATGCACAAGTCAGTGCAGACAGGAAGGATCACCTCCGGCTTAGGTAGGTGGGATGGGGTGATATAGATACTAGGATCGTAAGACGCGACCCCAGTTTGGATGAAGTTGATTCTGTTGGGAGGAGGAGCTTGGTTATGTGGTGGGAGAGGATTTGTTGTGACGTTGGGTTTGTCGGGAGGCGCGATCACCTGCTTGTCAATAAGATCCTGGATCTCGTGACGCAATCTAAAACAACGGTCGGTGTCATGACCGTGCTGTTGGTGATACGCGCAGTATTTTGCCGGGTCATGAGAGGGAGGGAGTGGATTTGGTAGTGGCCTCGGCTCTAGGGGCGTCAAATGCTTCTTCCTGATTAATACCCCCAGAGCTTTGGACAGGGGCATATATAGGGGTGTGAAGGTTCTTTGGCCTCTGGGCTGGTATTTGGTGGTTTGGGTATTGCTTCCAGATGCGCCAGAGAAAGGCGTGGCTGCCATGGGTCTCGGAAGGGGAGGGGGAATGGTGGTGACCATGCTCACCTCTGAAGCTCGTGCAGTTGCAGCGCCACTCGGGCCTGCATTGTTGTTACGGTTGAAAGTCCTCCTAGGTTGCTCCCTATCCTGGTCGATCAGACCTTGTTTCATTGCATCTTCGATCTGTACCCCCATCTCGTGTAGATCCGAGAAGGTGGGAAAGGGGAGTACAATCATCTTCTGCATCAATTTTGGTTGGAGATTGCGCACAATCATCCTGATTTGGTCCTTATCAGTGGGCCTCAAAGTCATCATCGATGCCTTCGCCCTCCATCGAGTTACGAAATCTGAGAAAGTCTCTTTGGGCTCCTGCCTCGTTGTTTCGAGATCACGAGTTGTAATCTCGATCTGGGTATTGTACGAGTACTGTGCGACAAAGGCCTCGGCCATTTCATCCCAACTTCTTTTTACCTCATCCTCCAACTTCGCGTACCAGATAGCGGCCACACCCGACAGGGTTCGGCCGAACAGCGAAAGCTTTTGTGGTCGGGTTAGGCCCATTGGCCGCAGTATATCTGAGAATAACCGGAGGTGGACCATGGGATCCCCGGATCCGTCGAAACGATCAATCTGCGGCATCTTGAATCTATCTGGCAATGTTACGGCCACATCGGTATATCCGTCCTCGATATCCGGAATAGCCTTTACTCCTTGTGATTTCTTGAAAAGCTTCTCGAGCTTGCTCAGTTTTAGAGCTGTATGGTCTATTTCGAACTCGAAGGGAGAGTCCGGGTGGTTGGGTGTATGGGTCTTGGACAGTTGAGGCGGAAGCGGGGGCGGAGCTGGCCCCGTTGGAAGGTTTGTGTCCTCTTGGATGTTCTGGACATTGGGTAAGGTGTTCTGGGTGTTTGGCAGGGCATTCTGGACAGTAGGTGCCTGCTCGGGTAATGGGGCCCCTGGTGGAGGAGGAACTTGATGTGAAGCAGATGCCGCATTTTGCTGTTGCAGTCTAGTGATTAGCTCGGCCTGCTGGGCCATGATTGTGGCTTGCTGCTTGGAGAACTCTGCTTGGCGGGCAGCGTCCTCCTGCATCTGTTTCATGCTCTCATGCATTTGGCGCATCATTTCTTCTATCCCGGCCATATTCTGTTGGTCTTGCTGACTGACCGGTATGTGTATTTCTATGGTGGAAACTAGAACCTCAACCCGACTGTTTGCTAGGGTAGACCATCGCCGGTCAGAACCTCTGTATTCGGACACGCGCTTCCTTGGCCTTCTCCTAACAACGGGGGGTAGAGAATGGAACACTGGATGTCCATCAACCAGATCCTCAGATCGATTGAGCCGACGACCTCTTGTCCAAAGTGCTTGGGGAATATCTTGGTCGGAAGCAATTGTGCTAAAAGCGCCTAGCAAAAAGATAAATAAAGCGAAAAGGAAATAAATAACTAGATAAATGAACAAAGATGACAAATTTTAAAATAAATACACAACACACACGCATATACAACACACGGTTGATAAGTCAATACACACTGCCCTCAAATACGATCATCGCCCCTGAATCATCGTTTCCCCAAAGACTGAATCGGATACCCGCAGATAACTGATTCTCAAACACTGACTGATGCCCGCAGGCCTGATGCCCAAACTCATAAACTGATATATGCATTCCCTGTAGAGACGCACTCTAAAAGCACATAACAGATAAGTGAGAGCCAAAACACCCCTATGTTGGGGTAGGGTTTCCCTGTCCTATTTTGTCAGGAACTAGGGTTTCACTACGCACGCAGCGGCTTCAAACAACCTATATCGGGTAAGCAACCTGTCCTAGTTTGGAATGGTCACTACGGATTTCGATATGCACTAGGTCGAATGGTCAAAAGGGTGCCCCGGTAAAACCAGGGTTTGTGTTCCCATACTGGCAGAGCCCATAACCGGTCAGCCTTATGGTCATGCCTTGACAAGACAAGCCTCCGGCAAACCGTTCAGGAATAGCAGATGGCAAACACGGTGTCCTAGGCGCACCAATGCAAATGCAATGCAAAGAAACACACAAGTGTAGTCAAAACCAGATATCATGAGTTCGAGTCAAGTTCTCTAAATCCCCAGCAGAGTCGCCAGAAACTGTAACAAGCCCGCGGGGGACCTCGCTACAGCTCGGACTCGATTTGTGTCACGGTTCTTAATCTTGAACCAAAGAGTCCAAATCCGGCAAATCGTTTTGAGAAAACAGATTTTTGAAAGAAGTGCCAAACATGGACTGCTTTGCCAGATACAGAGTCGCCACCTAAATATTTTATTTTGGGAAATTTAGGAAACCCTGACTCGTTGCCTAAGGCCACGTGTCCGTCATCACCAAAGTTGCCTCGGCTCGGGAACTTGGGTACGATTGGGGAAGGTCACTTCGTGAGCACCCCCGCTCGCCCGATCAAAGATCGGCCTCTACTAACCATGATATCTAGTTTTGAAAACATTGTGTGTTCTTATTAGGTTATTAGCCTAGATTTACTATGTGATGCGACAAAGATACAAGTATAGACTGAGTCGCTTGAATTGGAACAAAACATTTCATGTTTGTTTGTTTGAAAATGGTTTGATGGTGCTACCCGCAGGTAGGCTAAAATGCAGATTTGCCACCCTCGGGTGGGCTTAGAAAACATGATTTTGCCACTATCTAGTGGGCTTAAAACACACATTTGATGAATTGTTACAATCCAAATAACCCAACCTTCACCCACAGGCATTCAGGCAGTTATATCACATAAGCAGTTAGCCTCATGGTAAGCATGCTATTCATGGCAGTCACTCACACGCATGCAAGGATGCTAAAGCATAAAACTCACCGAGTACTCCAAGCCAAAACAGAAACCGATTAGAAATCCATGCATGATCCTAACTATACAGAAATGCCTAATGCAACACATGCAAAAATGCAACTATAGCAGGCTCGGCTATTCTAAACATGGCATATGAGATGCAACAGCTATCATGTATTCAACTTGGAATTGAAATACAAATGCAGTTAGTATGATGCGCCGAGCCCGGTGCATGCAAAACAGATGAATGAATGCAAACATGCTATCATACTGTATGCTAATTGAAACATGCCCTAATCTAACCATCATAAGCTGGTAAATAAAAGGGAGAAAGACGTGGGGTTGGAAGACATACATCACACTCACGCACACTTATTACAATTATGCCCTCGCGCAGAGGGTCCGAAAGAAGAATATACTGTCCCAAATAAATACAGTCCCAATAAATAATACAGTCCAAATATGTACAAAAATCCTAATTAATTACCAAATTAACTAAGAAAACAATAAACTGGCATGCAAGCCAGGGACTGCCTTGACTCTTCTTCAGATGATGAATGATGCATATCCGGGTTGCCTTTGCGTGGAAATCCACTGTGATGCCCCAATTAGCCTCTGTTTTGCAATAATTTTTGGAAAGCGCGCCAAGCCCCGGAAGACTGCTGATTCTTGATTTGCTGCAACAGAGAGCAGGAAAAGGGCATGGCAATGTATTTTCACAAATGTATGCATGCCTCGATCCTCGTGCCACCAATCACGCATCTCGATGCATGATGGCCGAGGAGTCGAATTGCACAACTCAATATGAAATGAATGCACATGAAAACACAACAAGACCTAACTCCATCATGGATAATCCGGAGTGTCGGTGACTGGGGAATTGAGACACGTTCCGTCACTCGGAGTACGAAACGCCCCTCGTTTCCCGTGCTCGGGCTAACTCCTATCCCGAACACAATGCAATATGCATGACATGCATGAATGCAACTAAGATACAACCTAACATGCACAATGTTATGAAATGGCATACACGATGCACGAGGTAACATAGCATATATAATGCGCTAACATACAACCTAGCATACATAATGCTATGGAATGAAATGGCATACACAATGCATAATGGACTTACACCAACATGAGTGGACCTCAGCCATACTCACATAAGAGGCCATTAGATGAAAATGAGACACTCGAGATGCGTGCACACGTGCACGCAAACCGAGGACCGACCCTAAGGCACCAAATGCCACTCTAACAAAGCATGGCAAGGCATGGAATATGGCATACTAGCATGCAAATTTCAGCGCTAAAATATGATGCAAAACAGCCCCGAAACGTGGAAACATGGCACCCGATACATTGAATGAGACCCGAAACATGAAATTAGGTACATGGAATGACCTATGGCTATGCAAAGCATTTGTTATTTGAACATGAAGTGTGAAGACAGAATCAATACAGTCCCAAAAGAAGCATATTTACAGTTTTAAGCAAGGCCAAACAGTGAACACAAATAGGGCTAAACCAACATGCAAAAATGGCCCCGAAAGAGAGATAATGAAGTAAGTGGCAGCTTCTGGCCCTAAATGGCCAAGAGCCCTTCAACAAAGTTGAAGAGGGGCCCAAAATAAATCACTTTACATTTTACAACAAGCCACGAAAACAAACACAAGCAGGCCTAAAACATTATGAAAGAAATGGGCCAAAAGGGAGACAAAGAAGCAAGTGATGGTTTCTGGCCTCAAACAGAGGAGGGGCCTTCAACAAAGTTGAAGAGGGGCCCAAAACATGGTATTTTACAGTTAGTGACCAATCCAAAAACAGTGCATATGCAAGCCTAAAATACTATGCAAAATAAGGCCTAAAAAGAGGTGTAAACACAAAGAGAAAAAAGGGAGCTTAAAACAGCAAAGGTCCCTCAATAAATCATGAAGAGTGGGTCAAAATAAGGCTATTTACAGTTTGGACCAGAGCCCAAAAATACAAGCACAAGGGGCTAACAAAACATGCAAAAATAAGACCAAAAGAAGGGTAAAGAGGCAAGTGAAAAAAAGAAGCCTCAAAAAGTGAAGATCCCTTCAACAATGTCGAAGAAGGGCTCAAAATAAGCCACTTTTCAGTTTATAATCAAGCTCAAAACAGTTTATAAATAGGCCTAAAATACTATGCAAGAAAGAGGCATACAAGAGAGCTAAAGAGGCAAGTGGTAGATAGGGACCTTAAACAGGGAAGGACCCTTGAACAAACATGAAAAGGAGATTAAAATATGATGTTTTACAGTTAGGGTAGGAGCCCAAAAATGCAAGGAAGTATGGCTTAGATAGCATGCAAAATAAGCTTAAAAAGAGGAAAAAAATGGCTCACCCTTGAAGACCAAACTCTAGCAACCTCTTGGCTTGAGAAAAGGTGCTCCTTGCCTCTAGAAAGAGCCTCCAAGTTGCTGGAATGGAGTGTGGATTGGTTGGCTTGGAAATGGAGTAGAATGGGTGTAGGATTTGAGAGGTTTTGAGAGTTGAAGTGTAGAGAGAGAGAGGGGCAATGTAGGAGCTCAAGACCAAAATTTCTAACCTCCTCAAATGCAGCTGGAACTGTTGGATATATAGGCAAAAGAGGGGGGAGAAAAGGGGGGGGGAAATGAATTTAAATTTCCTCCCAAAAGTGCAGCCCCCCGGATACACAATATGGGGGGAAACAAAATACATATTTGCAATGTACCAACAGAGAGGAGGAAGGCTGGCCCATTATCCAGGTTGCAGGTGGCGGCCGGCCCTCCCCATGGCCGGCTGGCCAAGGGTCAAAAAGGTTAAGTTAGATTAGTGGCCGGCCACCACATATTGGTGGCCTCTCATGTGTGCTCAACACAGCCATGTGGTCATAAACTAGAGACAGTGAACCAGGAGAGAGAAAAGGCCACTTTTAGGAGGGGTTCAAAAGGGTCACACACAATTACTGGCCGGCCATGTGATATTGGTGGCCTCCCAGGTGTGTACAACACAAATATGTGGTTTAGGGCTGGAAAAAGTGGCCTTAGGGTGGTCAACATTGGCTTTCAAGTGAGAAAAACGGGCGACGGAGGAATAAAATTGGTTGTCAGAACAATTACTGGCCTCCCACCCTTCTACGACCTTTCTAACAATGAAACAGAGGTCCCTGCCAAAAATGAACTCAAACCGATGCAAAATGAAGGTTCGGGGGCCAAAACGCGCAGCCCGAGGCCCCGAAAACTGACTGTTAGGCACCGGAAGTGGTGTTCGACCACGAAGTTGGTCTCTCGGACCACAGTGTCCCTCAAAAGGGAGTAAATAAGATGCATGCCAAAAACCGGAGCAAACGGAGGTGGTTAAGCGGTCCCGAACCGAGGCACACGGCCAACGGCTCCGAAAAACCGGAAACCGGACTCCAAACGGGCAAAATGGCCTACGACCACGAAACGTAGCCTACGGCCACTGAGAGATGATCTACGAGACCTCTCCCTTTCTTCTGGAAGAGAAAATAGAGAAAATCGAGCCTGGTTCGCAAACTGAGGCAAAGCATGAAAGAGTCCAGAAGTCGGGAGGCAAGGCTTGCAGCCGAGACTCTGAAACCTCTGAACGAGCAGGATATGCAACATCACCAAGTGCTCAATCGGTGACGTCTGAGTCTTAAGGTCGGTCAAAAATGGGGTGTCTACAGCTAGCACTTCTGTTAATCTTGGGATTCGACTTTGAACTCCCTCATTCTCCCATTTGACGTCTTGATTGTGCCAAAAAGGTACCCTCCCCGGTTCCCTTCAGATCCTTCTAGTATTGAGTGAACCTTCGTTGGATCTTTCTCTTTTAAGATCTAGAGATCACAGGAACCATGTCTGATTCCTTTTTTTTCGGGTTTTTAAGTAAGACCCAATTATTTGGAGCCACCAAAAGAGGCTTGATCATTTTGTCTTTGCCTACAAAGGCCTTTCCTTGGTTTGATATGATTTTAGGTTTGTTCTACATAACAAACCAGTCTGATACTTCTGGTACCCATGAACCTACTGTGCCAATCATTGGGCATGCTGTTTTTTTATCTTCGAAGGCTAATCGTTGGCCTTGGTTCCTTGTCTTAAGCCAAGTTCAAGCTTACTTACAGGCTTGTTGACCATCCAGTAGTAGTCTGGTGGCCTAGTTTCATACAGAGGTCTCTTACCTCTCGACAGATTCTTAGCTTTTGGTGGCCTAACCAAGGATAGCTGCTGGCTAAGACCACTTGGATATGACCTCTTATTGTAGGTACTAACTAGCCTATGATCTTTCTGTACGTCTTTGTAGTACTGATTCCCATCATCTGGAAGCCCCTTCAGTCATTTGTAACTCAGTCTGCACCTGGGACACATTCGCTACAAAACAACAGTTTCGAGCCAGTCATCATCTAAAGTTTCTTCACTAGAATCATCCTCTTGGCCCACAAAGCTTTGCCCACTTGCTGGTGAACCTCGTGTGTTCTTCGTAAAGGCAGTTTGGCTGGCAACATGCATTTGAATGTTGAACTCATCCAATTCCTTCAAGGAGAGGTTCTTCTCCAATTTTTGGCCAAGGAAGTTTGGTATGCCAACATTGGTTGCCGCTTCTCTAATCTCCGGAAATGGATCAATGTCAATCCTCATTCCCTTTCTTGCTTTGGCTAAAAATTTCAGTCTTCCTTTCCAAATCTACTCTTGAATCCTGTCTCGAAAAATAATATAGTTTTTAGTTGAGTGAGACCAAGAGTTATGCTATTTACAGTATATTTTACCTTTTATTTCTTTTGAAGTTGGGATCTTAACTCCCTTAGGTAATTTTAGAAAATATTTTGTTAGCAAATGATCAAATATGTCATCTACTTTTGATATATCAAAAGAATATTTACTATGAAGATATTTCTTTTTAAACAGCTGATCAACGGTGGTATCCTTCTGTATTAATGCTTCGCGGATTATAGGCTCTTTTCTTATGATCTTTGTTGCATCAATTTCAAAATTAGGATCCCTATAATAGGTCCTCTAAGATACATTACTTCAATCTTATTCTTCCTTAAGAAGAGTCTCGTATCTAGTGACCTTATAAGTTAGTTTTCGAAGCCTAAACTCTAGCTCATTTTAGGCCAACCACACAAATTCAGGTTCAAGTAATATGACCTTACATTTGTTTCGTGTTCTTTTGAATTTGGCAATCAATTGAGCAGCCTTCTCAGCAGGCCTTTGGCTCAACCTTACCAAGTCTGCCATAAATACTTCAAACTCTATTTGAAAAAACTGGCCATGAAACACTTCTTCCACTTGTTTCCAAGTTTAAATAGAATCAGGTGTAAAGTTTATGTACCATACAAAGGTTTTCCCAGTTAAAGAGTTTGGAAAGAGTCTCAATTTCATGTAATCATTGTTGGTAAATTCACCACATTGGCCTGTAAATTTGGCAATGTGTTCAATAGCTCACTGGTTTCCATTCTCATAGAAAATGGCAAAGTCTGGTATCTTATACCTCCTTGGGTATTCATGTAACCTATCTAGCAATTCTAGGTAAGGCTTTCTGTAAACAGGGGTCTGTACCCCCCGGGCCATATGTCCACAAATTTCTCTAACAATGTCAGCAATTTGGTCCCTAGGTACAACATTCCGTACTGGCTGAGCCACTATTGGAGGAGCAAACATAGGGTTTGGAGGAATTCCTTTTGCTTGAGGCCTTCTTGGTCCATGTAAAGACACATTTGGAATTGGTTGTCCTTGGTGAATGGAGATGGGCTACCCCTGTCGTGCTGGTTGATGTTAAGGGTATGGCTACTCGCTTGGGGCAGACATTTGTCCCACAAAAGGTGCTGCAAAGGGAACTACTGAGAAGGAACAGTTGTTGTTTCTCTTCCAACTACAAGAATTCCTTCCAATCTCCCGAGTGTAAGTTTAAACACAAAATTAGTGAACATCTGTGTGCCAAGCATAGGTTCAAACACAAGACTTGAAAACACTCGAATTTCATTTCCTTGTGTCAGCCCAGACCCACCAATGTATATGTTTTCACTAGTAAGCAACGGTATGTTCTGACTTATCAATGGTCTAGGAGGAGCTTTGTACCATGATTGAGGCATAAGCGATGGTCTCTTGTGGTTTTGATTATTAGTTTGACCACTAGTTTGCCCATTATTTTTTATAGGTTGTTTATCTCAAGCCAATCTCTGCTGAAGTAAGTTTATGTTCTCTTCAGCCTGTCTTATGACAGGTCGTTGATAAGAGCTCATTCCATCCAAAAAGGATGTTGTCCATCTTTCCGTTTTATACATTAATTTTTGTTCCATAATATCAACCAATCCTCCCCATGGATTCATTGGTTGGGTAGATGGAACAATTGAAGGTCTAGTTTCATGGCCTTGTCTAACATTTTGAACGTGTGTTGCATATCCTAAAGTGTTGGTCTCTTCGACCACTTGTGTAGGATTACTTGAAGCAGGCACATCTATGGGATTTGATACTGCATTATCCTCTGGGCTATGTATGTCTAAATCTTTTTTTAAACCTTTTTCGAGGTGATCATTTCTCCTTGTCTCCTATATCTAGTCATTATATAACAGGTTCCACTAGGTATGCCAAAAATATATTTTGACTTTTTTGGCTTTCGAAGGTTAGAAACGTAATTATAGGGTGCCAACAAGGATTAATAAGTCCTTACAAAGATAGTAAATGCCAACCAATTAATCAGACGATTGCTTCGAAGTTCTTTTTAACTTCAATGAAGAGAACTTTTACTGGTGACTTATTTTAGGAGAAAATTCAAAAGACTGATCACAGAAGTAAAAGAAAGATAAAGAAATACTGTCAGAAATCAAATTTCATTTAGTAAATAAGAGTTTACAATTGTACATTCACACTTTTATAGCTTCGAAGAGGGTTACAACAAAAGACTAACTCATAACTACTACTCTTAGGAATTTGAAATGCAGTGCAAGAAAGTGAAAGACTGGAGATAAAGAACTGGAAAATGTAAAGTAAATAAACTAGTTTCTTGATCTGATTCTGGGTCCCTTCACTATCAGCCTTCTCCTCTATTTGTTGGCTCTGATGATAACCGTCGAAGTGCCTAATAACCGTCGAAGTGCCTGATAACTGTCGAGGTAATCTCCATGATCACTGAACATGGTTTTGAACAGTTTGCTTCCACTGCATCATTCTTGCGGTTGGGTTTCCCTCCAGAATCTAAATTTAAATTGTAAATAACCGTTTGGCCAAGTCACCTTGCGCATGCTGACTGTTCCAATGTCTCACGGATCCATCGCGATTGATACAAGTTGCCATGTGTCGGGCTGTAATTGGCTTGTACAAAATATATCACCAACAACTTTTTATGAAAAATATTTTCTAGAATTTTTTTTGTACAGAATATTTTTTATTGAAAAATGCATTTCGCAAAAATAATGGAGCGTTAATGAGTTTTCAAAATCTCTCTCTTATTTATTTATTTATTTCTTTATTCTTGATCATGAAAAGTAAAATATAGGTCATTTTGTGTTTTTTATTTGAAGCTTATTACTCTATACATGCCGTTTGAAATTTATTTAATATGGACAAGTTTTTATTTATTTGTTTATTTTTTTCATCACTGAATCAACTGTCCTGCTGACACACAAATTTAGTTTAAAGACTCCATTATCTTCATGGTAAGGTGCGGATGATTATGAGTTACATACAATCTCCACTTTTGATCATTGAAGTTTGAAGTAATTACATACAAGTCAATGGAAACAACAAAGAACAAACCAAACTCATTGGTAATTACGTGGCAATTAACAAACCTAAACAACACTAAGAACAAAATATAAGGACTAGCCTCCTTAATACCTCTATTACTTCTTTGATTATAAATAATCAGCGAAGATGAATTATCAAACAAAACTTTACACGCGTAAAGATTAGGTACAAATATTTTGAATCAGTGAGATCTTCCCTTGTTTAATTTTCTCTCTTTTGCCTCTTGCTCAGATGAGTTTTCTGACATCTTTGCTTTCCTTGAGGATTTGAATAACTTGATACATGTCAGGTTTAAGCGCATATGATATGATCTTCACTAAAAAAAAATATACTGATTCAAATATGGGAGAGGCTATATAAATTCTTCACAAAATGACCTCTTTTGCGTTAATCGATCATCAATTCTTCCAAGCAAGATGCATATCCAACAATGAAAAATCCCTTCAAGTTCTCGACTGCATTTGGTTTCAATTTCACAATCCGAGAAGAATGTAGTAAACTAGAGTAATGGGCAATGCAATCAACATTCCAAAAATTACCCTGAAATTTTTACAACACAAACAAATTGAATTTATTTTATTGGAAAAAAGAAGAAGAAGAAGAAGAAGAAGAAGAAGAAGAAGAAGAAGAAGAAGAAGAAAGTAATGGTATGAATTGAGGGAGATTAATTTAGTACTGTTTCACTTACGCAGTGCTAAGAATTGCAGGATGAACATTATATTCTTTGGCAAAGACAAATGGAACAATCCCTTGAGGAAGTGCGGCCTGTTTGGATAAAAAAAATAATGTCAAAATTAAAAATAACTTTACACTAAAGTTCTTTTAATGCAACATAATTGAATAAAATATTAATCAAGAAACATACCAATAAGATTATATGACAATAAATATGGAACATATAGAAAAGCATATATAGTCACTTTATATGGCATCATGATGGATTACAGTAATACCTAGCATAAAAAAAATAAAAATAAAAATATATAGACCAAATTTATTATAAGTGACCTGTACAACTGTATGTTTGAATTAAAGATGACCAATCTGTAGGTTTTGTCTAGGGCTTATCAATTTCTTTTCTTCTTTTTTGTTTTGAATAAATTATACTTAAATTTTATTTTTATTTCTATTATTTTGATTTAAACAATTTGGCATTTATACTCTAACTTCAGTTTTTGTTTGATCCTTCTATCAAAATTTCAATTAATTTTTATCTTATTTTTATTTTTTTAAGTATAAACCCCAAAAGAATGACTAGTGTTACAAAATCATTAATTTTAATTTGTAACTCAAGCGGAATGATCAAATTAAAATTATACTAAAAAGTAAAAAGATTAAATTATTCCGTTTAAAATAATAAGAACCAAATTAAAATTTAACTACTTTACCCTCCTTTTCAAAGGCCCCAATTGCCCTATAGGCTTAATAAAAAAATATGTAATTGAACAATGTTAAAATTAGTAAAAATGTTACACTAAAGTTCTTAAAGAAAAGTATAATGTTAATATGCTTATTAACTACAAATTGAACGCAACATAACTTAATAAAATATTAATCAACAAACATACCATAAGATAATGTAATTAACAAAGTCATAGTGTGGCAATAAATATGGAAGATATATACATTCACTTTACATCGCTTCAGGTGGATTACAGCAATATTAGACATTTAGAAAATTTTATTTGAAAATAGAACGCATCAACCAAATTTACTTATGGGCCTTATTTTTATGAGTGTAACCTACCCGAAATAAGTCAGAATCAAAGGTGACCCAATCTATAGTCATGTTTTGGTGTGGCCTATCAAAGAATTTATATTACAACAATGATTCATCCCCCTTTTCTTCCCACCCCCTTTGACCCCCTCTCTCTCTTTCATTGGTTACATTTTCTTTTTCTTTTTCTTTTTTTTTTTCCTGCTCCTCCAATCACCACCCGCCACGTAGCAAAATGGGGTGAGGGGGTGACCCCAAAAGGGGGTCCCAAGCATTATTCTTAAAAAAAATAAAATAAATAAATAAATAAATAAAACCCCAATTGTCCAAAGGACATAGACCAAGTGCCATCTTGATATTAGGTCCAAGGCTTACAAAAAAATAAATAAATAAAAAATGATAGGCATACATAATTTTCATACAAAATTTAAGATAATAATAATGTACAAATAATATTTTTGAAATTATAAATTAAAATGATGGACATTTTGACTTATAATTAATAAATATAAATAAAACATATCATTTGTATGATTTTTTTTTTATTATATATAAACTCTGTTTATCTAAAATTACCATACACATTTCATTTTTAGAATATTCATTTGCATATATTATTACTCATTAATATAAGTACCTGCACAATGGCGATGTGGAGGAGGGTCCCGCGAAGGCCGACGGCGATGGAAGCTGCGGCCATCACCGCCGGGCCGGTGAGAAACCTGACAACCATGGCGAATGTGGCGACTGAGTTGCCGCATGCAATTATCTTAGGTTGAAGAGCCATAAACAATCCTTTCAATTTCAACAACACATAACAACCCAAATTAGACAAATTCAAATAATAATAATAACAATAATAAATAATTAAAATTAAAATTAAAACCCTCCCAACTAACTTTTTTCAATTAGTCTGGAAATTCAGATTTATCTGCCTGGATTTTTCTGAGTATGTGGTTATATGATGGAGATTAAATTTATATAGTGTGTTTATAGGACAAATTTGGATTACAATATGATAATTTTAAATAATTTATGAATAATTAAGCCTAAATCCGTATATTAATAAAAAGAAAAGAAGAAGAGTACTGCTAGGAATACCAAATTTCTTAACAAATAAATGACCAAATGTCTCACATGAGTGCGAAATCCATAAAACTTCACACTGATATAAAACATTTAATTATTCATTTAATAAAAAATTTGAGGCGTATAACCTTTTTCAAATTTCTTTTTCTATAGTACGTACACTTTGGGTTTGGGGGGCATCTATTCTGATCACCAATTCTGGACCGCTAGCGATACCGTTGTATCGGCCCCACCTTGTCGGCCGGTGTCAATCCATTCACACCCTTTGATTATTAAAAGCTTGTAGTTGTCTTAAACAAAGTCATAACAAATGGATGGTTGAAAACTAGAATCCTCAAATCACATAAAATGTGTATAAAAAATACAATCTCCTTTTTGCCAATTATTAGTTGACGAAAATGATATATATATTTCTTACACAATTCTTTTTACTCTTCACTCCCAAAAGTACTGAAAATAGTTTTTGAACTGATTAATTTGCTTAACTTAGAAAGAAACACAAATTCTGTTTACTCTTCACTCCCAAAAGTACTGAAAATAATTTTTGAACTGATCAATTTACTTAACTTGAAAAGAAACACAATTTCTTTCTCAGTATGCTGATGGATATTTATAGTGGACCCCCTTACCTTTAATGTCATGTGATAACAAAATGTTTTACATAAATGGACTTTTCTTAAGTGTGCAATTGCACACCATGTGTCACTTACATAAAAAGTGTAAGTGTAAGGTATAAGTATAAGTATAAGGTGTAAGTATAAGGTATAAGTGTAAGGTGTAAGGTGTAAGTGGGTTGCATATGGTGTGCAACCTCAAAAAAGGTGTAAGTGTAAGGTTTAATTTTTCGCAAAAGGTGTAAGTGTAAGGTGTAAGGTGTAAGGTGTAAGTTGCACACTATAACCAAACCCTACATAAATATATTTTTTGTTTTGTTTTGTTTTTGTTTTTTATTTTTTTTAAATTCTGGACACAAAAATATGGATTCATGTATTTAATAAAGTGAATCCTATTATATTTATATCACGTAATAAAAAAATTCTGTTGAAAGAAAAAAGGGCACAAGTGCTAGGCATGAAATATGAGTACTCACCTAAGCTGAACATAGCCATTCCAAGACCAGCGTTTGATAGTATAGCAATTGACTCCTTTATTATTTTGGGCATAGCAACGTGCCACCTACAATTTTAAGATATCTAAATTATATAAATAATTAATAAAAAAATAAATAACAAGATTATTATTATTATTATTATTAGATTTTCTAATTTTATAATTTTTGCTTACCTGCATGCAATGAGAGACCAAATTAGGCCAATGAGGCTTGAGTACGTGTTGGGGTTTCGTATAAGTTTACGCCAAACCATGATCAAGATCAGACGGGTCATAACGCTTGCCGGAGGCATTTGTTTTCCAGAGTCGTCAACTCCGGCCATTTTAGGGTGTAGTTCTGTGGTGGAGCTTGACCCTAGCTTGATGAGTCCTGTGGGTCCCTCTTTTTCTCTCTCCTCCTCTTCTCCTCTCTCATCACCACCACCAGAAAAACTGAGGTTCTCACTTTTCGAAATAGCTTTTAAACGCAAAAAAATAAAAATTCAAAACACTTATTTACATATATATATTATGTAAAAAATACTATATCAAATTAAATTTTAATAATTTATGTTTTAATACTAAAACTCGTGACTTGTGACATGGACAGTTTTACCTTTGTTTTCCCCATTTTGGGGGTGATCTGCGACCAACATCCTGATTTCCTTAGCTCCATGATCGGACCGTCCAGATTGCTCAGGCGCGGGGAAGTCAGTACCGCCGAATACGTGGAGCCCACCGCCTTCCGACACCGGTGATGCACTGGAACTCCAAACAAACATGTGGAGCTCCTTACCATCATGGTTTGATTTGCTCTGATTAATAATCTGCTGCTGTGGCTGTATCTGTATCTGTGTCTGAGGCTGTGATGGTTGGTTTTTCACCGTTTTAGTAACCGTAGATGCAATTTCGGGATTCGGTGCCGGATAAGAAGTCGGCACTGACTGTCCCGGGTAAAACCCAAATCTTGGGGAGTTCATTGTCTGAGCTCCCTGAGTGCAGTTCTCCTCGAAACTCGACGGTCTTGGCGTCGGGCCTATCGAGGACTGGACTGAGTACATGTCAGCCGGACCAAAATTCGATAACCTCCCACCGGGAAAACCCATCATGGAGTAGAAATCGGAGTGGTTGAAATTTGAGCCCCTTGGCGTAGGGTTTCTCGACGAGCTCAAGCTGTAAATCTCGGCACCGGTGAGGTTCGACGGCCGAGGGGTCAATCCCGAAAATGACCGCCTCGACGCGTTGGATTTCCTCACCGTGACATGGAGCTTCCCGTCATAGCCGATCTCTGCGTCGGTCTCGAGAAAATCTTGACCGTCGAGGGAGACGACGTCGGACTCGACCTTGAAGGAAACAATCGACGCAGCGGTCTCCGGGAACTGCTCCATTATGAGCATTTTGGCACCGCGATACTCGAAAAGGAAGAGAAGAAGAGTGTACCAAATTATACACTGCAAAACCACAACCTGAACCATGAGACTCCCCGAGTAATCGCCGTACATGGCGATCAAGAGAGGGATTCCCATGACAAGAGTGTTTGGCAGTGTAGAGAGAGAGAATATTGTGATCATCCAGTCTAGGCTGCCGTTGCGGCTGACGTTGGTCCAGATGGTGAGAGCAAAGAGCATTATGATCTTCTGGAGAGTGTCGGCGGCGATGAATCGGAAGTTCATGGCGTAAGGATTGTTGCTGGAGATGAAGTGGAAAGAGAGGAGAGGGACGGCGAAGATGGCGACGAAGCGGTTGATGCCGGAGCACTGGTCGGGGCTGAAAATCTTCCACCACCGGACGGAACCGTAGGCCAAGATCATCGCCACGTAGAGCGGAACCACCGCCGTCAAGACGGTGTAGAGGTCGTGCCAAGAGATCATGGTGGTTTCAGAGGCTGATAAAAGTGAAATTGGTTATTTATTTATTTTATTTATTTTTCTTTGTTTCAGTTTCAGATCAATGGCATTTGAGTGGAAATTAGATCAGGATAGAAGGGCAAAATGGGGAGGAAAAAAAACCGTTATGTAACTAACTGAAGGGAGATATGTCTTCTGCAGCTACCGTTCTGCTGCGACTCTGCTTCTGCTGATCGATTCCAGGAAGGAGGTCTACTACTACAACCTAGAGAGAGAATGTGTGCTTTAGAGAGAGAAACAACGAGTGTGTTTCAGAGAGAGAGAGAGAATGAAATTACAAGGGTTGTAATTTTGGGAGATATATATATATAGGAGGGAGAGATTGAGGAGAAGTTATTGATTGGTCAGAATTTATAATTGGCTTGAGTCTTAGAATTATAATTAACCAATAATTTTTTGAGAAAGACAGAGAGAGTGGTTGTATGTAGTGGGCTATTGTAGTAGATTGTTGTTGTGGTGGGTTGAGACTTGGGGACTTGTACTGGAAATGTAGTTGGGTTAGGAAGTAACACAGTAGTAGGGTTAACATAACTATGTAGATGAGTTAGCATGTAGAGATATACGTGGCTCATTTTAGATGGCATAGGCTAAACCAGTGCCGTGGACTCTGTTTTCTCGCTTTTTTGGATTTTTCCTCTCTACAATTTTTCCTTGAAAGGATGTCAAGTGCAAATGACTTTATTAGTAAGAGGGTGTGTTCGGTTATTGAGATTAATGATATCTCACACGGATGGATTTTGGGCGTTGGAGACCACCTCTAAAAAATTAAAAAATTATGTCTATTATTAGGGGCTGCTATTTGTTTATATCTTTTTATTTAGATCTCTCATTTTTTTGAATTTCACTGAGCAAAATGAGTTCTTTTTATTTTCTTTTTAAACCCTACCATAATAGTCTTAATCATAACTTTAACCCTAATCCTAACCCTAGCCCTAAATCCAAATCCAAACCCTAACCTCTACTCCCAACTATCACCTTTGATACCACTATCATTGCCTCTTATAGCCAATCCTCGGCCTATTCACCTGCAATTTCATCTCTTCTATGTTCCTTCTACTTTTTCTTTTTCTCCTTCCACCATTGAGATCTGGCATTGATGGCAATGGTGATTGTATCAATGGTGGTGGCATTACAGATCGCAACCCAAGTGAACTCCGGCAACTAGATTGCAACTTCCGACAACACAATCGCAACTTCAACAACCTTCAGCAATCAAATCGTCTCACTTTTTCTCTCTCTTAGGTTTTGATTTTTGGAGGTTGGGTATGCTAAAATAGGGGTGACAGTGATAGCAGTATGGAATGGAAGCGATAAGGAGGGGAAGATAGGTTACGGCGGTGGGAGATGGTTGAGAGATGGGTTGCAATGGTAAAAGAAGGACTGGGGGTGTTTGTCGATGGAGGTGATAGAGATAGGTTACGGTGGCAGAGAGAGATTACAGTGGCAACGTAGGATTGGGAGATGGACGATTAGGAATGAAAGTAAAATTGAAATTTTATGTTTGGATAAAATTGGAATAAAAATAAAATAAAACCGAAGGGTCCAAAGAAATAATGTATGTGTAAATAGTAGCCCTCATATTATATTAGTAATTAGAAAGATAATTGAAATTAGAGTATTTTGTACCTTTAAAATTTTAGTAGCTTGCATGGAAAATATTTGACTCTCAAAAAGCTCACATAATTATTTTTACAATAATGTGGTATCATATGTGTAAACTTTTAATTTACTACACCCAATGATATAAGACCCAACTCTTTTATCACATCATTATGGGTCTAAAAATGTGAGACTATGCCATTACTCAATTTGTACCATCAAAATTATAAAGATTTGCAACTCCAAATTATTGGATAAAAGTAGCTTATTTTGAGGTTGGCCTAATTTGGAAACTTTTTGGGTCATATCACCCCCTCTATTTTTTTTTTTATACGTTTTCTAAAAAATTCAAAAAAAAAAAAAAACTAAAAAATCAATTTTTAACCAACTTGTTTTGGATCTATTTCGATGATCTAAACCATTCATATAACAAGATTCGTCAAATAGATTATCCATTAAAAAAAAAAATAGATTAATTGGACATATGTAATTATACAACAAAACCACATTTATTTCTTTTAAAAAAAAAATTAACATGGTTTCGATAATTTTTAAAAAATAATTAGACATGATCATGAGGTTGCAATTGTCCGATTAACTTAATTTTTTGTATGAACGATATACTCGACAAACCTAACGATATAAACGGTTCAGATAATCAAAATAGGCCAGGGATAAATTTTCACGAGGCCTCACAGCGTAGCAGCAACCTCACTCCCACTACAAGAATTTACATTTTTGCCGACCACTTTTGCCGACCAAAAAAATTTTGGTCGCAAAAAAATAACATTTGCCGACCAAATTAAAATTTCGTAGCTAAAATTTTTTTCTATTACCGACCAAATTTTTTTGTTGCAAATAAGTAATTTTTGGCGACCAAATTACAATTTTTGTCGCCAAAAATCTGGGCGGGAGCTGAATGATCTTTTAGCGACTAATATAATTTGGTCGCTGATACCAAAACGACGTCGTTTTGGTATCTAAATTCCCATACAGACATTAGCCGACCAAAAAAATTGGTAGGGGATAATTTACTAATTCAAACACATAAATCCTAAATACGCGCCTCTTTCACACACCTCAGTATTCGATCAAAGCTCAGTTGCGCCAATCGACCTTGCCGTCCGCCGGCGCCGCCGTCCGTCATCGCCATTTCTGATTCATCTAGGTATTTTTTTTCATCTTATATCCGTCAAGGTGACGATCGATGTGGAACAGAACTGTATTAGTGTTTACAACAATGGGATGGTGTTCCCGTGGAGATTCATCAGGAGGAAGGGGTTTATGTGCCCGAGATGATCTTCGGGCACCTCCTGACGAGTAGTAATTACGACGATTTGATGAAGAATACAACCGGTGGGAGGAAGATGCGAGCAAAGCTACTTAATATATTTTCGACGGAGTTTGTGATCGAGACTACGGATGGGAAGAGGTAGAAGAAGTACAAGCAAGTATATACAGATTTGTGATTTTTTTTTTCTTCTAATTTTAATGGCTGTTCTTGGTTATGAAATCTTGGGTTGGGTGTATTGATTTAGGGTTTTGAGTGTTTTTGTGTAATGGATATATATGCTGTTTTAGATTTTTTATTGTGGCGCTTGATTGCTTGTTGAATTTGAGAAAGGTTATTTACAGATCTAGGGTTTTGGTAACTTCAGGATTTAGGGTTTTATTTTCGAATTATAATTCTTAAATCTTTGTTTGCGACTGATGATTATTGATTACGGTTACTTCAGATTTTTCTTTGTTGGATCTTGGGGTTTTCCTGATACTTTGAGGGATGCTTTACAATTATTGATGTTTGGATGTTTATCTATACAATGCAGGCATATCTTTACTTTAGGGTCAATGAAGATATTGAGTTCTATTTTATTTTATTTTATTTTTAAAAAATTCTGGTTATTGATTAAAAATTTCCTGGTTAAAAATTCTGGGTTCTATTGCTGTTTGTTTTGGTTGTTTATCATTTATAATGGCAATGAGCTGTCTTAATACTGGAAAGTAACATCAATTAATGCTGCTCCTCAACCTTTGTTCTACTGTTTGCAGTGCTGGACAAATGAGAAAGTAGAGTATGAGATGGATATGGTTGAGTCAGCCGTGAAATCACTCAGGTCACTCAGTATGCTGATGCCGCAAAAGAAAGGCATGAAAGGTAAATGTTTAAATGATATGTTTTTTTGTTTTTCATTTTATTGTAATAGAATTTTTATTTTTGGGTTATTTATTTATTTATTTTCACTCATGAAAAGCATCTAAGCTTTAGTTGTTTATTCTTTTTTTATTCCTCATATTTTAGGCCAGGGAAATATTCTAATGTTTATTTTATGAAATACCTATTTGCTATGTATACAGTTCCATTTCTGATTATACTATACTGTAAGCGAAAATTCCTTTCCTTGGATTGTAATGACAATGTTTAAATAGTGAATAAGAAAATAAATCGTTACGTAGGAGTGAGATTTTTTGAATTGTTACCAACAAATACTTTGGAAATAATATGTAGTTGCCTTTTCATAAAGAAAATTCTATGAGGAAACATGAAGACTGGTTAATACTTGGTAATGGGACATGTCCTATATAGAATTTTGGCCATGGAACATTCTGTGAGGGGACATTGATGAGAATGTTCATTATTATTGTTTATATTTATAGTGCTGGTTAGAATTTGATTTGAATTTTTCCGAATTTGAGTGGTCATATGTTCTAGTAGTGACTGACCTTCCAGCATGATTGAAATGTGTTAAACAAAGATGTTGGTGGCCCATCTGAGAAGTTCTGGGGTTTACTTACTCTCCTTACTTGGTGGCCCATCTCAAAAATTAGATTCCATTAAACTTCGAGTCAGAGAGCTAGTCTTAGCTTTTTGCTAAAAGAAAATTTCTCTGAAGAGATTTTCCTCTTTAATGTGTTTTCAAAATTCCTCCCCTGGGAGTATTATACAGATCCTTATTCACTTCTTTTCTTGAAAAAGGACTCTCCGGCAATAACTAACTTGTTGGTTAGCTAATTTAGCCTGTCTGCATGTTCAATTTTCAATTGCTTTCAATTTGTCTCTTGTAGTATCATTATCACTATTTCTACATTTAAATGCAATCCATATGAAAGAGAGGGAAAAAGAGATCTTCGAAATTTCTACAACCATCATTGCATATTCTCCTTACGTTGCATCAAATTGATTTTGTTTGTGGATATTTCACATTTCCGTGGCAAAAAACAGAGCTTGTACTCCCTGTGCAATCCCTGTTAAGCACTTCAGCCAATATTTGAAATCCAAATATTTTCCAATAACTAATTTTGGAACCTGATCATTTTGTTTTCTTTTGAGCCAAACTTGTCTCTTCATCCTGTGCTTAATTGAGTGGATGGAGACAAAGGCGAGATGTGCCAGATTGCACTATATGGTTTACCAACTTAATACAATGCATGTGAATCTTATAAGTTGCTCACTAGATGTAATGTTAATTCACTTGCCCCTCTCACCTTGCATTCTAATTTGATGTGTTGATACTTGTTTTGTAGAGCGTGATGAGTTACGTAAAGACATTGAACAATTTGTGTATGCAAAGTCGGGTCCCGGTTACCTTCTTTGTGGCTACTCGAATGCATTTTCAGAGGTATATTATTTATCTCAAGTCCATCAGATGAAGTTGTTATCATTAATATTTTTTTTGGTAGGTATGTGTTGGCATTATCTTTTCAAATTGGAAATAAGAATGCATTGTGAATTTATCCCCCCCATTAGGACAGCTGGCTTGGAGCAGGAGATTGAGAGCTTGAAAAAGAAGTTAAACTGCTTGCACTAGAGAGAAGTTAAATCTCCAAGAGGAGCTTTCGGAAGCTTACCGTATCAAAGTGAGGCTCCTTACCTTTTTTCACTTTGTTGTTTTTTATTTTTATAAGCACTTGCATAGTCCTACTGCCAACAATCTTACATGTTTCCTATTTTGTCTCAGGGCCAGTTGGCTGATTTACATGCTGCAGAGGTATCAAAGGTATCGCTCTCTTTCTTTCTCTACATCCAGAACATGTGTTCACATTGGAGGTGTTGGCAGGAAGTTAACTTATGAATTATTCACTAATGGAATGGTAGCTATCCTACTAGTCTTAGGTTTTTGGGCAAAGAATGCCTACTGGTTTATTCTTTTAGATTGCATACTGATTGAAGTGATGAAACACTATGCCAATGACGTTTCCCACTTTCTGGAGGGTTTCTTTGTTCCATTATTTTTGTAAGATAAGATGGTCTTGTTTTTGCATTAAAACTAATGATTGGCTTGTAGAGTCTAAATTGACAGTGGTATGGTTCATTGTTTTCAGTAGGGACAGAGAAAGGCATCCAATAAGGATATTTTTCAGGGTAGGTTGGCCATCATAATATTGATCCTTGTAATCTGATTCCATTTATTTATTTTTTCGTTTTCAGAATATGGAAGCGGAGAAGCAGGTTAAATTTTTCCAAGGTTGTGTTGCTTCTGCATTTGCTGAACGAGATCATTCAATAATGGAGGTTACTACTTTTTCCCCTCTTAAAGTTTCTATGTTCTGCTTGGTGCACAGGACAAGGTTGGGGTTTAATGCAAAAAAAAAAAAAATTACATATTAAAAAAACCAGCAAAGAAAGCACATTTATTTGATGGTATACACCTGGTAAACTTAGAACAGCAGAAGAACACAACTGACAATCCATCAACTAACAACAGTAGTTGAAATGTTGAAGGTGATTGCTCACATCTGTGGGTTTTAGTCTCAACTCAAAGGAGTTGGGGATAGAAGGAAATAAATAATATCTAACATCTGGTGAGTGATTGTGTTCATCAATAGAGGTTAGTTTTAATTCACCTAGTTGGGAATACCGTGCGTGTAACTAAAAGCAGAAAGTGGCCGACTATAAATTGGTCATTTTATGTGGGTTTCTATAATTTTTAAAAGGGACCACTTAGGCCACATTAAGTAACATTCATATAATTATATGGGCTTATAAGAAGTGGGTAGCATTTCTAAATTTAGATAGTAATCGTCTACGAAGCATGGACACAACCTCATTAAGTAACATTTAGTAACATTCAGTAACATTAAGTAGGCCACATTAAGTAACATTCATAGCAATCGTCTACCAAGCCATCGACCTCGAACTCCATCCAGTCGACCTCGAACTCCATCCAGTCGACTTCGATCACCGTAAGCCTCTCTCTCTCTCTCTCTCTCTCTCTCTCTTGCCTTCCCTCTCGTTCTCTCTCTCTCTTGCTCTCGCTGATTAATATGTATAATATATATATATATATATATGTATGTATTTATTTAATATCAATAAAAAAGACATCTTATATAGAAACACATTTATTTAAAAATATTATAATTAACTTGTATTAAAATAAAAATATATATATATATATTTTTTTTTGCTGTGTCCTTAGCCGTGTCCGTGTCCCTATTTTTTTACAATTGCCATGTCCCGTGTTTGTGTCCGTGTTCGTATGCATGTCAGTGTTTGTCTGTGTCCGTGTCCGTGTCCGTGCTTCATAGGTCATCATCATTATTCTTAATTTTTTATTGGTCCAATTGACTTATGTTAAATAATATTTAAAAGGTTTAAACCGACCTGGCCCACTCACTGTCCATTCAGTGGGAGCAACTCCATACTTTCCTTTTGGTCCCTCCAATGTTGAAATTATGTCCCCACCCCAGGGTATGTGTCTAATGTAAGCAATGCTAATGGTTAAGGTTTGAAAAAATTCATACAAGCACTCTAACTTTAAAAAAATATAGTGGAATTTTTAATCCGAGTTTATATGCTAGTACCATACAAGCACTCTAACTTTAAATCCTCCACACTTACGACACTATTGCCAACAAAAGAGTTTTACACAATCTTGTCCTATTCTCTTGTCTTAAATTCTATATCGTACCACACAATAAATATTTTTAACATGATTGTGTAGTGGAGAGTTGATCTAGTATAAAGAGGAAGAGATGATTTGGGCATAGGATTGCCATTTGTTTATTCAGCAAATATTGGACTATTAGATTGGTTTTTAGAGTTTTTACAACTATTGGACTATAATTCCGAATGTAATTCTTTTCATATTTTTCTACCAATTAAAAAAGAAAAAAAATATTCCATGAACATTCATGATTTGTTCTTTAGATTTCATAACCATTTTAATGTGATAATGGGGATGCATTTAAGATTCACAGTCACATATAGGTTCCATGAATCACATAGCAGAGATTGATATATACGAGCTTTTTGCTTTCAAACATTGCAAGGGAAGGAAGGTTAAGCTTGCTCTTTGTGAAGGTAATTTCTAATCTTTGAATACGCAAGCTTGCATTGTTAGGGAACTTATCTTTGTGAGTTTTTGGTGTAGGCTACAGATAAGAAATGATTGCTGATATTTGGTACTTTCATGCTATGTTAATTGATTGGATCTTAATTATTATACACCAAGATGACTTGGTAGCGAAAGTAATAAAGTACTATTGATACTTGTATGTGCTGATTGTTAGTTGATATTGATATTTGTGTTTAGATTTTTGGGGGTTGGCTTAAGGAACCATGAACTAGAACAAGAGACAAAAGAGGGACAATTAATCAATAGTCTTTCGAAAACCCACAAGACAAGAGAGAGATACCCCTTTTAAGTTGTAGGAGAATAGGGCTGGCTTTGATATGGAATTAATGGTCCCATAGGGGGCAAGGAAGCTCTATTTGAGAACTTTGAATCTCACCTCCTACAAATATATATATATATATATAATATTGTAAACGTGTTTGGAGAGAGTCTAGTCACACATGAGTGGGCATGTTGAAGAGAATAAATTTGGAGTAATATTGCAATGACTATCTACTTTAACCATCTTATCTTATCATTTGATATGTCAATCTAATTGAAAATATATATATATATAATTAATATGATATAGAGAAATATGATGATTGTAATTTATTGATAAATTTGTGCTTTGCAGGTAATTTGTACATTGTAGTGATTGCTTTATCTAAATCTCCAATATGTTAGTTGACAAATAATTGATAATTGAATTTTTGTTGGGGGAGACAAGGTTGAAATAGAGCATGTTGGCCAGGTAGTTAAAGAAAAGGCCAACCTATTTCTTTTCATTGATCATTACCCAAATTTTATTTGTTCTTTATTAGACCATTGCCAACGGTAATACTATTATTTGTTATATTATTAACAAAGATTTTAGCTCATCCAACCATTATTTTCCTTTTTCAAACTCATTTTTAAATAGTTTTTTGGAGATCAATAATAATTGTGATTTAATCTTTGTCTGAAAGGATAATATTTGAGAACTTGCCCTTTTTTCTTTTTTTTTTCTTTTTTTCTAAACTTTATTTATTTGTGTTTTGGGCTTGCTAATATGCCAAAAGTTAACCAACGGGCTAATTCGATTGATAGAGAAGTTGACGTTATCTGTAAGACTATTAATTGCGAAGCTCTGGTGCTACTAATCGTTGCTGTCAACCTACCTCACAAAAAATCAATGTAAAACAGATGGAGCATAACCTACCCCACAAAAAATGCCACCTTAGTTGGAGCCTTAGACCCAAGCTCCTTCCCAAGAAAAAAAGAAAGATCAATGTTGACTGCTCAAGACTTTATAATAAGTTATTACTTTAATGCATCCCATCCTCTTCCCCTCCAATGTGGAGAATGGCATAAAGGCAGCCAAGAAGATCCACCAACTCCCCACAGAAAGTAATATCCTAGAAAATTTGACTTATCTTTTTTTGAGCAATCGAGGTAGTCACTAATATCGGTTGTCCAAATTATTATATTATGGGGCCTTGTCCAAACAATAAACTTTTTTTTTTTAAAGAACTGAACATGTCAAAACAAAATGACTGGGTGAGAGGCTTCATCATATCACCAAAAAATTATTACTAGATTTGATTGACATTTCTCACATATCTTGGGTATTGTTTAGATTGATTTGATGTAGGATTGAACACTATCTTTTATTGCATTCTCTACATCATGAGCAAACCGATCTTGTCTAATTGTAACTTTTGGTACTAAAGCGCCTTGTGGTTAGAGGCGACTACGATACATATAGAATCCTTGTTAAAAGTTTATTGAGCACCGAGAATTTCATATTTCAGATCTCTAATTGGAACTTTTTGTCTTGAATCGCCTTATGCTTTAGTTACTATATCATTCATTGTTGCTTGTAGGTCGGTGATCCTCTTGAGAAGGCTGCACTTAAGGGAATAGAATGGAGTTATAAATCTGATGAGAAGGCTATGCCGAAAAAGTAAGCAGCAACATTAGTTGTCACTATTTAATTAGTACTCAGTTGTTGTTTGTCTTGGTCTTTACATTATATAAATTGTTCCAATCTTTAATCTCTTGCACCCTCGATTTCTTCTAACTAATGTTATTTATCACTTTTCTTATTGTAGTTAGGTATCTTCAATGTTGTACTTATAAAAAGAAAATGATGAGGGAAAAAATATGCTAATGGACAATATGAAAGGCTAAATTTTATCTTTACTTGTGAAACAAATCTGAATCGAAGGCCGGCTGCCCTCATTAATGCAACGGAAAATATATTTCATTTCATTTGCACAGATCTGCACTCAACACATATGTATAAGTGCTCCAGATGCTTTGGGCCCTAAATGTGTTGAAATTTGATGCTCCTCCACTCTTACTCCCTATCGCTCCTCGCTCTTGCTATGTGAATCAGTCACCTAAGCAAGGAGCACCATTTTGTTTCTTTTCCATTGAAATGGTCAAAATGTTTACGTTTCTTAGGAAATCAAAACGAAACATAAATGAATACTGAAATTCCATTGTTTCCACCAAAACATACCAAAATGCACCAAAACACATGGGATAAATGTGAATATTTACTTGTTGCTCGCTTGATCGATAATAACTCCAGTTCCCCTCTGTTTGTTGTCTTGCATATTTAGGTTACATGGACTAGAAACATTGCCATTATAGTTACTTGTGCAGCCTATAATTCATTGTTTAATGAATAATTGTTTACATCTCTTGTTCATCTTTCACTTCATTGGTTTTTGTAAAAGGCTATTATGTTAAGTTTTTCCCAATCATAATTTTATTTTCAACAATTTCAGGGGAGGTGGCAATGCCGTTCAGATTGTGCAGGGACACCACTTCACATCTCACTTGAAACGGATGGCAGTTGTTGTTCGTGTTCAGGAGAATTTCTTGCTTTTGTGAAGGTTATCTGGTTGCCCGTTTTCTTTTCCTACTTACTTTCAGATTTTGAGTTGATGCACAAAAGTATAATTAATAAATAGACGTACTACATTTTAATAAACATTGTATGACTTGAAATTTTGAGAAAACGTTGTAATGGTTTATATAAATAGACACCACTACATTTTCTTCTTCTATATAAACAGACACCACAAAGAAATTTTTTTTTTTTTAATTTTTATTTTTGATAATTAACGTTGTAACATACGAAACTACACACACTCCAATCAATGTGCTTAACATGGTGCATTTGGAGGGTGTAAAATTGTGTCATTTTGAAGACCTACAAATGGATATACATGGATTGAAAGTGATGCACTTTGCACCTTTTGTTTTGGCTCTTCTAGAAGTCCTGTGATTCCTCTCTTAATTTTATTGATTTTAGAAGAGCTTAGTTATTACTTTAAGTTTTGCTTCGTAGACGTCTTGACCAAGTTATGCCGCTATTGTTTGTGTGTATGGCCTATCTGCTGCTATCTTGAGGCTTAAATCATGAGGCATTACTGATCTTAATGATGGTTGACTCTGTGGTCGTGATAGGTCTGCTCACGCCTATTGAACAGAGTTGCTATGTCATTGATTGCCGATATGTTCAAATACATCTTGGTTTCATTGTGTTGTAATAATTGCTCAGATATGTTTAGCCTATTCTTGGCATTAGGACCGAGATGCGTAAATGTCACCAATATTTGGAAGGTGGAAGCTGGGCTTTGCAGATTACAAATTTTCGTAGTCTGTGGTCCTGATGCAGATTACAAATTTTCATAAATCCCAATTCATTGATTTTGGTTAATTTATTGATTTTGGTTAATTTACTAATATTTAAGGATGATGTAGTTATCCAATTCATAAATCCCAAAGGTAACACCAACCATGGTTGTAAATCCTTTTATTTTGTCTTTTCATTTCTTATTTTTCTAGGTAACTAATAGGTTTTGTTTTTCTTTGTTGTTTGTTTCAGTTCAAGCTTCTATTGCAGCCAACACTTGGGTTGTTGGTGGTTCTCCTCAAACAAAGAGTATATTTTCCTCCCTTTCTAGTCGTTAATATGAAAAACTATTCTCTACGTAAATATAATTATGATAGCTCTCCCTTCTCCAATAATTAGAATTTGGCGAACTTGGTGCACTAATGTTAGTTTTTCTCACTTTTTATCTCTCTCCACTTTCCCTTTGGTTTGTTTGTTTGTTTGTGGATAAAAGCTTTGATTTCCAACCAAGGAAGTACTCTGCTTGGTAATAGTGAATTTTAGAAGACAAGCTGTCAATGTGGTGGTTTTCTATTGTATTTCTAGATTTCATATTTCTTAAATACTTTAATTTAATTTAATTTTTATTTTTTTACAACAAATTAGTGTTTACAAACTAACATAGAGCGTTTTATGCACAATGGCACAAAATAGGAGACTTATGCATAGTTACATAGTAAATGCGTACTTCTTAGGTGCATATGACCAAGTAAACGTGTTGGATGCTTATCTTAGGTCGAGTGTCTAACATGGGTACCTCACACATTTAGAAGGGTCCATGTAATATAGATTATAATAAAACATTTTTGAAAATAAGGTCTTCTGTACTTTGTTCCCAAGTAGTGCATCATAAAGCAGGAAAACATGATCCAATGAAAACTACTTCTAACATTGCCTTGGTTGCAAAACTTGAGGGCAAACTGAATTGATATAGCTGTGTGTTAATGCATTCCTTCCTTTCTTTCCTTTCGTTTTTTAGCCTGCAGGGAGGGAAGGCGGTATGGGAATTGGGGTTGGGGTTGCCTGGAAAGTGATAAATAACTACATTGATTGGTTCAGTGGGCCTGCCTACACATATGTAGAAAACAACCTGTGATACGTAATCTCTGCATTTTTGTTAAGCATCTCACGAATGTTGGTACTCTGAAACGTAATTGCCCGAGCAAGAGTCTTGATCGACCGAAACTTTAGATTATATTTGAGTTACAAAGGGTTTAGGTTATCCTCCATTTGAAGAATCAAAGTTTAAAGCCCCACCAATCAAGAGCCCACATCAAGTATCTGGGCCAGAAAAGATAGAAATGTCCAAAGACCTTAAGAAGGGGCAAATTCTTAAATTTGACATCCTTGCGATGAACTGAAAATTCAATATATTTGTTTCTCCTCTCTTTGACCCTTCCACCTGGTTATGTTTGCTAGCAGAGGCATATATTATTGCTTGTCCTTGAGCCATTCAATTATCTCTTCTAGTTCTCAATTATTAGACTAACTGGATTCTAATTGAACCATTATTTTTTTCCTTTTCCCCAGAGTTGCAAGACATTCTCCCTGGAATTATTAACCAATTGGGTATGTGCAGTTGTGTTTCTTATAATATCATTTTCTTTTATATTAAATGGATCTATTTATTCTTAACACTGAAAAGATTCTCCTAATATGTTTACTCACTGGATTTCCTTCTTCCAGGCCTCGATAACTTGGACAACTTGAGGAAGTTCGCAGAGCAGTTCGAATAGCACCGGTGTCGGTGCAATCACAAGAAGAAGATGACGACGACGACCAGGTTCCGGACCTTGTGGCTGGTGAGACCTTTGAAGCAGCTGCAGAGGAGAGAAACTTAATTTTATTGAGACCTTGTGGCTCTTAGTTATTACAAGGGAGGATTAAATATTTTTGGATGGATGTGTATGGATAACAAATATTAGTAGTTGTATTTGTTGATAGCTGCGCATGGATAACAAATAGTTATGTTTCAAATTGTTATGCTAGATGGATGTGACTTGTGAATGAAAACTTAGAATAGTTGTATTGTGTCGAATGTTAATGATTTAGTTAATTTGAATGATGTTTTAAAGTTATAGGTTTATTATGGATTGAATGAATTATTAGGAATTACAGGTGTATTGTTTTCCTGCTTTGGCTACCAATTTATTAGTCGCGACAAATAAATAAATTTTTTTCGCAAAAAATGATAATTGCCGACCAAGAGTTTTGGTCACAAAAAATACATCTATTGCCGACCAAAATAGCTCTTCGTCGTGAAAAATCACTTTTGCCGACCAAAAGTTTTGGTTGCGAAAAGTAACAAATGGCGAGCAATTTTTTTGGTCGCGAAATGTGATAATTGGCGACCAAAAAATTTGATCGCGAAATGTAATCACTTTTGCCGACCAAAAGTTTTGGTTGCGAAAAGTAACAAATGGTGACCAATTTTTTTGGTCGCGAAATGTGATAATTGGCGACCAAAAAATTTGGTCGCGAAATGTAATAATTGGCGACCAAACTTTTTGGTCGCGAAATGTGACAATTGGTGACTAAGAAATTTGGTCGGGAAAATATCACTTTTCGCGACCAAAGTGTTTTGGCAACAAAATAAATTAGTCGCGGTAATTAAATATTTAGCGACCAAAAATTTAGTCGGCAAATCTAACTTTTGCCGACCAACCACAATTTTGGTCGCGAATTACTTTTGCCAACCCTCAATTGGCGACCAAAGTAGCGACCAAAAAAATTGGTCGCGGATAACTTTTGCCGACCAAAAATTGACTTTTAGCGACCAATTTTTTTGTTGCCAAAAGTGTTAATTCTTGTAGTGTCCCCACATTATTTACATTACAAAATTTTAAAAATAGTTTCCAAATCAAATTTTATCAAATATTGACATAATATATTTGTTATCTATGTTTTTTGTTATATTTTTGTTTTGTTTAGTGTTACTTATACTTATCTATTTGTTATTATTCTTATTTCATGTTTATATGTCATTTATGTTCTTTATTTATTTATTTTTATTTTTATTTTGGTCTTTCTGCAAATCACACTTTAATTTGTTTATGCACCTTATTTTACATTCATTAATGTTTGTTCATTCCCTAAAAATATGAATATTGTCTGGAAATAGAAATATTGTCTACATTCAACATCTCATTCTTAAAACTAAGTTAATAGAATTTAATACCGTTTATTGAAATGAATTATCATTGTACTCTTAAAAACATATATTTTCAATTATGAACATTTTCAAAACTAAACTGCGTAAGAGAATGTTAGATAATTTTGTAATAAGTTATTCGATCACACTTAGTGAGAAAGATATATTACTTAAAGTTTTTTTATATCAAGTTTATCATAGATATTTTTATATATTACACAAAAAATGGTGATTATATGTCTGATTATATTTTTGTTCTCAATTATGTTGATAAAGAATGTTCGATTAATAATAATATTATTCATTTTTTATGTAACGGTAGTATAAATCAAAATTTAAAATTTTCATAATCATTTTTTGCAATAAATTGTTATGTAAAGTTGAATCCCGAATCCGCGATAGTGTCTTGTATAATGCAAGTTTGTGTGAAAATGAAAAACAAGTACGGTAGTCTACTTAAGAGCATTTTCAATGGACTTTTTAAAAATGATATGTTGGTTATTATAGCTAGCCTCAAGCTAACTACATTTAGAAAATCTTGGGAAACTTTTTAAATAGTTTGCGTGAATAGTTATATAAAATAAAGAGTAGTGTTAAAGCACATAAATAAAAATAGGAAAAATTACTCATAAGTCCCATATTGGAAAATGTTACTCCATTTAGTCTTGAAGGTTTTTTGTTGGACTAATAGGTCCTATTTCTCAAAAAAGCTTACTATAGGCCTTTTTATGTCAAACATTATTCATCAAACATCAAACATTAGCAACATCATGATTATTTATCAAACATCAAACATTAGCAACGTCAGGATTATTCATCCAACATCAAACATTATCAACGTCAAGATTATTCATCAAACATCAACCATTAAACATTCGGATTATTCATCAAACATCAAACATTATTCATCAAACATCAAACACAACCATTAAATATTATGATTATTCATCAAACATCAAACATTATTCATTAAACATCAAACATCAGATTTATTTTTTAAAAAATTGAAACTATTGTTTGAGATCCATCTTCAAATTCATTAGAACATCAGATTCATTAGAATTGGGAATGTTTCAATCATAAAAAAATTAAAACTATTGCTCGAGATCCATCATCAAATTCATCCTTTAGTAACTGGAATAAGAATTGGGAACCATATCAACAACAACATAAAAAAAAAAAAATGAACACAAACCCTAGCCTCCACGCTCTTCCTACACAACACATCTCTTCTCAAAATCATTGAACAAGAAAACAAAAATTTCAGAAACTTGAATTGCTTTCGAGATGTCGTAGGACAATGTGGAGATCGAAGACATGGAATGGAACGACACACTTCAAGCATTCACATACCCTTGTCCCTGCGGAGACTTGTTCTAGATCACCAAAGAAGATCTCAAGATCGGCGAAGAGATCGCTCGATGTCCTAGCTGTTCTCTCTACATCACCGTCATCTACAACATCGAAGATTTCATCGCCGATTCTTCATCCAAGAACAATCTCAAGCAACAGCCCGTCCCTACCGCCACGGAGGCGAAGGCTCGCCGCCATGACGCAGCCACCGTTGCAGAGGCCCATAGATTTGTTACTGTTGTTGTTGTTTTTATTTTATTTTTTTAATTTTTAATTTTTTTTTTAAGTTTTAGTTTTGTAATGGTCTAATGGTGTAACCAGTTCTAATTTTTTTTTTTGGTTTGTGTGACGATTGCAAAATGTTAATCGTAATTATACATGATTAATTATGTATTGAATTTTAATTATGACATGTGCAAAGTGATTGATTGTGACTTATCTAATTTGATTCGTTGTAAATATCTCTTTAAATTGAGAAACTATCCTTGGTGAGTTCGGCTTTAAAATTGAAATTGACGACATAAATGGAATTGAGTACAAGGATAGGTTAATTGGAATTTTTAGAGTTATCTGGGAAGTTTAATTAAAAATCGATTCCGTCTGATTCACTAATTTTAATAGGTTGGAATTAAATAATTGAATAAAAATTAGAGCTTAATACACATTAATATAATTTAATTTAATGTAATTGAGGTTTTATTGTGATGAGAATTAATTTAATTTAAGTTTAATATTAAATGGTAGTTATATGAAACTTCTACTCATCCTTTTATCTCCCTAATAAACAACAAATGAGAGAGAGAGAGAGTACTTGGTTTGGTGGAACTATTACACAACCCACACATAGAGAGAGGGAAGAAAAGAGAGAGTTCTTGGGTTGAACTCAAAGAAGGAGAATTGAAGAAGAACTAGAAGATAGCTCATTAATCATCAAATTAAGGTGAGTTTTCATTCCAAATTCTTAAAATTAAGGTAAATCTACTCCTCATCTTCTAAAATATAAGTTGAATTGAGATGACTTCATGCATGAGATAGAAGTTTTGGCTATGAGAATTAGAGTTTAACATGAATATGTCTCAAATTGCAGGAATAAAATAAATCAGTTTTTTAACTTGTCATGCATGGATGATTTCATGAAGATTTGTTTGTATACTTTGCAATTCATGCATGGGTTTTCAAGATTGAAGGAACTATCATGGATTTTGAGGATTTAAATTTAATCAAGAAGAAATCTTGCATGTTTAGAGTTGTTCTTGAGTAATTAAGGAAGAAATTGTAGACTTTGAGCTTATCTCTCCACTTGCATGGCACTGATTCATGAAAATATGTTCATAAAATTATTTTTCTTGCATGGTTCTTGAAATTGGAAGAATAAACTTCATGAATTTCAAAGATTGGAACTCTAAGGTACATGGATTATGTTTTTGCCTTGAAATTCAAGGGTTTGATCTTTTTCCATGGAATTAAGCTTCAATTTAAAGTTATGAGTTTGTTGGAAACTAGAGATGTTAAATTCAACATGTTTATGAAAGGTTTTGGACCTTGATTTGCTTGAAATTGAAGCTGAATTATATGTTTATGAGTTTCTGATTCAGTAATTTAAACATGACTGAATAATTGTAATTTAATGTGTATGAACCTAATTTAAGTTAAATTGTGCAATTAGTGAACTTAATAAGGATTTGTATATGATTAGAGTTTTTATATTTAATTAGTTTGGTTAATACATGGCTAAACATGTTTTAATTAGAGGTTAAAGGAAATTAATAATCTAATTAATTCATAATTCTTGTCATCCATATTTAAAAGCTTAAAGCTTAAGTGAACTAAATATGTTTAAGATGATTGTACATTGTGCTATGCATATTTATGATTGTAGGTCATAAGTCAAGGATTGCTTGACCAACCGTCTTGGAAGCCCACTGTGAGTAACATTTCTATAAAGATATGTTGATATGAACTATGTTTCAACTGTTATGCGATAAGTTATAATTTTTGAAATGCTATTTTAATTATGTGAATGAATGTTCTATTTGCGAATCTATTATGGCATCCACAGATAGTCCCAAGTCATGGGGGACGGCATGTAAATACGGGTCCATGACACATATGTGATACGAGATCTCATTAGCCACTTCATTGTGATGATATGTGTTTAATCGGTATCCAGAACCGATTACTCTAGTCGAAAGACGATATGTGATATGTTCTGTGAGATGTACCATTATGTTACATTCTGATATGAGACTGATATGAATGATTGTGTCATGATTTGTTTTACGGATATGATATATTTGGAATTTGTTTACTAACCCTTTTTACTTTAATGTTATTCACTGGGTTTTAGCTCACTGTTTTGTTATATATGTATAGGTGAGCGTTCTAGAGGGCAAGCCTAGAAGGGGTCTTTAGCTGAGCCACCGTTTTGAAGCCTACCGAGTTATTTTGTGTGCCTTTGAGTAGAGGCTAGGCCTGAAAGGCCGTTGTCAGGCTTTTGATCATGATGTACACTTTTGACACGTGCATATGTTTTGTATTAGATATTATTTTATAAGTTATGTATCGATAAGTGGGTAAATTAGCGTTTATATGTGTATATGTTTGTTCATATTTGCTCATATAAATGCATAGTTCATTGGACCATTGGTATTTTTGTATATTGCTTCCGCTAGCTCCTATTATTATTTATTTATTTATTTATTTTTGATTTGTACAGGAAGGCATTTGGTAATTATAGATTACTAGCAGGCTACATTACTAAACCTTTAGGAGGCAAGTTTGAGTAGTAACAATTTGAATTTGGTGATTGTTGTTGCTATTGTAGAAACTAGATATTATTTTTGTTTAAATTAATGGTGGAACAATATACATGTTTATGTTTTAAAGAATTATGAAATGAAAATATTATATGATTTTTCTTTGTTAATAGATTATGTGAATCCGTGGTTCCAATCCAAACTGAATTGTGTTTAAATCGTTTGGTTTGAATTAGTTTCACAATTTAGATGAATTGGATTGGCTCTAATTTTTATGAAACCATAAGCAACAGATTAGTTCTGATTTTATACCAAACTAAACAAATCCGGATTATGTTATCCCTAAACATGAGATACTCAAATTATTCATAGAAATAAATAAATGCTATAAAACATAATGTGACAATTAGACATATTTTAGTTGAAAATTTAGATTTATTTTTCAAAATTAATGATATGATAGTCTATTAAAATATTCAAGATCTCTCTCTCTCTCTCTCTCTCTCTCTAATATGTCTTCTTTAACTTTTAACCAATCATCTTTTTCAATTGAACTTTTATACCATTTTCTAATATAAATAGGGAAGAAAAGTAAGGGTGGTTTGGCTATTGACCTTTTAGCTTATCCATAAAAAAGTTAAAATGTTATATTATACATATCAATTAATCATTTTTTATCTTACAATTATCCATTCAACTTAAAAAATAATTCTAAGCACACTAATTTTTTTTTTCAGCTAATAAAAATGTCAACAAAAGTATTAAAAAAAAATTCAAGTTTTCAAAAACACATTTTCAAATATGTGTTGTGCAAATGTGATTAACTAAAACAAATAGATTCATGATTGACAGTTGAAATTTCATAATAAGAAACATGTTGAAAATTACAAGTTTAACAGAGATACATGATAAAATAAAATGGCAAAAGAAAGCAAACCGAAGCATGCATTAGACAGTTTCCTTAAAACAGATTCGCCGCTTCACCGGTTGAGTGCTGGAGGTTGTTCGACGTCTGTCTCCCATAATACAACGGTTGAATTAGCTACAGTAGGGCACCTTCTGAGTAGCTTCAATGAATAGAACAAAGACAACACCCTCTCACTAAGAAGGAAAAATTGGAACTTTGGAAGAAAACAAAGATAGCAAAATTTTTTGATAGAAAATTGAAGGAAAGGGGTCTCCTTTTATACAAATGAAGGGGGAGAAAGGAGGAGCCTCCTGCAACAAATGTAGAAATAAATCTCTGCAAAACTGCCCAACAAATGCAGCAAAACTGATGGAACTTTATGTGTGTGAGTTACATACTTCATATATACACATGTGTGTAAATCTGCAGCCACCAACTTGGATTGGCCCAAAAAAGATTAGGTTGGTGGACCACCAACTCACCCCAGCCCAAACATAACTCATTCCAGCAAGCATCATGCCTCAAGACTCAACCCCAAGCCCCAAGAATCAAGATCCGCGATCCACGACTCACAAATCACGTACCACGAACCTGGACCCAGCCCAGTCTAGTCTGAGCAGGTGGGTAGCTGGCAATTTTTGCACAACCAACTTGGACCATAATCTTGGCCCAAGTCCATTCTTGAAGCATATATAACTCCCTTTTTTCAGAAAATTTGAATGCCCAAAAGGGCTTACACTCTTAGGCAAAAAATTGGGATTTAAATACCCATTAATACTCTCCTCTGTAATCAATGTGGGATAGACGGTTACACATCTTTCCCAACACCATTTTCATGAGGTTAACTTAATGAGTCAATTTCTCATTCAAATCTTAATGATTTTTGGTCATTCTTTTTGTGATGTAAAGATTTCATTATAAAGGATCTAAACCCACTTTAATCCACCTCGATTGAGGACTAACACCCACTTGAATATTGCATTAAAGTTACCAAAAAACCATTATTTTCCAACAATCTCCCACATGAATAAAAATTGACCAAATAACAACAAACGGACAACGCTTAACAATAAAGACTCGGCGAGAGAGCGTAATAGAATAACTCTTCCATCGTAAAAGGTAGCTTTTGGCTTTGAACCCCTCCTAGTGAAGTCTATCGGATTTACTGGTTGCCCAGTGAACATGAAGTCATGAACTATTCTGCCGTTTATGTAAACCAAGACAACAGACCTCATGCAGGTATTACTCCAACCATTGTTCTGTTCTCATTATTGTGTCTGGTTTGGCCCTAGAACACTAGCCTGATTCGGTGAGTGGCTTAAAGAACTCGACCTTGTCAATTCTTGTAGAAGCGGCCTCACTTCACACTCACATCATATGTGACTCTACTTGAGTATCCTGCTATACTCAGATCAACAGCTTAACACACTAGAGTCATTAAAAGCACAGTTTAACCTCTATACTTGCAGGTATCACTGATAAAGGAATGGCTGGAGGTTTAACCTCCTCGGTGACATACCATCGTTACACACAATTAGATTTTCCTATTGAACCTAGATCTTGGGATCTCCAGTCACTAGGTTGGGTTTCCATTCCGGTAACATCTTACACTAAAGGCCTTAAACCCATTCCTTCTAACGACTTCTCTACTAATAATCAATTTAACCCTTTGGTTAGTGGATCTGCAATGTTGTCCTTAGACTTCACATAGTTTAAAGTGACAACTCCGTTAGAAAGTAGTTGTTGTATGAAATTATGTCTACGACGAATATGTGTAGACTTTCCATTATACATATTACTCTGTGCCTGTCCAATAGCCGATTGGTTGTCACAACAAATACAAATGGCTAGCACAGGTTTCGACCAACATAGAATATCTTCAACAAAATGGCAAAGCCATTCTGTCTCTTCTGTTTCTTTATCCAACGCTATAAACTCTGATTCTATCATTAATCATGAGATACACGTCTGCTTGGAAGATTTCCAAGGCACAGCTGTCCCTCCAAGGGTGAACACATAAACACTAGTGGATTTCGAATCCCTAACATCAAATATCCAATTCGCATCGCTATAGCCTTCTATTACTGCTATATATCTAATGTAATGCATCCCATAATCCCGAGTGAAATAGAGATATCTTAACACCCGAATGATACGCTTCTAGTGAGTAGCATCGAGATTGCTCGTGTATCTACTAAGCCTGCTAACTGAATAGGCTATATCCGGCCTTGTATAACTTATCAAATACATCAAACTCCAAATGACCTGAGAATATTCTAGCTGAGAGGCACTCTCACCATTATTCTTGACCAAGTGTATACTCAAGTCTACCGGTGTCCTAGATACACTTGTATTTGATTTACCAAATCTCTCAAATATTTTCTCAACATAGTGAGATTGAGAAAGATCAATACCATTAGATGTTTTGGTGATCTTAACACCCAAAATTATATTTGCAAGGCCCATATATTTCATGTCAAACTTAGATTATAACAATTTGTTGGTAGTTTTAATCATTTCATCATTACTACCAACAATGAGTATGTCATCAACGTATAGACACAAAATGACATAATCTCTGTCCATGTCTTTGACATATACACATTTGCCACGCTCATTGATTTTGAACCCATTTGACAACATAGCGTTGTCAAACTTCTCGTGTCATTGTTTAGGAGCATGCTTCAAACCATGCAATGATTTGACAAGCTTACAGACGTTCTTATTTTGCCCTGCAGCTGAAAACCCCTCGGGTTGCTCCATGTAGATTTTTTCATTTAAATCTTCATTTAAGAAAGCTGTCTTTACATCCACTGATGTATCTCCAGACCACGTAAAGTTGCTATTGCAATCACCATGCAAATTGATGTAATCCTTGTCACAGGTGAATACGTATCAAAGTAATTTAGGTCTTTTGTTGCTTATATCCTTTAATAACTAGCCTAGCTTTATACTTATCAATTGATCAATCTACTTTCATCTTTCTTCTAAAGATCCACTTGCTGCTCAAGGCCTTACTGCCTAGGAGCAGATCAACTAACTCCCAAGTATGGTTTTGTAAGATGAAGTCAATCTCATTTTTAATCGCTTCTTTCCAAAAAGGACTTTCAGGTGAAGTCACAGCTTAATGGAAAGTTCGAGGTTCTCCCTCTAACATATAAGTCAAGAAGTCCAGACCAAAAGACTTTGGGGGTCCTGGCCATTTTACTCTTTCTTGGTTCATTTACTTCCTTAGCTTGATCATCGACTTGATCATTTATGTGATCATCTATGTGATCATTGTCACCTTCAATTTCTTTTATGGAACTTGGAATCCCTTCTTGGAGACGACAAGGAAATACATCTTTAAAGAAAGATGCATTTCTCGATTCCATGATCGTATTCTTGTGTATATCTAGAATAGCAGACCTATACACAAGAAATCGATATGCATTGCTATTATGTGCATAGCCAATGAATATATAATCCACTGACTTCGAGCCTATCCGAATCTGCTTGCATGCAGGCATCGCCACTTTCGCAAGACACCCTCACATTCATAGGTATTTATATGACGGATTGTGGCCTTTCCACAACTCATATGGAGTCTTGTCTACGTTCTTCCGAGGTATTCTATTAAGAATGTAATTCATGGAGAGAATTGCTTCCCTCCACGAGTTCTGTGGCAATCCAAAACTTATTAACATTGCATTCATCATTTCTTTTAATGTCTTATTTTTTCGCTCAGTAACACCATTCGACTGAAGGGAATAAGGCATTGTGGTTTGGTGAATAATCCCAAATTGAGCACAAAGATCAGCAAACAGGGATGCATACTCACTACCACGATCACTTCTCAAAACCTTAATCTTTCGGCTTAGTTCATTCTCAACTTCATTCTTGAAAAGAATAAATTATCAATCGCATCATCTTTGCTTTCATGCAAATATACAAAACAATATTTAGTGCAATCATCAACAAAAGTGATAAAGTATTTGTTGTGACCACATGATTGTACGACTTTCAAGTCACACACATCACTATGCACTAAATCTAACGGCTCGGTACTTATTTGAATAGAATGAAAAGGAGTCCTTGTCGATTTTGCTTCTACACAAGTTTCACACTTGTGATTTGGATTAATCTTGAATGATTGTATGTGATCTAACTTGATTAATCTACACAAAAAGCCAAAATTTACATGACCCAGTCTCCTATGCCATAAATTAGGGGACTCAAGCATATAAACAGAAAGAAGAAACTTTCTCATTAAATTTTAGAGATAAGAGTCATTACATTGGGCTTAAACATACAGCCCGACATATAACCCCCTCCCTATATAGATCCCGCCCTTGGTTAACACGACCTTATCAGACTCAAACACCATGTGGAAGCCATGCTTACTTAAGAGCGACTCCGAGACAAGGTTCTTATGAATGTCCGGCACATATAGGACATCGTTCAAAGTTAGTTCATTCCCTGAAGTCATCTTCAAGACCACCTTGCCTTTACCCTTAATAGTTGAGGTCGCAGAGTTCCCCATGAACAACTTCTTACCGTTTGAAATCGGCTCAAAAGTTGTGAACATCTTCTTTTTAGCACAGATGTGGCGAGTGGCCCCAATGTCCACCCATCATTCCTTTAGGTTAGACCCCACCATGTTCACTTTCGAGATGATAGCTGACAGATGCATGTTGTCTACATCTTGTGATAGATTCTCCATCTCAACCATGTGAGCCTGACTTTTGTTTTGTGAAGGGTTTTTCTTATAAGGTTTCTTTTTCTTGTGGAAATCAATCACCCAATGCCCATCCCTTTCACAGTTGAAGCATTTTCCATTGAACCTAAAAGTAGGTTCCTGTGGCTTGTCTAGCCTTTAGAGACTCCACCTCTAGACCCCAACTTTGAGGTTTTGTTTGTCAGTGGCTTCTTTTTTACCCTCGAGGACTAGCCATGCTCAACCACTTTTTCTTTCACAGTGGAGGTACTAACCCCTTTCTTCATGTTGTCTTCCTCAATACGGAGCCTGGCAACGAGCTCTTCAATAGGGGACTGGCCATGCTTAACCACGTTTGCTTTCATAGTGGAGGTACTCCCCTCTTTTTTCTTGTTGTCTTCCTCTATAGGAAGCCTGACAACGAGCTCTTTTACTATCATCTCCTTTTGCTTGTGCTTCAAGTAGTTCTTGAAGTCTTTCCAACCGTTAGGCAAATTCTCAATTAGAGTAGCGGCTTGGAATGATTCACTTAGAAACATTCCCTCTACATGAATCTCGTGCAGAATTACTTGGAAATCTTCGACTTGACTAATGGCGGGTTTTTAGTCCACCATTTTGAAGTCCAGAAACTGGCCAACGACAAATTTCTTTGCCCCAGCATCCTCAATCTTATACTTTTTGTCCAAATCATCCCACAGCTCCTTTATTGACTTCTTAGCATAAAACACATTAAATAGTAGGTCTGTCAATCTATTCAAAACATGATTCTGGTAAAGGAAGTCTGACTGTTTCCAAGCATCTAGAGCCATGAGCTTCTGCTTGTCTTGCTGATTCTCTTCTACGGCTGGTGGATTCTCACTCAAAAACCTCGCAAGGCTTAGAGTAGTCAAGTAGAACAACATTTTCTACTATCACCTCTTGAAATTCACTCCCGTGAATCTCTCCAGGCACACATGAGATTGAGCAGTCCTTCCGGAACAGTCGGAGTAACAACATGATTAACCACATAGGTCACAACAATAGGGGTTGGCAAGTCAGTTGCCAAGAGGTTCTGATCCCCACCAACATTAGCAACAATAGCAGCATCAATAACAATTGCTATTTCTGAAAAATACAACAAAATTCACTATTCTGCATTTTCAGAAATTAAACTTAACACTAGAAAATCCCAAAATTGAAAAATTAATTCAAAACTAGTCTTACCACTTCCCTAGAATCGAACACGGTCAAGAATGTTTCTAGGAAGATTGGAGAGGTCACGTCGGTCCCATTTAAAACCCAGTTAACCTTAGACAAAATTTTCAAGAGCATGTTGACTCCTAATCCATAGGAAAAAAATTTTAGAATTAACATGCACTACAGGAAAATACACCTACGGCGACCACTTTTGGCAACTAAAACAAATTTAGTCACCAAACGTTACGGATTTGGCTACCAAAAATAAATTTAGTCGGCAAAAGTCAAATTTTTAGCTACTAATTATTTTTAGTTAGGGAATATTGATTATTGGCGACTAAAAAAAATTTAGTAGCTAAAAATATCACAATTGGCGACTAAAATAAATTTAGTCGGCAAAAATGGCAGAAATTGGCGACAAAAATTTTTTTTAGTCGCCGTAGGTATGCATTTGGCTACTAAAGCCTTTAGTCGGCAAATGTTTTAATAAAAAATTAATTTTTGTCTTTGGCGACTAAACATTTAGTCGGGAAAACATGATTTTCAGCGACAAACATTCTTTTAGTCGCTGTAGGTATACATTTGGCTACCAAATCCTTTAGTCGGCAAATGTTTTAATAAAAAATTAAATTTTGTCTTTGGCGACTAAACATTTAGTCGGGAAAACATGATTTTCAGCGACAAACTTTCTTTTAGTCGCTGTAGGTATACATTTGGCTACCAAATCCGTTAGTCAGCAAATGTTTTAATAAAAAATTAATTTTTGTCTTTGGCGACTAAACATTTAGTCGCCAAAAGTTGATTTTCTTTTATTTTATTTGATTTTTTACACAATTAAATAAATCTATTTTTTTAAATTAAATAAATAAAATATCAATACAAATATATGTTATTTTTTAATTAAAATTTTAAATAAATTTATTTTTAAAAATATTAATAATTAAATAATGAAATTAAATAAAATAAAACATCAACAAAATTTAAATATTTTGTGGCAGAATTTAAATGATGAAATTAAATAAAATATTACATCAAAAAATTTTAATTAATAGGTTGAGCTGACTCAGAATTTTTTTTAAAAATTTTTTCCTTCTTTTTTTTTAAATTTTCTTTCTTTCTTTTCTTTCTTATTATATATATATATATATATATTCTTATATATAAAATATAAGAATATAAAATTAAAAGCTCAATTTGTGATTATATTTTTCAGTAAAAAAAATATTAGGACAAATATTTAAGATAATTTAATATTTTTAATTTATAATTTTATTACTTATATTTTTATTTAAATATCATTTTAATGTATTTGTTACTTTTATTTAAATTTTTTTTAAATAATGAATTTTTTTGTTACTTTTAATATATTTTTTACCGACTGAATTTTATTTAAATATCTTTCTATCTCTCTCGTCCATTTCTCTTCTCTCTCTATCTCTCTTTTTCTGTGTCTCTCTCTCGCTCATCTCTTTTCGCTCTATTTCTCTCTCTTTTTGTCTATCTCTCGCTCATCTCTTGTTTCTCTCTCTTTTTTTATCTCTCCCTCTATCTCTCTCTCTATCTCTTTTTCTGTCTATCTCTCTCTCCTTATCTCTCTCCTACTCATCAATCTTCTCTCTTTCTGTCTACTTGTCTATTTGTCTATTTCTCCCTCACTATGTTCGCCTTGCTCACTCTCTTACTCCTATCTTCTCTATTTATCGAGCTCTTTCTCGATTTATCGATCCACTATGAACGACGTCATCTTACTCTTTTGAACATTTCTCTTTTCACCCATTTTTTCATCTTCCTATCTCTCTGTCTCTGTCTCTTTTCTCTTTCTCTCTTTTACTCATCACTCTTCTTTGTCTGTCTGTCTCTCCCTTTCTCTATGTGTCTCTGTATCTCTTCTCTCTCTTTGTCTCTTACTCATCACTCTTCTCTATCTGTCCGTCTCTCTCTTCTTTTTTTTCTCTCGCTCATCTCTTTTTGTCTCTCTCTCGTTTATCTCTTTTCGCTCTCTCTATCTCATTCTTTTTTTACTACCATTATTACTACCATCGCCACCACTCCACTACCACTATGGCCACTACTGCTACTACCATTACCTCTCTTTCACCCCTGTCACTCCATCTACTCTACCACTACCACAACTTCACCACTAATCTCCTTCATCTTTCTATCTCTCTCATCTCTCTCATTCATTTATCTTCTCTCTATCTCTCTCTCTGTCTCTCTCGTTCATCTTTTTTCTCTCTTCGTCTCTCTCTTTTTCTATGTCTTTCTCTCGATTATCTCTTTTCGCTCATTTTTTGTTCGGATTATGTCCCGATATAGATTATAGGACAAATTACACTGTTACTCTCTATATTTTAGTCTTTGTGTCATTTTGGTCTATATAATTTCAATTTGCTCGATTTTGATCTTAAATTTATGATTTTGTTTTAATTTTATATTCAATAGTCTACTGCAAATTGCTACAGAAGGCTTCAAGTTGTGCAATTTTATATAGTTGTACAATTTTACATCACAGACTATTTCCAAGCAAAAAGTACACTATTTCAGTTAGAAGATGATGAGCAAACCACTCAATATTGAGAATATAAAATTTTAAAATATATATATAATATAAGAATATAAAATTTTAAAATATATTATTATATTTTTCAGTAAAAAAACATATTAGGACAAATATTTAAGATAATTTAATATTTTTTATTTTTTAAATTTATAATTTTATTACCTATATTTTTATTTAAATATAATTTTAATATATTTGTTACTTTTATTTAAATTTGTAAGTACGGTATTATTTTACTTTTACCGACTAAATATTAGTCACCGATTATAATTTAAATTTTTTAACATTGTGCTTCAGACTTCAGAGGGAAACTTGGGAGGGAAATTGTGCTTAAGTTTCGTTTTTCTATCTCTCACTCTCTGTCTCTCTTTCTCATTCTCTCATGCCTCTGCTCTCCTCCATCTCTCTCTCGCCTTTGTCTCCGTCGGCGTCGGGTACGGGAGCATCACCGCCATCACGCCTCTGCCCTCCTCCAGCTCTCTCTCTCTCTGATAGCAGCTCTGTTCTTGACACTGGTGAGTGTTTTTTCCCGATTTTTAGGGTTTTAAATTTAGGGATTTTGCCTCAATCGCAAGAATGCTCTGTGTCATTGTTGTCGATTTGTAGTAGTGAGCATGGGAAACAAGGATGGACCTCTATTCAATTTACGGAAGCGATGTCTGTCTTGAATAAATTTCTGAAGCGATGGTTTCATATGGTACATCTTTTATCAGCTTTTCTACTGCTCAAATCCTGGCCAATAAGTTTAATTATTCAGTGGCTAAGTTAAAGCATTTTCACTACTAATTATTCCTATAACTTTGAAGTTGTACAATCTTAACTTTCTTTTAACCAACACCAAGAACAAAGGTGTACCATGCCCTTTCTTTTACCTGCAACTTTGAAGGTTTCTATGGAATTTTATGATGTTTTTTTTCATTTTACTTATAAATAAATCAAATGTATTGCTTGGTGCTTCGATGTTAATTATACAAATTAGATCACTTGGACTGCTTATTACTTTTAGATTTGTATCCTTAGTGTATATATATTGTGTTGCTCTTATATAATAGCCTTGGTGGACAGGGTGTTTGATGAAATGCCTCAAAGAATAATTCATCTTAATTGCAAATCAACTTTACATAGTGTTAGTATGATTTGCATTCAATAGATTTTGCTACTTTAGTTCAAAATCTTGAGGTATGTAGCTTGTTCTTATTTCTTTTTCTTGGGGCTGAACTGATATTTACTTGGTTGGGATGGATCATACTAAAGCTCTTGGCCTAGTTCTTACAAATATAAGAACATCTCATAGTAGGGGTGGGTTGTGGATTGAATGATTCTTGGCCTAGTACTTATCAAATCCTGGGAGTTGCTTATTGTGGATTGAATGATTTTGCTTTCTTCATTCTGTTCTTATTTTAAGTAGGGGTGGGTTGTGTTTGTAAATGTTGGTTTCATTTTGGGTTTGTAGAGTTTTCTGATTTGCTCATGTGAGCTAGAATGTTGATTACATTATTTAGATATTTAATATTTTTTTGTGTTCACTTATTTTAAACTGGCTTTTGTGTTGATATAGGATTTGATAAGTGGTAAAGCTATAGTGACTCCAGTATTTGATAGACTGCTAGGAAAAAAACATGTTGCTTCTAAAGCAATAGAGAGTTCATCATCGGGGGCGGTAAGTATGCGTATAATGTTCTGCTTGATCAACCATAAAAGCTTGTGATCTCTTTGTTTTATGCTTGGTAGGTAATAGTTGATGGTACCTATGCTCTTCATGCAAGATTGCGCTCCTTGATAGGTAATAGTTGATGCTTTTTATTTTTATAAATTACATTCTTAGTCATCTTACATTCTGCTCATGTCCAGGTACTATTTGAGATTTATGGACCCTAACAATTCCGAAGAGTTGGTTGATAAGATGAAAGAAATGTAAGTGCCACTTTTGCTAACACTAATCTCTATAGTTTGACTCTACATTGGTCTCTTACAGGGGATCTGTTTTATGTATATGTCATTTACTATTTGAGATCTGTTTTATGTAAAGAAGATGGAGATTCTTGGATGGGGAATAGTGCCACTCACATCTATTAACCAACACCAAGAACAAAGGTGTACCATGCCCTTTCTTGAGTTTGTAACTTTGAAGGTTTCTATTGGATTTTTAGATGGCGGAAAGTTAAAAGGAAGAACATTTCACAAATTTGTATCACATCATATAGGTCTCACCAATTGGAGTGATTCTTATTTGTTAAAATTGCTGGAGTATTAACTTCTATGGAATTTTATGATGTTTTTTCATTTTACTTAAACTTAAATCAAATGTATTGCTTGGTGCTTCGATGTTAATTATACAAATTAGATCACTTGGACTGCTTATTACTTTTAGATTTGAGTTCACTTTGTCAGAATTACATGCATCGTAAGACTTGAAACTTGCAGAATAATATAATTGAATTAGTATCAAAACTGTGATTGATTTCTGAGCTGTGATTGATTTCTAAGGAATAATATAATTGAATTAGTATCAGAACTGTGATTGATTTCTGAGCTTGTTAATTTGTTGGAAAATTTCAGGTGACATAATTTTAAATAATTTGTATTATCCTTTTGTTGTTTTGTTTCTTACGCTTTAATTCTTCTAGTAACATTTTTTTTTCCTTCTGTGGTTTTGATCTGTAGTACATTTTTTTCCTCATTTGATATGTCATAATTTTAAATAATTTGTATTATCCTTTTGTTGTTTTGTTTCTTATGCTTTAATTCTTCTAGGAACATTTTTTGCCTTCTGTGGTTTTGATCTGTAGTACATTTTTAAAGCATTTTAGATGTCATAATTTTAAATAATTTGTATTAGTGTCTAAAGTCCAAAATTTTAAATAATTTGTATTAGTGTCTAAAGTCCAAAATTCAAATTTAAAGTGTGCATTGATGAATTTCTATGGGAGGTGTTGGGGCATAGATTTCCTGAAAAATAAATAATAATCACTTGCTGATACCTGTGCACCTGTATTGGCAGTATTACACATGGATGGATAATAATCCTCAATATTCATTTGATGTTCATATGTTTATATCACTATTTCTAGTTTATTCTTCAAAACCATGATATATGGGTGTACAATTTTTATTGAATTCTACTTCTAATACTTCTTTTCCAATCTTTTTACAGGTCGAATCTGGTAGCTGCTGTTTAATCTGTTGAACGAGGTAAAACTCATGAGAGAGGTAGAGAAAGGGTGGCAGGCAGCTATCCTTTTCTATTGAGAATTGAACAAGGTAAGATGCATGAAACTGCCAAAATGAATTTGTTCTTGCATATGAGAATTTGTTCTTGCATATGAGAATATCACAAGGTAAGATGCATCTCTAGTTTCCAAAACCATATGAAAATGTTCTTGCATCTTTCCATTCCATTTCTCAATTTTCTGATTGCATTACTACCTTCTCATTATTTTGCAGTTGGTGTCTTCAGAAAGAAAGGTACCAAACTATATGAAGCAAGCTTGAAGGATGAGAAGCCTTTAGATCAAAATATTATGTTTGTATGATTGTGTAAATTAAGCGTCTCATTATTTTCCCAAGTGTTTTTGTATGATTGTGTTTGTATGGAATTATTATTTTGGGTTGGATTGTATTTGATTTGTATACAATTTGATGTTAATTGATCAATTTTTTGTATTGTTGAAACGAAATAGAAATAGATATATGTATAATTATTGTTTAAATACAGGGTACAGGTTGTACGAAATAAATACAGGTTGTGAAGAAATTAATTATATAAAAAAAAACACTAAATAAAGTTTTTGGCAATTAAATGTTTAGTAGCGAAATTTTTTTTTTTTGAATTTGTTAGTGACTAAATATTTGGTAGCCATAAAGAATCCAAAGATTTTTGGTGACTAAAAATTTAGTAGTTAAAAATATAATGAAGACTTTCGACTACCAAATGGTTAGTAGCCAAAAGTTTAATAAAATGAAAAATAATTTTTTTGCTGACTAAATTCTTTAGTCGCTAAATTTAGTAATGTTGTGACTAAAAATAAATCTACGACAAAAAGTTTTAGTCGCTGAAAATTAATTTCTTTTATTTGAAGACTTTTGGCGACTAAATATTTAGTCGCCAAAAGATACCCTTTCCCGACTACTCAAAGTTTGGTAGCCAAATGCTTACTTTTGGCTACTAATATTTTTGTCGCCAAAAGATAACCTTTTCCGACTAACGAAAATTTAGTAGCCAAAAGGTTCACTTTCAGCGACCAAAAATAGTTTAGTCGCCAATACTATCGCCGACAGCTTATAGGCGACCACTTTGGCGACAAAAAAATTTAGTCGCTAATTGTTTCGGCGACCAAAAATGGGCTGGCGACCAATATTTTGGTCGCCAAAAGTGTCGTTTCTTGTAGTGATGTCCAGGGCATGAACTTAGTTAACACAAACCAAGTTCCAAACTTACATTCAATTTAAAAATTCCTAATCAAATTACAAGTAAATAAAATATTGCTGCAGCACATTGGTAAATAACCACAATTCAAACTCAAGCAAAAAATTACTTCAATTATAAGAAAACTAAACAATCCATAAGGATTTTATTTAGTCCAAAATCCTTTCCACGCTTAGGTATTCCTATTCAACAAAGATGTTAGTTGTCCAAAAGTTTTTGTTTTTACATCTCAAATACTATTCATTTGGTTTTGTATTTGTTTTTCCAATCCCTTTTGCATAGGTATTTCTGTAAAGAAAGTGAGCAGAAAAACACAAGAAGATACAAACCAAACAATCTAAAGAAACTTGAAACCATCTAACAAACTATTTAATAATAAAATTAACCAATGAATTAAAATGCTAGATGAGTTACAAAAATAAAACTTGTAACTCCACAATTAAATTAAATTAAAATTTTAATAGCCATGAGTTATGTATGGAATTATTACACAACTAAAATAAATTTACAATTAAATTTACACAATAAATATGTAAAGACATATTGACAAGTTACAAAACCTTTATAACTCCAAATACTTAAATTAAAAATTTAATAGGGTAGAGTTATATAAAAATTTTACAAATCAATAATCGTGTAATAAACATGTGAGTGTTTCTAGCAATTAACATGTAAACAACTCATGTAAATAATTCTAGAAATAATAAGCATCTAACAAAAATTAAAATTTAGAAAATTCAGAACATGCAAATTGTATTATAAAATTATAAATTATAAGCATAGTATTATACAAAGCCTATATACTAAATGGCATGCAAATATTGGTGCCCATATAATAAACTTATACTAGAACAAATTATACAAATCTGCTAGAGATCTAAGTAATAAAAAGCAGCCTAATTAAACTTTGCATCTATTAATCCATTTTCATAAAAACAATAAACTAGAAACCAATTTTGGTTTTACAAGAATATACCACTAGCATGCTAATCCACACACAAAAACCAGAACCATTCATGCCTTTGAACACAGTTTTTTTTTTTTTTTTTTTTTCCCCTTAATTTAAATCCCATGGCATTGCTGTTTTGTGTTTAACAGTTAAATCTAATGAACAAAAGTCAAAATATAATCATGACTTCTATAAACAAACAGTGGGCTTATGATGCTAAAAGTCCTAATCATGCACTCTTTTTTTTTTTTTTTTTGAACTATAAAAAAAGGGGATCGGCGGTGTCATCACGCCCCCTATGAGCCCTAACCCCGGGGTAACCGGTTGCCAGCTAGGAATTAACCCTCACCATGTGGGGGATCCACCACCAGGGCACTGTGTGGATCTCACCTACGCACTGCAGGCCGTCGAGGGTTCGAACCAGAGTACAGAGGGGGGGTCCCCAAGGGTACACTTCCACACTCCCCCCAGTATTCGACCCTGGGTCAACCTGAAATGACCAGGTGCTTTCTCCACCAGGCCATCACCCTGGTGGTCCTAATCATGCACTCTATATATATCAAATAGGGGCCTTTTATTTGCCAATGAGCAAAACAGTAGCTTGCATTTCTTTAACTAAAGAAATGTACAAGAATATTCCAAGAGTCAGTAGGATGTGGGCTATCAAAAACGCTACAGCTGGTTGGGAATTAAAGAATAAAAGTGACTGACATTATACAAGAATCTATTTGCTCAATTTGATGGAAATCTGTTTTAAGATTATCGTATAAATGTGTGATTAACTAAAACAAATAGATTTATAATTGATAATTTAAATTTCATGATAACAAACATGCTGAAAATTACAAGTTCAACAAAGATACATAATAAAATAAAATGGTAAAAGAAAGCAAATCAAAGCATGCACTAGACAGTTTTCTTAAAACAAATTTGTCGCCTCATTGGTTTGATGCTGGAGGTTGTTTGACGTCTATCTTCCAGAATACGACAGTTGAACTAGTTACAATTAGACAGGCACCTACTGAGTAGCTTCAATGAACAGAACTAAGACAACACTCTCTCACCAGGAAGGCAAAACTTGAACTTGGGAAGAACACAAAGATAGCAAAATTTCTGGGTAGAAAACTGAAGCAGAGGGGTCTCCTTTTATACACATGGACGGGGAGAAAGGAGGAGGAGCCTCCTGCAACAAATGCAGAAATAAATCTCAGCAAAACTGTCCAACAAATGCAGTAAAACTGATGGGACTTTATGTGTGTGAGTTACACACTTCATATATACACATGTGTGTATATCTACAACTACCAACTTGGCTTGGCCCAAAAAAGATTAGGTTGGTGGACCATCAACTTGGCCTAGCCCAAACTTAACCCAAGCCCCAAGATCCATGGACCCGGCCTGGGCTAGCGGGCAAGAGCCGTGTGGCAATTTTTGCATAATCAACTTGGACCATAGTCTTGGTCCAAGTCCATCCTTGAAGTATCCATAACTCCCTTCTTTCAGAAAATTTGGATGTCCCAAAAGGCTCATACCCTTAGGCAAAAAATAAGATTTAAATACTCATTAATGCTCTCTTCTACAATCAATATGAGATAGAAGGTTATGCACCTTTCTCAACACCTCTTACATGAGTCCAACTTAATGAGTCAATTTCTTATTCAAATCTTAATGGTTTTTTGTCATTCTTTTTTTGTGGTATAAAGATTTTATCATAAAGAATCTAAACCTACTTTAATCCACATCAATTAAGGATTGGCACCTACTTTAATATTACATTAAAGTCACCAAAAAACTATTATTTTCCAATAATATGTTGCCAATTGGGCAAGTACCAGTTACCCTATTCCATATATAACTAGGGGTGGACAAACATCTAGTTGAGTCGGATTTAGGCCAAGCTAACACTACATATCGTAAAAGTATATGTGTCATTCAAAACCTGAATCGACCCGACACCAGGCACAATTTAGCCATTCCAAGCTCGACCACAAAAGAATGTCTAAATTTTAACATTCCCACTTAACTCAATGCATATGAGCTATTAATCTTTTTTTTTTTTTGAAAGGTTATTAAGTTATTTAGACCCTTTTAATAATTATTTGAGTTTGAAATATTTACGAAATTTACTTGTAAAATAAATATTATACTTTAAGAAATGTTTAATTTAAGCTCAAAAGGGGAATATATATATATATGGAGTTTATTTATCTTTTATTATTCTTTTAGTTTATTTTGTAATTAAATAATATAAAATTTAATATTAATATTTTATAAATTGGCGGGCCAGCCAGCTTAGGGTTGGGTTAAAATTCTTTATCCAAAACCCAATTCAAAAATTAAATGAGTTTAAAATCTCAACCCACACTACAGGAAAATGGGCCTACAGCAACGTTTCTTTTATGGCGTTTTGGGAAACGCCATTATAGATGGATGAAAGACAACGTTTCCAAAACGTTGTCTTAGACCGCAGCTGAACGACGTCGTATTGGGTGTCTATATTGACACCGTCCATGCTCCGTCTCTCACTTTCTGTCTCTCACTTTCTCTCGGTCTCTCTCCCTCTCTCTTTCTCTCTCTCTTCCAAAGCCCTCGACTGATACTCATCGAACTAGATCAAAGGCGCACACACACACACTCTCTCTCTCTCTCTCTCTCTCTCTCTCGTCGAACTCTGGATCTTCGTTGTTCTTCATCGATCTGTCAAACCAGATCGATCTCTGTTGCTCCTATCTCAGGTACAATTTTCATTCTCTTAATCACTCAATTTAATACTCTCTAATTTTTTCATTTTCAGATTAGATCAGAAAGAGATCGAACTCTGGATCTCTTTCTCTCTCTCTTCCAAAGCCCTCGACTGATTTACTCTCTAATTTTTTCATTTTCAGATTAGATCAGATCAGATCGTTGAACCAGATCGATCAAATCTGGTTTGTAAGTATTCATCTCTAAGAGCTGCTTCATTCTTGTCCTGAATCTTGCATTGTTGACACATAATAAAGCATGCATTAGAATTGAGGTCCTGTTGATTTTTACCAATTATCTCTTAAACTGATTTGTCCACTCATTCTTAGAATTCTTATGTTAATAATATTAATTACATAATTAATGTACGCATGTTTTCTCTCTCCATGCTATTTGGTTCAATTTTACTTGGACTCTCAGCCAACACCTGTAAAGGTGACCTGAAATTTGTGCGTTGAAACAGAGCTAATAGTGAGAGTACTCAAACAATACTATAGTAGTTACAATTTCTATTTGAAGAGAGAAATTCATCCACTGGCCGGAAAAAAATCAAAAAGATCAAATCTGCTAGAGTATGTTGCTTTCATGATATTGATGAGAACTGTATTGAAGTCAATGAAAGAACTAGAGTATGTTGCTTAAGCAAATAGACATGCACATGATTCAATCAGATGAATAGACTTACTTTATCATTTTATGCATTCATGGCCCTCAAAAGACTTTGTGATTTAAAAGCATTTACTCACTAGAAGAACAACTTTTTTTGCTTGCGTATACAAATACATGTGTGTGTGTGTTACTGTGTATTATGTAAACACTTTAATTGGTTCATTGAAAGGTAACTTAGAGACAACAAACATTGATTTCCAATTAGTCAATGCCTAACAAAATTGGGATGATATTGGACAGTTGTTGGCTCCAGAAGAGAGCAAATTTGTTGCTTTAATTTTTTTCCGAATTTGATAAGTATACTTCAATTTCTAAGAAGGGATGGATCTAAAGAGGCGGCTGAGAATGACGGTCACAAGATTGAAAAATTCTTTATTAGATAGTATTAATTATATCACCTTTCTAATCATTCTTTATTGAATGAAGAAAAAATGAATGAAGAAAAATTCACTTATTTTTTCTATGATACTTAAAACTTCTGATAATCTCACTGTTCATTTGTGGCTGAAAATGCTGTCTTTTGCAGGATCTATGCATTTAAGCTGGAAAAGGGTTCAACGCGAGCCGTGCTAAAGACACTCCTCAGATTCCTTGTGTGGATAGGGCAGCACCATTCTCACTGAATTGTGATGCTTTCAGGTGGTTCTTTCTTTCCATAAAGAACACTTATGAGACATTTATGAACCTTCTATTTCACTAGGTTGAAAACTTAAAATAGTATTTATAAGTTTATTTGTCAAACTAACAATATTCGAATATTTCAAAAAATTATGATGTTTGTTTCCACACAAAGACCCAATTATGAATGCTTTAAAAACATTTTCCGCCTGTTTTCCTTGAAAATTGGTGAAATGGAGTAAGCTATGTTGACAGGATAATCAATTGTGTAGTTTTCCAAGAGTGGAAAAAATGTGTCATAGAAGTTGGCAAAACTGTGTCATTGGACATCTTAAGTTAGATTGCTTGTCAGAAGTGTCAAGGTTAAGTTAGTAAATACAAGTGAGAGAGAGAGAGAGAGAGAGAGAGAGAGAGAGAGAGAGAGAGAGAGTTGCATTTATAAAACTTCTTAGATGATAGCCAATGACAGTAAATGCTTGTGGGTGTATCACATATTATGATAAATAAAATATGGTTTATCATCATAGTATTATTGTTTTATCAATATTGCAAATAGCTTGTGCTTGCAAGTTACAACAAAGAAGTGAAATTTTTGTAATTCTGATTGTATACCATTTTTGTTGAGAATTGGCAAATTAAGTAATATAGATGGAGTAGGAATATTATTTATCTCGTTTGCTTGTGTAAATAAATAGATGTGAATATTAAGTTAATTATCTTCTTTGCTTGGTAACTAATAGATGTGAATAATATATTATGTTTATTATCTTCTTTGCTTGATAAATGATAGATGTGAATATTAAGTTGTGTTCAAATATGGTGAATAGAAGTAGACATATTATGATCGATTTCTGGAGAGATCGGTTTGGCCTCCTATTAGTCACAACCTTTATCTTTCTGTCTATCTTAATTTTGCAGAGAGAAGAGAAAGAAAAAATAAAATTACCTTCCACTTTATTTCTCTTTTTTATTTTATTTTCTTTTTTTATGAATACATGATCCAAATATAACCTTATTGTCGTAGGATTCAAGTTTTGTAACTAAAAGTAAAACTTTATTTCTGATTAGGATTTTTATTGTAAGTTTCTATACTTACGTAAAAATGAGGGTTCATTTTCATTTCTTTTCTCAACAAATAATTAGATTCAAAAATTTATAATACTATAAAGACTATGAAGATGACATGAAAATCATGTTGTCCCATCCATTCTATAGTTTTCACAAGTCAACCTCCTCTCTATCTCTCTGCACCTCAACTGCTAGAAACAGACAAAGCAACAACAAGAAGCCAAATAGAATGGAACTGCCTAACACAATCTACTATTGGTTCTTTAAAAAAATATTACAATAGTAGGCAGCGGATCATCTGTCTGGATCTCCCCCCTTCCTCAGCTTCAAGGTTCTTCTCCACTGCACAATCATGTCATAATCATGTCATAGAGACTTGTCGTGTTGTAGAAAAGTGGCTTGAAACAGAGGGATCAAGAGAATCTGGACAGAGAATATGGCCTCACAATAAGAAGCCTTTCCCCACTCCCACCCCAACCCCACCCCACCCCACCCCACCCTGGAATCTACTTCATTCCTTCTAGGATTCATATTTTGAGGGGTTTTTTTTTTTTTTGGAATGAGCAGACAATATTTGATTAAATTAGAGATACATAACTTAAAATATATACTTGCAAAAAGGAAAAGGGAAAAACCAACCAAAAAACTTTAACATGACTTGTGATGTGTACATACTGAATCTCTCTCCTATGTTTTGTGGTGATGTTTGTGTGTGTGTATATATGTATGTGTATGCTTTTTTCTTCATTCATTCTTTATTGAAAAATTCATTAGAGATACCTAGTTATCTTGATGAAGTTCTATATCATAATCTATCAAGAGCATTGTAGAAACTTTTAGTTTCTTCATTAATATGCTTCATGCTAGAAATGCTTCTAGTATGCTTGATAGTGATGATTCAAGTTGCACCACCGGGATGCAAAAATCATGACAGTTGTTAATTTAGCAAGTAATTATCCATGCATGCATAAATAGTCAGAGACCGGCCCAAGAATCTTCATCGAGATACCTAGTCATCTTTGATGAGGCTCTTCTTGGATTGTCCAGTTAGACGATTCAGGAGCACAAGTCTATGTTGTAATTAGTAGTTCTACTGCTTAAATATAGTCCATCTCGTAGAGATTTCATGTAGTAGCTCCTCATGTTCTCCGGGTGCATACTAGACAAGGTGTAGCAATACACCCAGTTTGTGTAGTGTACTTGGAGAACCATGGGGAGATGCTGCCGAAATTTCGTTAGAGATGGATAGAGCGGTATGAGCTACTTTTTACAATATAGACTGTGCATTCCTGAATGGGAAAGTAGGATGAACCAACCTATTAGAGAAGAGTTAGAGGTGAATGGTGTCATGTCGCATGCATTATAAGGTACTTAATTGAGGTTAAGAATAATTAAAATGAAATGATAATTTTAAATTTTGTTGATTTGACAGTGACATTTGTAGTGTAAGACGAAGTCAGATGGATAAAAGTTGGATAAATCAGCATAGGTTGCATCCAGAATATATAGAAGGGGTTAAGGAATTTGTTAAACTTGCATGCCAAAATAATCCTCTATCAATTGAAGTCACATGTCCATGTAAACGGTGTCGGAATGTCAAACTAGTAAAGAAAGACCTTTTGGGGGAACATTTAATGGTCAATGGGTTTCTTCCAAGCTACACCAGATGGATTTTTCACGGGGAAGATTTACCGGCGTCTGTGCCATTGAATGAGAATGTCAGTGATTCGAATAATGGCGATGAAGTCAATGAAATGATATATGAGGGGTTTGGACTTCCTCCACCAAGCTTGGTTCATCGTGCTAGTAATGAGACAGGAAGTTCTAATATCGAACTAGGCCCGGATATGAAAACTGAAAGATTTTTCAGTTTATTGAAGGAGGCCGAAAGAGAGTTGTATCCAGAGTGTCACAAGTTTTCAATGCTCTCATTTGTTGTTCGATTATTGCATATCAAGTGCCTTAGTGGATGGAGCGACAAGTCTTTCACGATGTTGCTTAAACTTTTGAAGGATGCATTCCCAAAAGGTGAAACTTTGCCAAAGTCGTTCTATGCAACAAGGGCACTCCTTAGGGAATTAGGCCTCGATTATCACAAGGTACATGCATGCCCAAGAGATTGCTCACTGTATTGGAAGGAGACAGCTAGTAGGGATGATTGCATAGTGTGTCAGACGCCTAGATACAAACAGTTTGAGGGTCAGAAGAATGATTATAAAAAGAAGCAACAAAGAATTCTACAAAAGATTGTGAGATACTTTCCTTTGATTCCAAGGCTTCAAAGATTGTTCATGTCATCTAAAACTGTTTCATTAATGAGATGGCATACAGAGGGCCGAATTGATGACGGCAAAATGAGACATCCTACTGACTCTCCTGTCTGGAAAAATTTTGATACTTTGTATCACAAGTTTGAGAGTGAGCCTCGCAATGTCAGACTAGGTTTAGCAGTGGATGGATTTAATCCATTCAAGGCAATGAATGTTGCTCACAGCAGTTGGCCAGTTATTGTAATGCCTTATAATTTGCCACCGTGGTTGTGCATGAAACAACCTCATATGATGATGATATTGCTCATTGATGGTCCTTCTTCACCTGGCAATAACATTGATGTCTACTTGCGCTTGTTAGTGGATGAACTGATTGAATTGTGGGAAAATGGTGTTCAGACGTACGATACAGAAACTAATCAAATGTTCCAATTGCACGCGGTCTTACTGTGGACAATAAATGATTTTCCTGCATATGCAAATTTGTCTGGATGGAGCACGAAAGGTGCTTTAGCTTGTCCTTGTTGTAACATACGTACTCGACATCGGTATTTGAAGAATGGAAGGAAAATTTGTTACATGGGGCATCGCCGCTGGTTGAATGCGAGTCACAAATTTCGAAAAGATGGTGTGTCTTTTGATGGAACTTCTGAATTTGAACCATGTCCAACTCGGTTATCGGGGGCTAATGTGTTACTTAGCTAGGGTCTAAGCATCAACCAACTAATGTACAAAAAGAACTAGGAAAGGAAAGGAAAAAGAGGACAACGAGGAGGATCATAATTGGAGGAAGAGGAGTATTTTCTTTGAGCTTCCATATTGGGAGCATAATTTGATTCGCCACAATCTTGATGTAATGCACATTGAGAAGAACATGTGTGATAATGTATTGTGGACGATATTAAATGTTGATGGGAAAGGAAAGGATAATTTAAATGCTCGTCGAGACTTGCAAGATATGGGAATTCGAAAGGCATTACATCCTAAAAAACGGGTTGGGAACAGGTATTATTTGCCGCCTGCATGTTTTGCTATGAACAATAGAGAGAGAGGTTTGTTTTGTACACTCCTGAAGAATATCAAAGTTCCAGATGGGTATGCATCCAATATTTCTCGTTGTGTTAACCTCAAACAACATAGCATATCTGGACTGAAAAGTCATGACAACTATATATTGATGCAAAAAATACCAATAGCAAAGGAGAAATTTGTTACCGAAAAAAGTTGTTGAACCATTGATTGAGTTAAGCAATTTCTTCAGGCATTTGTGCTCCAAAACTCTAGAGCCAGATGGGTTAGATCGTCTTCAATCCCAAATTGCTCTTACACTTTGTCATCTTGAGAGAATTTTTCCTCCATCCTTTTTCGATATAATGGAGCACTTGCCTATTCACCTAGCAGAGGAGGCCAAGATTGCTGGTCCAGTGCAATATCGCTGGATGTACTTCATAGAAAGGTGTGCAATTCTACTCCAATTTAAGGTTGTAGTCATTTGTTTGTTTATAATTGAAAGTCATGGGTGCATTTGTTTGTTTATAGGTATCTTATGACACTTAAGTCATATATGCGTAATCGAAGTCATCCAGAAGGTTCAATTGCAGAGGGATACTTAGTTGAAGAGTGTATGACCTTTTGCTCAAGGTACTTGGATGATGTCGAGTCAAAATTGAATCGACCAATAAGGAATTACGATGTTAGCGACAATCCTGGGATATTACTGGGTCATGCTTTAGGAAAAGGAAAAGGGTTTGCGCTTGATAACACATCATGGGTACAAGCTCATCGGTATGTGTTATTTAACACTGCTGCGGTTGTCCCATATCGAGAGTAAGATACAATCTTTGTTCCAAAATTTTATTGATACCATTAATAAGTATCTTGCATTTTATAAGTACTTTAAATGTATAGGGAGCATCATGATTTTATTAAGCGGTCACATCGTCATCTCAAAGATTTTGATGTGGATCACCGTCACAATGATGAGTTTCCTAGATGGTTTAATTCTCATGTAAGTACTAATAACTTACATGTTTTTAATTTTCAATTTTCATGTTTTCAATTTTTAATTCTCTGTTAGTTGATGTTTAATTTTGTTGACTTTGTAAAAATAGGTTGAAGAGCTTCTAGCTATTGAAAATGCTGTGTTGTCAGATGAGATTAAAACTTTGGCAATGGGACCTAGTAAAAAGGCCACGAGATTCAATGGGTATATAATTAATGGTACTAGGTATCATATGAGGAGTCGTGAGTGGAGAAGAAAAACTCAAAATAGTGGGGTTATGGTGAAAGCAAAGACTTGTAGCTATGCAAGTACCAGAGACATGAATCCTGTGGAAGGTGAAGTAGCATACTATGGATACGTGACAGATATTATTGAATTGTATTACTCATACGAATCGTAGATATGTGTTATTCATGTGCGAATCGGATTGACAACAACAAAGGATCAAGCAGATGGGTTTGGTTTCACACTTGTTAATTTCAATCATTTGTTATATACAAAGAAACAAAATAGTGATGAGCCATTCATCCTAGCATCTCAGGCACAACAAGTTTTCTATGTTAATGATCCCGTTGAAGCTGATTGGGATGTTGTAGTCAAGATGAAACCTAGAGACTTGTATAAGGTGTGTGGAGAACAACCAATTAATGATGGAGAACATCACAATGAAGTGGAAGGATTTGGCGACCAAGAGTTAGATGCAACTTCGTTTGCTTGTGAAGAGGCCATAAATTGGGTTAGACAAGGTGAAGTTGGAACAACTATTGATGAAACTATTGGACCTCTTGGGATATCGACACAGACACAATCTGAAGATGATGAAGAAATGATATGATATTGTAATTTTGTTTCATATTCGTTGTTACATTTGTGCTTTTAGCATGGATATTCATGTTAATGAAACCTTTGCTTTTAAAATGCGTCATTTGTTTTTTTACTATTTTGGAAAATCTTAATGTAGTAGATTCTTTTGTGCCAAAAATGGTGTTGAACTGGTTAAAATTACAATATCATATTCTGTTAGATATTAAAATTCTATTGTTTTTGTATTCACTATTGTATCTATTGTACTTTGTATTCATTGCTAACCCATAAAATTCTACACGTATGCTTGTGGTCTTCTGTTAACTAGCATGACAGATCGACGATGCTCTAGGCAGAGGTAACATTCAGCCTCTGCAAATTCTGAGAGTTCTTATAGTGGGAGTGCAGATGAGAGTTCTTATAGTGGGAGTTCAGATGGGAGTTCAGAGGAGAGTACACGCATCATACCTGATCCACCCATGTCATGGTATCCTCCAGGTAGCTTGCCTAGTGCATCATCGAGTACTAGTTCAACACATGACACTACTGCTGGTATGAATTATTTTATTCAATTGAATTACTCCATTAGATTTCTTTGTTAATGTTCTTTTTTCTTTTGATGTTTTACATTTCTTTTTTTTAAACTAAGTGACACTACTCCATTTGCAAAAGGGGAACTCTACCCCAAATATTTAATTACCAAGTATGTTAGGGGTCCATTTGCAAAAGGAGTACTGGTTCAACCATTTGTTCTTTTTCTTTGAATGCATACGAAATTGCAATGGAAGCCCCCATACACATAAGAGTGTTAAACTACTACTACAACAGATGGCAGTGCACCATCTGATAGTCATAACCATCTTAATTAGTACATACTTGGCTGCCTCAGTTTGCCTCATTTTCCTCATCTAGAGTTGTAAAGTTTCTTTAACAGCCTAGTTTCGTGGTTTGAAACAAAACAAAGATAAAACCTTACAAATCTTCAAGACCTCAGAGACTTTTTGTGTGTGTTTGTGATTGTGTAGGTGTGTGTTGTTCAAAAGACAAAAATTGTACTACTGTGTGCTGGAAGTAGTAGTTGTGACCGTTGGAGCGATAATCATTACATCGTGACAATCCTCATCATGGCATACCAACAATGCTTCCATTGTCATGTGCATTATGCACAGATAGCAGAAAACTGTAATTTTATTTATTTTCAATTACTTTGACAATTTTTATCATTCTTTCTAGTATCTTCTAACTTGATATTGATATTTGGATGAGTAGGTCATAGTTCGAGAGGCCCAACACTCATGCATGGTAGTGATTGGAACCCAAGTGGTGGCGTTTTACATATTGGGCCTAATGAGTTGAACCAAGTGGTTGACGGGTATACACCCTTAGCTTCTCGTTTGGGTGTTTTAGCTCGAGATGGGAACCTTATGCCCCTCACTTATAGAACTTGGAGCCATGTACTGAAGGAAAACAAAGAGAGAATTTGGAGAGAAGTGAAGGTAAAAGAATTATTGCATTTTACATATCAATTTTAACTGAATATTAACTCATTTTACATATTAATATTGTTTGCCTTGTCTAGTAGATCCTTGTCAATATTAATTCCTTGAGTTTTGAACATATTTTTGAATAATCAAGTCCTTTGATTTTTGGATCTGCATAGGTTTTAAAAATATAGTGTATGAGGTTTCTTGTGACCTGATTTGTTACTATTCAGTGTCATTCTAGTGGACTGAAACTGACCTGATTTGTTACTCATACCTAGAATTTGGATGCCATCCCTATCAACTGAAAGCATCGGTATTGACTGGAATCTTAGATTTATCTCAACGGATGAAGTGCTTAGATTTGAAATCTGTTAAATTGCACCTATTCCTTTATACATGTGTACTGTCTACATGTTATGTGAGAATCTAGCCACAAACAAGAAATGACTTGAAATATTTGCCTTTTTTACATGTGGTTTCAATTTTCAAAGAAGATTACAAGAACCCAAGAGTTGGAAAGTCCTAACCAATAATGCTACAAAATTAGGTAGACTACAAATATGCTCTTCCTTGCAAGTTGATAGTGTTGCTTTAGTGATTGAAGTTTAGTGTTGTGGAAGCTCAAAGATATAAAATGTTCTATGTTTGTGGAACTATTTAGTTCTGTAGAAGGCAATGTTTTTCTGCTTATGTAGTGCAGTTGGTGGACCACCACTAGCCAACCTTTGAGAAATCAGTGATCACCAAGCTTCTTTGAAAATATCCTTTTACATCCCTTGCTCAGAAAACATTCATTTTACAATTCAATACTTGCATGCACTGAACTATGTGAACACAGTTGATATTCCAATAGGGCTCATGTAATCTATACTTGTGTTGATGTGTGCAGCCTGTTTGATATGAATCTGTAACTTTGATTTTTAGCATACACAATATAAAACTGTCAAAATCATATTTACAGACCTTCCTCCCAAAGGTGTCCTTTTTTTTGGCTAGGAAAGTCCTAAGAAGTTGCCAATTATTTGCAGGTCAATACAGATGCCAATGAGTCAATGAAGAAATTTGTTTTGGCATCTGTTGGAAAAAAATGGAGAGAGTGGAAGGCTAGAGTTAAACAAATAGGGTATATGCCATTCGACAACGATGATGATAGGTTAACTCATCGACCCGCAAGAGTACATGAGCATCAATGGCGAAGCTTAGTCTATTATTGGGGCACTCGGAAGGCACAGGTATTATTTAAATTGTTTATTGATCTCAATCGTAATCTCATAAGATGAGTTTGTTAAATTAATAAATTATCTTGTGTTTGTGTTCATATGTAACAGAAAAAAAGTACAAAAAACAAAGAAATTCGGAAGAAGAAGACATTAAATCACATAACTGGTAGAAAACCATTCTCAGTTGTTCGAGTAGAGGTATATAGTTTCTTTATATTTCAAATTGAAATTGTATATTTTGATTTTGTTACTTAATTTTAAGTGTAATTGTAGGAAACTAATAAGAAGAATGGAGTTCTTGCAACTCGCTTAGAGGTGTGGATGGCTGGGTACTCAAAGGATAACAAACCAAGTAATGATAAAGTTGCTGAGGTCATGGTATGTAGCACCATAATTATATACTTTGCATGTATGGAATGTATTAGATACTTGTCTCAATAAGACATAAATCTGCTACTAACATATATATAAGGTACTCAGTAATTATTTTTGATTAGTGTGCCTGACCTAGAAGGCAGAAACTTCTAAGGCCATTGTGTAACTTTAACACAGGATCTTTCATTCAATTTTTTCACATGATCGAATTTAGTGAAAGCTTCTTGTTTGATTCCATTTACCTCTTTTGTCGCCAAATCTACAAGTCAAGGACAGATTTTTATGAATTTTGAATTTGAGCATATGAAGTGGAAGTGTCATTGAAACAATTTTGAATCTGGATTGATGATGTTATTGAATTCATATGGCCCAATGGAAGCAGGTTACATTTAACGGCACTAGTTATGAACAATTTTATTGGTGGCTAATTACTAATTAACAATTGTAGACACAAATGAAGGACCTTGGGGCGCAATCCAATGCTACAGATGAAGAAATTATCACACAGGTTCTAGGGCCTGAGCGACCTGGTCGTGTTCGAACATATGGATTGGGTCCTTCCCCGACAGATGTCTTTGGAGGCGGATATAGGCAATCGCAAGAACAAACTCGTATCATCCAAACGCAAGTCCAAGAGCAACTTAACCAATATAAAGCACAAATGGAGATGCAAATGAAGGAGATGATGGATGCTATGCTTAATCAACAGAAAGTACAAATGGAGATGCAAAGCACAATCCAAGCTCAACAAGCACGAATAGAGCAATTGGAGTCTCAACAGGCCATGGGTGGGCCTGTTGCACCAGCTGCTACACATGTGCATTCACAACAACAATCCCATGCATACACCTCATCGTTTAATTGTCATCGTTCGTTCGAGGAAGTGAGTAATAGTTAATTATGAAATTTTCATATGGCATTTTATTCATGTTATTTGTTCTTATCAAATGCAGGTTCACATATCAAAGAAAGAAAAGAAGAAGAAGAAGAAGTAGATATGACACACTCAGGTTCATTCTAAACCATTATAGTTGGATTTCCTTCCTCCTTCTCACTTATAAGTAGTCGAGTTCACTATAGAACAATGCATAATACTTCCATATTATATATAAAAATGTTGTATTTTAGTTTGTAAACATACCATGCCAAATGACGAAAGGCCATTAGGCTATTGACATTAACACATTCTGCCATACAGATTTTTAGCATGTGGCGTAAAAGGATAAAACCCAAGTCATCTTTATCTCTAGTTTAAAGAGCCGTAAACTTGGTAAATGTGAAAGAAAAAAATGGAGGGAAGAAATTACAATTTTTATCCAGAATATAGGCCAATACCCTTAACATGCAATACGCAGACAAAAATAAGCATTTGATATTACCTTGAGATAAAGAAAAGAAAACGTAAACTCATAATTGTTGAATGGCCAACTTACAGTTCAATGAGCCTAATAAAATCAGTTCATCATAGCATAGCATCAATCATCACTCCTTTAAATTTGTGTAATAATTGTGTCGGACACTTGATAAGTTGATACTTCAGTAAGAGTATGGGATATGCATCTGATATGCTTAGTTTGACTTACACCCACTACGTATAAGTAGTCGAGTTCACTATAGAACAATGCATAATACTTCCATATTATATATAAAAATGCTGTATTTTAGTTTGTAAACATCATTTTAGCCTCAAAAAAATGGAAGACAATTAAGAAATTTGAAATCCAATCGTGTCCTAGTGTCCTCAACAAGAGAATTAGATGAATCCATACTTCAACACATACCCACAACCAATATTACTTGGTCCAAGCCACGCTCTATTTTAACTACCAAGGTAGTCCTTGACATTGCTTAAGCCTCTGATAATTTCCAATGGAGGGGAAAAAAAAAATTGGAAGTTCCCACACTGCTCAATATAGCTGACTTTTGTTAGAAAATATCTACAACAAGTACAGAAGACTTTTCATAAAGGCCAATTTAATAAGCATGATCCTACCTCCACAAGATATGAACTGTCTTTTACAGGAAACCAAGAAATTCTCAGTTTTTTCTACAAGAAAAATCCCCATTTCTAGCAACATTTATTATTGCATGGATAAACACAAGTGTGGATCCTGGGCTAAGGACAGCATTATTGTAAATCCAAAGAAGGTAAACACAGTGATCTTGAATATTTACCTTAAAACTTGCTAAAATTTTGAGGATGGAAAGATTCCTGCTTAAGGTTCTACATATCGGCCTACTAAGATCCTTACCTCATTAGCTCAACAATATGTCTATTGTTCAATAACCTAGTGAAGAGGACTGATTTGTTTCAGTTCTCTTTTTAAAAATTATTTTGCAACGTTATGCATTGAAATCAGCAATATGTTTTTCAGGTATGCGAGTTGTCCGAGATTATTTGACGGTTGTGTTCTTGATCCTACTGGTGGAAGCAGACAACTACTATGCAATTTTTATGAAAATTTTATTACCTTGTAGAATACTGCTACTCTTTATGGATTGTTTCCTAGCTCGTTTTTTCTAATGAGAACCAATTTCTTTAATTAGCTAAAAGAAATTGACTTGATGCGTGCTTGTGTTTGATTTTTTGTTTCAGTTCTCTTTTTAAGCTGTAATTGGTTCTATTCTTTTCTAAGCTGTCCATTGGTATCTTTTTTGCAGGAATTTATAAGAACAACGGTTATCTTATGGTTTCTTGCAATGGGGGACTTAACCAAATGCGAGCAGCATGGATATCTCATTTTGTGTGCTTTTTAAATTCTGATTGTTCTTCACAGCTGTTAACGAATTTTTTTTTGGTTGTCTTGAGTTTCTAAAACATGGAATCCTTTGTTTGAATTGCGTCCTATGGAAACAATGTGTAACAGACTCATGGTTGCTTAGATGTCTTAGTTGACAATATGCATGTATATGACACTAGATGTGAAATTTCCACTTGAAATGATGATTCTGGTGAGATTATATTATGCATGTATTGAGGATTGGTTTTAAATTTAGCAGTTTGGTTGCATAGAGCAAACATAAAACATGAGATCTCCGAATTGTGAATTCAGTTTCCATCACTAGCAGGGAACCCCCCACCACCAAAAAAAAAAAAAAAAGATGGCTTTTTTTCAAAAAACGCCACAAAATGACGTCACCATCACAAAAAAATGGCGTTTTTAAAAAAAACGCCACAAAATGACGTCACACATTAAATTAGACAAGAATAAAAAAAAAGTGCCGTTTTTTTAAAAAACGCCACTAAATGACGTCATTGTGACGTCACACGTTAATTTTAACTTCGGATGAAGACGGTCGTCAAAGATTTTACGGTGTTTTAAAAAACGCCGTCTAATATTTTTAGCGACGTTTTATAAACGTTGGGCAACTATTGCGGCAGCCCTATTAGCGGCGAAAGTTTTACACATCACTATAAGATATTACGGCGTTTTCAGGCTTTTAGTGGCGTTTTTAAAACGCCGCTAAAAAACGAATTTCCTATAGTGCCAATTTAATCTTATGCATTAATTGTTTTTATTTTTTATTTTTCCAAATCTTAAAAATATCGAACTGAGTTTGGTAGACTAGACAGACGATCGGATACATGCCACTCCTATCCATAACTTCAATTATAAAATTCTTTGTTTCCTTATTCTTGTGAGAAAAGAAAAGAAAAAAAGGAAAAAAAAAAATCAAAGAAGACAGCTAGAGAAATTGGAACAAGATATTTAGAAAGGTGGAAATATTATTATTACATAGTAAAATTAAAATATTGTAACCAATAGAACGACTATCATCATACATATACTTAAATGGGTAAATTACTTTATTTGAGGTTTGAAAAAATATATATAATTAGTTTTATATTTTTGATATAATTACACTACTCTTTGTGAGATCCAAAATAATTCCTCACATACATTGTTGTTGAGATTCAACGAAGATAATCCCATGAACCTGCAAGAGATAACCGGGATTACCGGCCGGGGACACTCCGATAATGAAGTTAGAATCCATGAATGTAGAATATAGATCAAGAATAGTCAAGAGTGCTGTGTGTGGAGTGCAGGGGAAAAGACATGCCTCTTGTGTATAGGGTGTCATCATTTTATAGGGGATAGAAGATATGTGGTTCGGTAAGACCCATTATAGGCCTTGTTTGGATTAGTCCCAATAAGCTGGTATATATAATTTTCTGACTCCCACACTCTCATATGAGATTTCAGTTCACATAACAGTTAAGTTATTTTTCATCAACAATTCGTTAATCATATGAATGAAAAAAAATAATATTATCTTATTTATTTATTCTTTTTTATTTCAATATCTACATATTATTTGTATTAGTTTCGGTAAGTTTAACCTTACTAAAAGAAAATTTAATGTAATTATGTTAAAAGAATGAGACTAATTGTATTTTTACCAAATTTCAAGATGGTGGGTATAATTTATCATATTTAAATTTATGCAAAGAAGGAAGATACTTGCATATATTTGCGTAGTATATCTATACAGTACAAATATGTTAGTAATAGAAAAGAAATAAATAGAAAAAGCCAATAACATCAATATCAATATATAAACGCATCTCTTAAGGTTTGTTTAAAATATGAATAACCCTTATAATTTGAAAATTACATTTTTTCCTTTCAAATTTCTAATTGCATAACAAATAACTCATTTTATTAATAAATCATCAAATCAATTAACAATTTTTAATTATATCGTAAATATATTTCAATTAGTGATTCAGGTAATTTTATTGTGGTATAAGAGAGTAGTTAGAAATTTTATTTTTTCTATTAATTATGCTAAATAAAAACTCTAATAATGGACTATTTGTAATTTTTAAAATTTTAATGAACAATCTGTATTTTAAGAAAATTTCAAGCAGCGTATTTGTATTTTTTCGGTTAATAAATTTAGGTTAATGAATTTAGGATAAATTACAAATACAACCCTTGAGATTTTCTTAAAATATAGTTTGCCCCTATGGTTTTGAAAATTACATCACGTCTCTTGAAATTTCTAATTTTGTAACAAATGGCCCATGTTATTAAATCAAGTTAATTAATAATTTTTAATTATGTCAGAAATTTATTTGAATTAATAATTCAGATAATTTTCTCATTGCATAGGAGACCAGTTAAGAATTTTATTTTTTTAATTAATTATGTTAAATAAAAAATTCTAACAAGAGAGTATTTATAATTTTCCAAACTATATGGGAGAATTTATATTTTAAATAAATCTCAAGGGGTATATTTATAATTTATCCATAAATTTAAGACTAAGCAATAGTACATTGGCCGTGTTTAGTAGAGTTTTTTTTAAGTTAAAATTTGATAATTAGAAAGTAGAACTGAAAATCATTCATTCCACAGCTTTCAAATAATCTTATTTTTTTTCAACTTATTTAAATTATTTTTTTATAATAAATTATAAAAAAAAAATTATACCAAACAATCTAACATCTCCTCTCAAATTAAAATAAGTCATCCTCACCCCTAAAAATGGTAACCAATAATCCATTATCACGGTCAAAAAAAGGAAAATTTATTCCGTCGCCCAAAACCATTTCTTTCAAGCCAAAATAATTGACAAATATCCTCGTCTCTAACTCAATGAAAAGTTAGTGAGGTGAATTATTTTAACTTATAATAATGAAACGTTAGTGAGGCGAATTATTTTAATTTATAATAATGCATTTGGGACACCAAACATTGAATAGATCCACACAACTATCTTTTTTATTCTTTTATATTATGTCTATTTTAGGATGTAGGTTAAGATTTAATTTTTTAATATTTTTTAGCTTTATTTTAAAAAATATATTGCTTGCCCATATATCTCCCCAAATTTTCATCTATGATCTCTGATGGTAAAGATAACTTGCGGATAAAAAGGATATATGGGCAATGTTGGGGCTATTGTTGTGTTTTCGTTGGTTACCCCATAATTGCGGAACTTGTTTCTAGTTAGTTGTTTTGTTGTTACTTGCCTCCCATTTGGGCGGCAGTGTTGTATTTATTGTATCACCTGGGGTATGCCTCTTGTAAACATGTATATTTTTTCTTTAATTTATGACTTACCCACCCCAATATATAGATATATATAAGTAGAGAGATAATATGACTCAAAAAAACTAAAACACCAAAAAGTTGACTTTTAACTATATTGCCAAAATAAGCTTATATTTCATAGGCCGCATATTGGGTTCACAACAATAATTCGAATAATAAGAAAATAGGCGCTCGGACCATAAATCTAAATTTGAATTTTGTTTGCCTGCAAGTCCAGGCCCTAATTTACATTGCCCACAAGGGCACGACACTCCGAAATGACAAAAATACCCATTTTAGTCATTTGTATTTACAAAAAAAAACCACATATATAATATTCACACGCACATAAAGTACTTTCTCTTTCTACCTGTCTCTCTGTCTGCCCCTGTATGTGTGTGTGTGTGTGTGTGTGTGTAATTTTTGAAAAGAACCGCTTTAGTTAGGGTTTCTCAACTCCATCCGAGTTAGGGTTTCTCCATAACTTCCAAAAAGGTACGAAATCTCATCCATGAAAATCTTACTATTTTGCTTCATTACATAGAAAATAAAAAATAAAAAATAAAAAAATTACATAGTTAAAGCATTATCACTATCATCTTAAGAAGAGTGTTTGTCATTCTCACTCTTCGAGGATAATGGAGTACATTCATCTATATCGTTATCGTCTTGCTTCAAGTTTTCATTGATTAACCAATCGATATTCATTTTTATCACACTGACTTAAGCTTCCATCCTAGATAAAAGCTCATCCAATCTAGAACATTGTTCTAACAATTGAATTTGACACTTGTATCTTTTCAATATTAAGGCAAATATTGCAACAAATAACTAGTTATAATTCAACAGATAAATAGTTTAAATGGATAAATAAAAATTTCAACGGATATACACTTACAGATATCAATTTAAATAGATAATTATTTTTTGATATATGTCCATTATAATGGCTATCAATACAAAATCCATAACTAAATACAACATATAAAAATTCAAAAGTTTAAACAGATAAATATAAATTTCAATGGATATATACACTTCGAGATATAACTTCCACCAGATAACTTCTTATTTATATGTCCTACAAGTGCTATCTATTGAGATTTGCATGGACATTTGTATATGTAGGGACTATAGAATTTGGTACAAGAGGAGGAAATATTTCATTCCTTGTATATGTCCATTGCTCTAACCATTGAATTCAATACGTGTATTTCTGCATCACTATTTTAACATATAACAATTTAAACATATAATTACTTTTTGATATCTGTGCATTATAATGGGTATCAATACAAAATCCATAAAAAAAATACAATAGATAAAAATTAAAAAGTTTAAATGGATAAATATAAATTTCAATGGAAATATACTTACATATATAATTTGCAATAGATAACTTCTTAGTTATATGTCTTACAACTGCTATCTACTGAAATTTGCATGGACATTTCTATATATAGGCACTATATTGCACAAAATATTTAAAGATACTTATCTGTTTAAATTTTTATCTATAGCGATTCTGGTCTAGACTCGATCCACTTGGTATTCTGGACTCGGGTTTCATGGTTATGTATTGTTGTTCTTGTCTTATTCCTCTTTTCCCTCCTTGAGTCTGGCTATTGGAATGTGTTGGTTGTGTTTGGAACAAGTTGGTACCTTGTTTTTAAAAACCTTGTTGCCCAGAATTTTACCTCTATGCTCAAGCATTACTTCTTGCACTCGAGCAGCCTTTGTGAACTCTCAGTACTTTTGTAGGTCTACAAAACTATAGGGAGAGTGTATTTTACACTTGAGCGTTGGCTTTCTGTCTGTAAAACTACTGGGAGTGTGTATTCTACACTCGAGCATCACTTCCTGCGCTCGAGCGGTGATGCCTTTTTTAGGATGAGGAATAGATGGGAGGCTTCATGAAGAGTCAAGATGTTCAGAGGGACAGTAAGAAGCAAGAGGGTTCTAACCCACAATAGTCCTAAGGAGCTCAATCGAGGTCCATTTTTTCAGTATTGAGTTTGGGTTCTGGAAGAGGTGGTCAGGGAGATTTCACTTTTTTAAGTATGGTTAGTTGAGTCACAAGTCTCCAGCTTGCCCGCGAGAGGAAGAAGGTAGCAATCTGCATTATCTTCGGTTCGTTCTCAGAGCCAGAGTCAAAGGAGAGGGCAGTCGCTCACTTGTTATCAGTGTAGGTAGGCAAGGCACATGAAAAGGTTTTGCCCTCAGTTGGTTCGAGGTAGACATAGAGCCACTAGCCTACACAATCAGCTCATACCTCAAGGGCCAATCAGGGAGCCTCTTCGGCTTAGTCAGTGCATCAGGCTTATGCTCTGAGGGGTGAACAGATAGAGCAGAAACCTACAGGGCGTGTGTATGATGTTATCGCGCCAGACCTAGTACTAACACCTTTGGTAATGAGAGGTACTTTCTTGTTTTGCAATTCAATTACTAATATGTTGGTTGATACGGGTGCATCCCATTCATTTATCTTGTCTACATTTGCATCGGCTTTAGGGCTAGAATTGGCTTGGTTAGCATCTCCTCTTAGTGTAGAGTCACTTATTGTGGTGAGATTGTTTTGGAACATGGGTGTTGGGGTTGTGACATAGAGGTTGCCGATCACCGACTTTCTTTTGCATTTGTGTTGATTGACATGTCAAGTTTTGATACTATATTGGGTATGAATGGGTTGTCATCGTATCGAGCTATCATAGATTGTTACCATCAGAGGGTTACTGTATATACCTTGAACGGTGATTGTTTTTATTTCAAGGGAGACAGAGCTGATAGAGTCTTGGCACTAGTGTACGATCCGCGTAGTCGAAGTGAGCTTAGTTGTCTTCTTAGAAACTTCTTGGGTAATAAGTGTGATGAGATCCGAGTTGAATTGCCACGGGTAGTTTGTGAATACCCGGATGTCTTTCCTGAGGATCTCAGTAGTTTACCACCCCACCATGAGATTGAGTTCTCTATCGACTTAGTGCCTGGTACAACATCGATTTCTATGGCACAGTATAGGTTTGCACCTGTTGAGTTGAGTGAGTTGAAGATTCAACTCCAAGAATTGCTAGACAAGGGTTTTATCCACCCTAGTACTTCACCGTGGAGAGCATCGACTCTCTTTGCCAAAAAGAAAGATGGTGCGTTGCAACTTTGTAGTGATTATCGAAAGTTGAACCAGGTAACTATTAAGAACAAGTACTCAATGCCTTGTATTGATAATTTGTTTGATTAGTTGAAAGGGTCTTGTTGTTTTTCCAAGATAGACCTAAGATCAGGTTATCATCAGTTGAGGGTGAAGGAGAAGGATATCCAGAAAACGGCATTCTGCATGTGGTATGGCCATTATGAGTTTCTAGTGATGCCCTTTGGGCTAACCCATGCACCAGCCGTGTTTATGGATCTAATGAACTGAATCTTCCATGAGTTCTTAGACCGCTTGGTAGTCGTCTTTGAAGATGACATCCTGATTTATTCACCCTTTGAGGAGGAACACGAAGAACACTTACGGGTAATACTTGAGTTTCTTAGTGTAGCTTTCTTTTCATGGTCCTTTTGGATACGACTAGCTCTACAGTTCGGATTCTCGTGGTTCTAAATATAATTTCACAAGTGCAATGCAAAATAGATCAACACAAAAGAGTCCAAACCCAACAAATCTTTTGGAAAATCAATTTTGAATTAAATATGCCAAAAATGGACTGTTTTGCCACCTAAATGTTTTTGGGAAATTTAAGAAACCCATGACTCGTGCCAAAAGCCACTTATCCGTCATCACCAAAGTGTCTTGGCTCGGAAACTTAGGTATGAGAGGAGAAGGTCATGAATTGAGCACCCCTCTCACCCGATCAAAGATCGACCTCTACTAATCATGATGTGATTTTTATTTACGTTATATGCTCTTATTCCGGTTATTATGCTATCTTTAGTAGGTGATGCACACAAGTATTGTTTACTAGGTGATGCACACAAGTATAGACCAATTCGCAAAATTTGGAATGTTTTGATTTTATGTTTGTTTTAAAAAAGCGTTTTGAATACATGTCACTTGAAAAAGCGAGCTTGTATTTTCATTTAATCAAATTATTCTAACTTAAGTAAAAGGATCTTCATCCATCGACACTCAAACAAGTATATCACTTAAGCACTTAGCCTCATGGAATATGTTTCATATGGCAACTATCACACAAAATGCAGAATGCTAAAGCAATAAGTGCTTACCTAGTACTCCAAGGCAAGCCAAATAAAGCAAAATAATTAGAAAAAATACATGCTTCTAAACAATGCAGTATGACTAATGCAACGCACACATTATGCAAATAACGAGTTCGGCTATTAGCATGGCATATGATTCAATTCAAAACATGCGATGAAGCACGTATTCAAGCAAAGAATCTTGATCTTGACATTGGTTAGAATGATGAGCCGAACTCTCATGCATGCAAAACAAGTGGATGCAAGTCATGAAAATATGCTAAGTAAACATGATGCTTTATGCTACCATTGAAAGCGAGTAAATAAAAAGGAGAAAGAAATGGGATTGGAAGACATACACAATTATTACATATTTTTCCTTCATACAAGAGGGTCCGAATGTCCGAGTGTCCGAATTAATTACTAGCTATTACCACACCGAATGAAAAATAAACTAACTACTTATTACAAATTCGAATGAATTCTAACTTAACTAGTTATCTAATTTTATTACAACAAAGATAGTATAACAATACTAATTCCAACAATTAAATTGCAACAAAAATTATTTACAACAATAATAATTAAAATTATAATATTATGTGGGGAAGTGGTTTTGGAAATACTCTTCAGATCCTGGGAGACGCTCTTGATCCTCAGCTAGTCACCTGCAAAAACAAACACTCCAGTCGGGGGTGCCGGGGTTAGCACTCCGACGGGCAAGTCAGTTCTTATACTCAAGAAAGCTTGTTTACTAAGTTTAGTGAAGTGATTCTTACATACCATTCCAAGAACGCTGCTTCTTTATTTATATCTGTTCCTTCTGAGGCCTCGGGGCCTGGGCCTACTTTTCAATCATTACCCGTTCTTCTATTCGGCCTCAAAGATCCTTTCTTAATCGGCTTACGTATTGTATTCGGCTCATCCTAGTCTTGCAGGATGCAGCCGGTTAATGTCTGCAGGATGCAGCCGGTTAATGTCAATCTACTAAAATATGCCCCTTCCGATTTAGCCATTTATTCGGCTCCCACAATTGCCCCCCGAACTCCCTATTGACGGTAGTTAATCGGCGTGTTTGGTCTAGAATTCGAAAAGCTTAGCATAGATCAGGCGGCTTCGCGTTCCCCAAGATGTCAGAGGATGTCAGAAGGCACACACCTTTTCGTTTATCATTACACTTTCCTGCGTCATTCATGTTTCTCTCGCATTTATTGCGATTTGAAACTTCAGTCCTTTTGGGTGCACATTTCGTCGATCATCTGATACGTTTGGACCGCCAGCGCGCATCTCTCCTCTCACTCACATTTTCTGCAACTTTCGTCCGTCTGCCTTTGCCTCATCTGCTCTTCGTAAGTCTTCTTCCCTTTTCTTTGTAATCCTATTCTCTGTTTATCGTTTTTACTTTCGGCGAATCCTTGGGTCCCCGTTGGAATGGCTAAACACTTGAAAGACCTCCTTTCTGAGAGTCGCATTTCCGGATTCCGGCGACATTTTTCCATTCCCGATGACGTCCATTTGTCTCTCGTAACGGACAACACTCTAGATATGGAGAGAGAGGATCAGAATACGATCGTATTCCCCCTCCTGTCCATTGCGGAGGGCGGAGTTCGTTTCCCCTTACATCCATTGCTTAGGGCCGTTCTTCGCTATTGGAGTCTGATTCCTTCTCAACCCAATGTAAATTTCTTTCGAATCATTATGGGGGTTATAGAGTTGAATCGACGCCTTAGGATCAATCTCGAATTCTGCCATTCGGCATTGCTATGCTTTAGCCAAATCCTCCGTCATTTGGAGCGGTACTTCCTCAGGCCAAGGATCTCGACCATCATTTGGTGACTATGCTTGCCAGTTCTGGTAAGAGGGCTGACGATGTAATGGTCAATGTCTGAGGTAATTGGCAGTTCGCTGAAGGCAAAGATCGCCTAGACCCCATTCCCAGACATAAGGGTGATCCAGGTTGCCATGTAGTATCTTATGTTTGTTGATCTGTCTTTTAATCGGCTCTTTTTCCTTAAGCTCTCCTTATCTTTTGCAGGTAACAAATTGAAGAAGATTCTGACTTCAGTTGACGACGCGGTCCTTAGGGACATTAAGACTGCACTCGACTACTTCGGTCGCCCAAACGTGCAAAAACAAGGGAGAGCCGCCCACATTTTACTCCGGTACGAACCCACTTATACCACATTCTCGGCTGCGGACAACATCCCAATTCCATCCGGCGATCAGCACCTCTCGGCTCTTATCTTCCCCAGCTACAAGAACCTTAGGCAGATTGGTCTCGAAGCTTCTGATTCGGGGCAAGACGCAGAGCCGGTGATAGAGGTAGTTGCCGACCCGGCCAGAGAATTCACTGAGGAGGGCGAAGAGGTTGACGAGGCCGTGCGTTCGGCGTTCGAGGCTGCCGGACTCAACCAGCCTTCCTCACCATCCGCTTCGGGTCGGGCAGAGTTTTCTTCCGGGGATATTTTCGCGAACTTAGGAGATCTACCCGGCGATTTCTTCGGAGGTATGGCAAAGGAAAGCCTTACGCAAATGGCGCGTAAGCGAAATGCCGAGCGGATGGCTGCTCGAAAAAAGGCCGAGGCCGCCGAATCCGATCCCAGCTTGACTAAGGCCTCTGTACCCATTATTGAAGGAACGGCTCAGGTTACGCCGGTCGAAACGGAAAAAGTGGTTGAACAGCAGGCCGGCGAAGAACGGCTGATTCCGGAGGGACGCGGCCAAAAACGTAGCGCCGAGGAGGAGGCTAGTTCAGAAATTAGTCCCATTGACAAACGGCCTCGCCTCGAAGAATCGGACGTGGTTGCTCCTTTTGTTATTCAGCCCAAGATCAGAGATACGCCGATTCCTTCCAATGCTTCGGCCATGGAGGATCCGGCCGTTGCATTGAGCCTGGCGGCTTCAATTTCCTTGCCGGCTGACAATGCAACCTTTTGCGCCGTGCCGGATATTATGGCCGTAGCTCTGTCTGCGCAGTCGGCACTTTTGGTAGGTGATTTCAAATTCGCTTAAATCTATTTTTATAGAGGTATCTAACGATCGCTTGTTCTTTGCAGACCGTCGGCAGGATCGCCGACTTAGGCCGCCGCCTGCATGATGCTCTTGGCAGAATTGACCGTTTGCAAACAGAAGTGGACGGTCAGAAGAGTAGGGCCGAGTTTGAGAAGATGAGAGCCGCAATGGAGAGCGCACGAGCCGAAGCGGAGAAGGAGAGGGCTCGCACTGCCGAACAGCTTCGTTCTGACGCTGAGGCCAGAGCGAGTGCGAGTGAGGAATCGCTCAAGCTCTCCAAAGACGAACTTGCCGAGGCGAAGAGTCAGTTGGAGGAGCTCAAGGCGGCCCAGGAGAAAGCCGAATCTGAGGCTTTTGAGGCGGGAAAAAGAGCCGCCTTCACGGAATACGTTGATGAAGTTCCCAAATTTGAGAATCGGGGGTTCAAACACGGGTGGCTCAAAGCCCTTGCTGCCGCTGGGATTACATTGGATTTGCCAATTCCTTACGAGCAAGTGGATGTTGAGCCCCTTGAATCCGACACCGAGGAGTGATCTGGGAGGCGTTTCCTAATTCATTTAGGTTTTTTGATTTTTGTTTGGTAGAGTTTTGTTGGTTCAGGGTGGTTTTCATGTATAAATTGGTTACTATCTTGTGCATAATTTATTAATGAAAATTTCTTTGTAATTTCATTACTACTCGTACACAATTTGTGTGGTTATATTAATGAAACATTTTGACTTTTACTACTACTTGTACACAATTTGTCTGGTTTATGTTAATGAAACAATATTGATTCGTCTTTAGAGATTGAATATCCTGTGGCAATATTGATTCGTCTTTAGAGATTGAATATCTTGTGGCAATGTTGATTCGTCTTTCTCATGCCGACTAGATTCGAATTATGAACTGTCGATTTGTGAGCCGGCTAGGGTACCTGAGCCGAATAGATTGATGGATCTGCCCTTGCCCCAGGCGGTTTCTACAGAGGTTAGAAGAATCGATTTGTGAGCCGGCTGGGGTACTTGAGCCGAATATATTGATGAATCTGCCCTTGCCCCAGGCGGTTCCTGCGGAGGTTAGAAGAATCGATTTGTGAGCCGGGTGGGGTACCTGAGCCGAATATATTGATGAATCTGCCCTTGCCCCAGGCGGTTCCTGCAGAGGTTAGAATCGATTCGGGAGCCGGCTGGGGTACTTGAGCCGGATAGATTGATGAATCTGCCCTTGCCCCAGGCGGTTCGCGATATTCGAATAGATGGTAAAATCGTGCCCCTGCCGTCGACTCAGCCGGCGTCGGGCGATTCAGGATCTCCAATTAATGAGATTGCCTCGATCGTGCTGCCTCTGTGAAGGATAAATGAACAAGGGTACATCCTTTATGAGCTTGGTAGACAACTGACTCGAGCTCCTGGAGGAAGACTGATTGCGCGAATGTCGAACCGACTCTTCTTTAACAGTAAAGGGGAAGCGAAGACCCTAGCTGAGCTGGGCGGAGATATGAATCGAGGTGGTGAACCCTCGCGTACAGGAAGTAGGAGTTCCAGGGGTCGAGAGAGGCGTCAGTCTCCCCGACGTCGCAGTAGATCGCCCAGGCGAGACAAGCAGTCGCAGGGTAAATCTCCACAGTCCCGAGTCGAGAGGAGGTCTGACGCGAATCCGTGCCCATTAAGCTTTGCGGTATTTGTGAAGAATAGACCCATGACGGAGGCGGACTCGATCGTTCGAGACCCAGACGTAGCGGTCGACTTTGCCCGACAAATATTTCCTCCTGAGGTTCAGCAATCAATGCTGGGTCGACAGGACTACGAGGTGTTTCGCGAGGGCATTCACGGCGCGGTGAAGGGGCTTTACACTGCTTACGAAGTCGGCATGCGACTGCGCGCTGCCCGTCAAGAGATGGAGAAGAAGGAAGAACGTATTCGAAGTTTGGAGGCCCGCGTGGAGGCGGCCGAGCGGGAACTAAGGAAGACCAAGGCGGCTCAGGCACAATCCACCGCGCACGCGAACCCAATTGTGGAAGAGAGGGTTACTAGTCGGCTTATCAGCTCCGCACTTGCCGATCGAGAGACGGCAAGTATGTTCGCAATAGAGAGCGCGAAGGGGAGGGCCTATGAGAAAGGTTTCCATGAGGGCCGAAAAGTGGGAATCGAGAAAACCAGGGAAAAATTGGCCGAAGAAGTGTGCCGATGTGAAAACCGTGGGTTTAGGCACGGTTGGATCAAGGCATCTCAAGCCGCAGAAGCTCTTCGAGCGTCGGGAATTGATTTGGCATCACCACGCTACAGGAGTAAAGATTTTCCGTTTTCTGCTTTTGAAGTTGAGAAGAGTGAGGATGAGGGTGACGCCGTATGAGTTTAATAGTTGTAAGATTGGAACGCAGGGCGCGTTTGAAACTATGTAACTTATTGTTTTATTGAATAAAGAACGTTTCATTATAAATGTTTCGTTGTCATTCATATTCGGCATATGTGTATTTCGTGTTGCTTAAATGTTTGAATGAATGTCTAAATATTGTCCGACCCAGGTAGCTGTTAACTGTCCGGCGATACGCGGGCTTATCGGCAGGATCTGCACATGGGCAGGATCGGCACATTCGCGACGACCGTTAAGGTTTTATTGAGGCTATTTCAACGGCCATTGATGCTTGGCCAGTTGGATTAGTGGGCTGGTCGAGGGTGATCGGCATGTGAAGACTTGGCCGACCGGTTTAATAAATCTATTTCGCTTTGGCCCAGCCAGTGCGCGTTTCGGCCAGCCGTCGGGATGGCGGTCGTGGCGAATGTCAATCGACGCTCGTCTTATTCAGCCAATGCGTTTTTTGGCGTTAATAAAATTTTCTTGGGATTGGGACCTCGAGATCGCGGTCGTTGCTGAGAATAAAAGGAGTAGGCGCTTCGCACCAATAATCCCACTTGACTCATCATTCCTTGTGTGGGATGGTGATTTTGGTTACAGAGGCTCAAACTTCGGTCAAGTTTGGTGTTGAGATGGTTTGCAGCAGAAAACCTACCCGTGAGGGAGTTAGGTCATCCAAAGAGCCTGAGATCTGTGAGTCTCCAAGTCGTCGAAGCAGATCACCCCGAAAGGAGAGTCAACAACTGTCAAGTTCATTCTTCCTTGTCCTGGATCTTTGCCTTGACATTGTCAATGGTATCAGGGGAAGTTTGGCGCTATGCAAGTCGTGGGCTTAAGCATAACTGGTTCAAGGTATTGCACGCCGTGGAGGGGTTTAGGGCGACGGTCGTCGATCCGGCGATGCTGCTTTACCGGCGCGTCTTGTTCCTTTTTTGCTTTCGATATTGTAATGCTCGAATGCGGGTTGTGTTTATGTAACAACTGTTTAATCAAATAAATGGTTTTATTTTAAATCTATTTGCGTGTTATTCTGAATTTTGCTTGTGTACTAAAGCACATTACTTCGAATGTATGATCTGTTCTAGTGTGTTACATAGGATCAATTATCAATATCTTTTGTTCGTGCCAACGTTTGCTCCGGATTCGGAGACGTAATTAGCACTTAGCACTGTAGACCGATTAGTATGGCCGAACGGATTAATGCAATAATCCTCTGAAGCACTAAAGCGGGCTCCGTATTTGGAGGCTTGAACCCAGGGCCCATTCGGCCTTAAGGAGATTAATCGGCTCGAATCCGAAGTCTTAATCGGCCCTAAGGCGTCATGCGCCAAAGGGGGCTCCGAATCCGGAGACTTGATTTGGCCGATCGTGATATCCACGAAGGGCGCTCCGAATCCGGAGACTTGATTTGGCCAATCGTGATATCCACGAAGGGCGCTCCGAATCCGGAGACTTAATCGGCCCTAAGGCGTCATGCGCCAAAGGGGGCTCCGAATCCGGAGACTTAATCGGCCCTAAGGCGTCATGCGCCAAAGGGGGCTCCGAATCCGGAGACTTGATTTGGCCGATCGTGATATCCACGAAGGGCGCTCCGAATCCGGAGACTTAATCGGCCCTAAGGCGTCATGCGCCAAAGGGGGCTCCGAATCCGGAGACTTGATTTGGCCGATCGTGATATCCACGAAGGGCGCTCCGAATCCGGAGACTTAATCGGCCCTAAGGCGTCATGCGCCAAAGGGGGCTCCGAATCCGGAGACTTGATTTGGCCAATCCTGGCGAGTGCCCCACTGGGAATTGACATATGATTTTGAGCGACGAGGAAAAATAGTTCGTATTGCAGAGGCGAAATATATTTACAGGTATCAGAGCCCACAGATCGGGTCAGTGATAGGGTTTTCATCAGAACTCTGCTTGTGCCGATTGGGGGGAACCACGTATTTCTTCAATGCCGTGGGTTGTTGGGAAACGCAGGATCTGATGGTAGGTGCTTGGGACGGCCTTCATGATATGTAGCCAGGTTCTTCCCATGATGGCATTATACGGCGAGGGGAGCTTCACGACCAGGAATTCCGCTTCGACCGTTCTGGAACCCGCTCGAACAGGTAATGTGACCTTGCCCAATGGATATTCGGGATTCGTATTAAAGCCGAACAGTGGGTGAGGCGCCGGAGATAGATCCGACTCGTTGAGGCCGAGCTTGATGAAAGTTTGGTAGTACATGACCTCTGAACTACTCCCTGGGTCTATGAGAATTCGTTCAATGATGAACCGGTTTATGCGTAATCCAATGACCAACGGATCAATGTGGGAAGCCGTTGCGTCATTGAGGTCGGAGTCGTTGAAGGCAATTGTCGGAGCTTCTTCGGACCGGTCAGTCGAAATACGGCGCCCCTGTAGAGTTGGATGCGATCGAATTGTGTGCACGGCTGGGGGTGTAGGCAGGCTGTAAATTACATGGATCACGCCAAGTGGGGGAGAGTCCTGCCTCAATGCTAATGCCTTGGTTGGCCTTCCCTGTTTCACATACTGCTGCAGTCGGCCGTCTTGCACCAGTTCTTCCAGGTGATCTTTTAATGCGTAGCAACTCTCTGTTTCGTGGCCGTGATCTTTGTGATATTCGCACCTCCGGTCCCTTCGTCGTGTATCGGGTGGCCCCACCATCTTTGACGGCCATTTGAAGAATGGAAGGTGTTGGATTTTGGTCATTACCGCGGTGATTGGCTCTGACAGTTCCGTGTACTTTTTGTCGGCGCGCCTCGAGCGTCTACTGTCGACTTGCAATTGTTCATTCGTCGGGTGGGAGCATTGATCACTCGATCGGCGAGAGTCCCGCCTTTTGTCTCGTTTAGCACGTTGTCGCGGCTCAGGGCTCAGAGGTGGCACGGAACTTATCGGTTGAGCAATTTCAGGAGGTGCCGGTTTGGTGGACACTTGTCTGGCTTTAATCCTCAAGGCATCGTCTTCCACTTTGCAATACTCTTCGACTTTCTTCATCAACGCCCAGACTGTTTTGGGGGGTCTTCTGGTCAGGGAGTTGCGAAGAGCACTGTCAGGATGTAGTCCCATTTTGAAGGCGGTGACGGCCATGGAGTCGTTGCAAGCGTCGTCAACGAGATTGAAGCACTCCCAATATCGCGCCGAATATGCTCTCAGCGTTTCTCCTGGTTGGATTTGCATAGCCCAGAGAGAGTCGGCCTGTTTCGGCTGTACCTCGTTGGTGATGAACCTGGCCCTGAAGGATTTTTGTAATTGATGGAAACTTCTGATCGAAGCCGGCTCCAGCTTGTAATACCATCTGACAGCTAATGGCCCCAAGCTGCTGGGGAATATTCGGCACATGAGGGCTTCATTGTCTGCATGCAACGTCATGGCCTGCTTGTAGTGACATATATGATCAGTGGAGTCTGATTTTCCATCGTAGAGAGTAAATGATGGAGCTTTGAACTTCTTGGGCAGGGCTGCCCTCGCAATTCGTCGGATAAAAGGATCGTGCCGGTCCTCTTCGTCTGAACTGCTTCTTCTGCGCTTGTTCCTTGTGTGTGGACTTTTTTCAGAGGAGCTGGAAGTGTCTGAGCGTCCCTTGTTATGCTCCGTGGATAATGAGTTGGAGTCGTTGTCGGTTCTACCCGCCTCGTGGGTCGCTCTTAGGGTCATGGCGCGCGGTTTCTTTGGATTTTGCTACTTCCAGGGCCAAATCTTGACGGAGGCGTTCGTTTTCTGCGATCATATTTTCCAGCCTTTGTTCATTCTATTTAGCTTGTTCTATGATGGCTTGCATCATCTCCTACCCTGAAGTCGTTGGTGAGTCAAAATTCAAGGCGCGTCTCACAGCGATGGTTTCCTTCCCGAGCATATTTGCCGGAGTGATGTCGTCTCCCTGTGTAGTCTCGTCGGTGGCTATCGAAGGATCTTGCATCACGCCTTCCATGGATGTACTTGAGTATTCCCACAGACGGCGCCAATTGTGGGGAAGTGGTTTTGGAAATACTCTTCAGATCCTGGGAGACGCTCTTGATCCTCAGCTAGTCACCTGCAAAAACAAACACTCTGGTCGGAGGTGCCGGGGTTAGCACTCCGACGGGCAAGTCAGTTCTTATACTCAAGAAAGCTTGTTTACTAAGTTTAGTGAAGTGATTCTTACATACCATTCCAAGAACGCTGCTTGTTTATTTATATCTGTTCCTTCTGAGGCCTCGGGGCCTTGGCCTACTTTTCAATCATTACCCGTTCTTCTATTCGGCCTCAAAGATCCTTTGTTAATCGTCTTACGTATTTTATTCGGCTCATCCTAGTCTTGCAGGATGCAACCGGTTAATGTCTGCAGGATGCAGCCCATTAATGTCAATCTACTAAAATATGCCCCTTCCGATTTAGGCATTTATTCGGCTCCCACATATTAATACAAGAAACAATGAGGCACAGCGATTACATGCACAATGTCCAGAAACTGCTCTGTCTACCCAGACCTACTTTGTTTCACTCTCAGTCACTGCCTTCTGTTTCTACCAAAATTCGCTATTTACTAAACATTGGGGGACAGGCAACCCCAAATGAGACGTGGTCGGGTCCAAAAATAGCTGGTCGTGACCTAATTTCATGCCAAAAAAAGTCTTTTTCCTTTGAGGTGAGAATAATATTGACAAAGCCTTTCTAGGCCCTGTTTGTCATTTCTGCTCTTCTCTGTCATGCGGAACTCAAGAGAAGAACGACTTCGAGTCCGAAACCATCAACGATAGCAAGTTGATTGCTTGATGATTTCAGGCACGTTTGGACAAAAAATTTAATAAATGCAATGAATACAATCACTCCTCCCTCTTATCATGGAATTTCAAAAAGCGAGGTGGACACGTCTCAAGACTCGTCAAAATATCATGAATTGGTATGTGACGATTCTTGACACAATGGACTCGACATAACGTCCGGCCGAATCTAACTATTCTAATCTCTTTTCTTTATGTCGGTTTCATTGGTTTTAAGCCAATTTTATTAGTCTTTCTATTTTTTAGTCAATTTGTCCAAAGTGATAGTTGAGTCCACTAAATGAGAAGAAACGTCAAATGGGAAACGATTTTTGGCATGAAAGAGGGACTACACCTTGAAGATAAACCTCCATAGAGGTTAAGCCATTAAGCATAGGTCTCTTTTCCATGCCTTAAATAACCATCAATCTTTTGAAATAAATCTCAAACAAAAGAAAAGAAGAAAAGATGGAGGTTGCAGAAATGATTATATGAGATTGATTATTAGAATGAGACCCTTGACATGAAAACCAAGCAAAGGAAAGCTGTCAATTCGAATGATTTGGTGTCTAAGGCCTAAACAACCGAAGCCATGAGGACTTATAATACAACAAGCGAAGTATTCAAAGCATAATCAAATTAACTAAATTAAATCAACCCTAAATAGCCCTTAAACATGAAAAAGTTAAGAGCACAAAAAAATAAGGTAATAACAAAGCGATACCAAACTAGTAAGCAAGAACAAGGAGAGGTGGCTAACCCCTCCACTTTTGAGATTTCTAAACCATGTTTTTTTAGCCCTTTTGAACTCTAAAAATTAGTTTGAAAACCAAGGAGTGGAGTGTAAAAAACAAGGGTATGAGCTATGAATTAAGGAATAAGAAAGGGTGTTAACCCTCTGTACATTTGGTAACTATTCAAACCCGAGTTTCAACACTTGATATGGACCCAAAACAGCACAAGAACACTAGAAATAGATAGATATAGATTGAAATGAAAGCAAAAACAAAGGTGACAAGCTTATATCTCTTGAAGAGAGTAAGCTTTGATTGTTGATAAAACTTGATCCAAAGGCCCTCTCAAGGATCAACCAAGGCTCCAAGGTGAAGGTTTGAGGGTGTGTATGGTGTATGGATGTAGCTTAAGGATGGTAAGCTTGTTCAAAGATGACTTGTCAAAGAAGAAGGAGCTCTCAAGTGAGTGTATAGGCTTTTTGGAAATTGTTCAACCCTCAAAAGAGAGATATGACCTCATATTTATAGAATTTGAACAAAATAGGTCGAAAATATCTTAAAATATAGACAGCTGGTGGGCTCCCGCCCAGAATAATATTTATTGCCATCAAGGCACCGCTGGCCCCAAATGGCCACGGCCAGCTTCCAATGAGGCACAGATGGGCTCCAATTTGCTCCCCTGTTCCTCTGTTTCAAGCTCGGTGTAGGGCGGCACAATGTTCAAAAGGGGACCTCTAAGGTATAAATAAGGTAAATGGGAAGATGTTAGAGTGCACGGGACAAAGCGCCCGAGTCTTATAGGCAGTCAAAAATAGGGTGTTTACACTCATGCCCACAAACTATATATTAAGTTCAGGAATTGTGAATTCTGGTTGGGAGAAGTGAAATTCTTAGGCCATGTGGTATCCGAGGGAGGGGGTGACTGTAGATTCATCCAAGATAGAGGCAGTGCAAGATTGGGAACAACCTAAGAATGCTTTTGAGATCCATAGTTTCTTGGGGTTGGTCGGATATTACCATTGTTTTGTAAAAGATTTCTCTAGATTAGCCTCACCATTGACTAGATTGACGAGAAAAGAAATCAAGGTTGTGTGGAGTGAGACTTGTGAGAAGTCATTTCAAGAGTTCAAGGTGAGACTTACTATAGCTCTAGTATTGATTATTTCGGAGAGAAATTTGGGCTATTAGGTGTATTGTAATGCTTCATGGGAAGGTTTGGGTTGTGTGCTGATGTAAGAGGGAAAGGTAGTAGCCTATGGCTCGTGACAGTTAAAAACGCATGAGAGGAATTACCCCACTCATGATCTAGAGTTAGCGACGGTGATCTCTGCCTTAAAGATTTGGAGGCATTACTTGTATGGTGAGAAGTTTGAAGCATTTTCTGATTACAAGAGTCTAAAATATCTGTTTACGTAGAAAGACCTGAATCTGAGGCAAAGAAGGTAGATGGAGTTTATAGAAGATTATAACTTTGAGTTGCATTATTATTCGGAGAAGACCAATGTCATGGCTGATGCTTTAAGTAGGAAATCCATTGGTAGTGTGTTGTCATTCAGGAATGGGAGATGTTGGGTGCTATTGGTGAGTTTGACTTGCATCTTGACGAGTCCATAGAGTCTGCAACCTTGTTTTTAGAAATTGTACAACCTACACTTGTGAACAAAGTGACAAAAGTACAGAGGGGTGACCTTGAGGTAGAATCCCTCCGGGAAAACGTTTCCAGTGAGAAGGTAGAAAAAGGCCTGAATGTGTATCCCGATTCGAGTGTTAAATGTTGTGACCGTCTTTTTGTGCCGGGGTCTTGCTAAGAGGAAGTACTACGAGAGTTTCACCACTTATGCCTTTCATTGCATCCGGGAAGCACAAAGATGTATCACGGCCTTAGTCCCAAATTTTGTTGGAGGGGAATGAAGAAGGATATGGCCGTGTTTGTATCGAAGTGCCTCACTTGTCAACAAGTGAAAGCCGAACATCAGAGGCCAGCGGGTTTGTTGCAACCCTTGCCTATAGCCGAGTGGAAGTGGGAGCATGTCATGATGGATTTTGTTGTGGGTCTTCCTAGGACACAATGGGATAGTGATGCGATTTGGGTGATAGTTGACTAGTTAACTAAGTCAGCGCAATTTATACCTATAAGTGTGAATGACTCAGTAGATTATCTTGTCGACCTTTATATTAGGGACATAGTGAGGTTGCACGGGGTCCCTGTAATGATTGTTTCGAATAGAGATCTACGTTTCACTACTCGATTATAGCAGAGCCTATAGAATGCATTGGGCATGAAATTGACTTTTACTACTGTGTACCATCCTCAGACTGATGGGCAGTCCGAGCGTACTATTCAGATCCTTGAGGATATGCTTCAAGGTTGTGTTATTGACTTTAAAGGATCGTAGGAGAGACACTTGCCCTTAGATTGTTGTCCTCTAGATTTATTGGGCCTTTTGAGATCCTTGAGCGGATTGGAAAGGTAACTTATTGTTTGGCCTTGCCTCCATAACTATCCAGGGTTCATGATGTGTTCCATATTTGTATACTTCAGAAGTATGAGCTAGATCCATCACATGTGTTGGATTGAACCGACTTAAAGGTAGATGAAGATGCCTCGTATGAGGAGAGACCGGTGAGAGTCTTGGATACTTGAGACCAAGTCTTGCGAGGCAAGACAATTCCCTTAGTTAAGGTATTATGGCAACATCACGGGGTTGAGAAAGCAACTTAGGAACATGAGTTGGAAATCCGTAAAAAGTATCCGCACCTATTTGTTAATGTTTGAGCATGTATTGAAACTTTTTCTATGTCGATTTAATATAAACATTGTATATGTTTTGGAAATGCGAATTGTATATTCAGTATTAAGGACTTGTTTATCATGTTGATAAGAATGAATGACTAGTGGATCAGTCATGGTATTGGAATTGATTGATTATCAAGGTTGTAATTGGTTTAAACATGGTTTTAAAGTTTGATTTGTAATTTTGGGTACAAATTTCCTTAAGGGGGGGAGGTTATAGCGATTTTGGTTTAAGACCTGACCCATTTTATATTCTGGATTCGAGTTTCTTGGTTATGTATTGTTGTTCTTGTCTTATTCTTCTTTTCCCTCCTTAAGTTTGGCAATCGAGATGTGTTGGTTGTGTTTACAACAAGTTAGTACATTGTTTTTCAAAAACCTTGTTGCCCAGAATTTTTCTCTTATGTTCGAGCATTATTTCTTGCGCTCAAGCAGCCTTTATGAACTCTCAGTACATTTGCAGGCCTGCAAAACTACTCGAAGAGTGTATTCTACGCTCAAACAGTGCTTTCTACGCTCAAGAGGTCGTGAGCTTGAGCGGCCATTCTTGCGCTCGAGTGACGGTCAATGGTCTTTTATCTATAAAACTACTGGGAGTGTGTAATCTACACTCAAGCGTCACTTCTTGCGCTCGAGCGGTGAAACTTATTGTGTTTGAACGCTCGAGCGTCACTTTTTGCACTTGAGCGGACTGTGCATATATTAGTTCATAAAAGTCACTTTTTACATCACTTTTTCATGTCTCTCTCTCTCTAAACATTTCAAAATCCTAAATCTTGAGCTTCTCTCTTTAGAACTTACTCTCTCTCTATAAACACACCATGATCTACCCATTTCTCCACCCTACTCCATTTGTTAAAAAGGTAGAGCTCACCTAGAGCTTCGTTTTCATCCGAATGTAGTTGGATTTTGGCTTCCTTGAGGCTTCTCTACTCTTCCCTTAGTCTTCTAGCTTCGAGGTGGGGATTCTCTAAACCTTTTTATGATTTTTAACTTAACTATTTCTTTTTATGAAACACTCTTGAGATTTTTGAGGATTTTGAACAAACCTAGGGTTTTTGTTTAAAATCAAAAGAGGGATTTTCAAATAGATGTATTAAAAATGGTTGTCGAGTTGGATATGAGGTTAAGTTGTGATGAAATTATTGATTTTGATACTTATTTTGGAAGAAAAAGAGGTTTTTATTTATCCAAAATGGCTCACATAATTAGATAGATATTGATATACATGGTGGGGTTTGATATGTATTATCACTCACCTTGAAATTTGAAAAGTTTATCTGTAATGAAGATTTTATATCTGTTTAGAAATATCTGTTTTGGGCTATCAGTGAAGGATAGCTATGATTGTTATAGAAATTGCATGAAGATTAGGTAAATTGAAACTAATTCTCATCCATGTTCATTGAACATTGTTGCTCACTTAATACATTGCAAATGTATGTGATTTTGAGAAAAAAGTAGTGAAAGTTGGAAAGAAATGTGTATCACCAAACTAAGTAGGCTTGTGTGTCCAGGATGAATGTCCTAAAAAACGCATGTATACATGGGTGTCGATTCCCGCGGACGAAATATCTGTAAAATGGCAATAGTAGTGCTTGTATAGGCTATGTTATATAGGTGCCGTTTGGCGATTTCCCGCAGACGAATTATCCGTAAAAGATTGTATCGGTCTGAGAATTTCCCATTGTTTTCTATGGTAAAGGACATGATTTGAGAATTGTGATATAATTTGAGGATGTCATGATTTTGAGAAAGAAATGTAAACCGTTTTGATGTGGACATTGCATATGCATTTCACTCTTATATCTTTGTTAAGATTCATATATTGTGTTAGATTATTTCAACTGGGCTTTGGCTCACCCTATTTGGGGAAAACCATTTTCAGGTGCTGGTGATATACCTCTACTAAGAACTTAGCTTGAGAGGACCGTAGAGCTGAAGGCTCGGTTTTGTTGTTTTATATTCACTTTTATACAAGCTCAAGGCTTTAATTATATTGAGCTTAAGACTCACTTTTGATGTACCCAAGCATTGACTTGGAAAGATGTAAGTCTTTAGGACATATGATTATCTCTTTAGTTTTCATTTCTTTTCTCAATCTTGTAACACGGGTTGTAGATTTAGGATGTACTGTTTATGAATGTATATTGCATGTATCACCTTTTGCATATCAAACTCTGATCAATGAAAGCTTATCAATTCATATATATTGCCACTTATCGCTTGTTATGAGATGGGTACATTGTATTTATTTTGAGGCATTACAGTGGGGTTGTATTGATATTTTACAAAAGTTATGCACCAAGAAAGAAAATGAGATTTTCTTAGAATACTTAAATGTGTGAGATTGCTTGAAATGTTCTACTAAAGTGATGGTTCCTGATAGTAGGTCCTATATGGATTTTCTTAGAATCTCAATTCTTTATCTAGAACAAAACTAGAGTAGAAGTAAAAATAACTTTGTTAAACTCCTATATAGAACATCTCTATCTCTATTATTTGAATTTAACAAATAGAAGTGACATAGAGTAGCAAGTCTCAACGTATTCAAAGACATAATAACACAAAACATTTGCTCTAAGTTATAAGTATTGTATGAGGATAATATAGCTGATCCACTAACTAATTAATGATGTTAAAATGTAAAGGTCAAACAAAAATAACGACTGTTAACAAAAGATTTGACCAGAGAGTAATGAGGAAAAGTTCATTGAAAGAAATATAATTAAAGCCTATAACGGTTCTGGTTTATGTACAGAATTTTCAAACCATACCTTGATGACTTTATTGTTGTATTCATAGATGACATTTTGATTTACTCCAAAAGCACGGAAGAACATGAACATCATTTGAGAATTGCTTTGCAGACCCTAAGAGAACAGAAACTTTATGCAAAACTAACTAAATGTGAATTTTGGCTAGACAATGTGATGTTTTTAGGACATGTGATCAGTAGGGATGGTATTACAGTTAACCCACAGAAAATTGAAGCAGCAGTGAACTGGTCTAGACTGACAAATGTTACCGAAGTCCGAAGTTTTTAAGGCTTAGCCGGGTATTACAGAAGGTTTGTCAAAGATTTCTCCAAAATTGCCCTACCACTAACACAGTTGACTCAGAAGGGGATATCATTTGACTAGATCGATCAAAGGGAATCAGTTTTTCAAGAGTTGAAAACTCGACTAGTGACTGCACTGATTCTCACCCTACCCTCAAGTACGGATGGTTATACTGTATATAGTAATGCTTCTTATAAGGGTTTGGGATGTGTTTTAATGCAGAATGGTAAAGTTATTGCATATGCTTCCCGACAACTGAGACCACATGAAAAGAACTACCCGACCCATGATTTAGAACTTGCTGCAGTGGTGTTTGCACTGAAAATTTGGCGTCACTACCTTTATGGGGCAACATGTGAGGTGTATACCGACCACAAGAGTTTGAAATACTTCTGCACACAGAAAGAACTGAACATGAGACAGTGGAGATGGTTACAACTAATAAAAGATTATGATTTGCAAATTTTGTACCATCTAGGAAAAGCTAACACCGTTGCCGACGCGTTGAGTCGAAAATCGATTGGAAATTTAGCCTGTTTACTTACCGGGCAGAAAGAATTGCTATGTGACCTTGAAAGACTTGAAATTAAGATTGTTTTGCTGGAACAAGGTGGAACAATAGCTGCTATTTCTGCTTAACCAGCACTGATAGAAGAGATTAAAGAGAAACAACAACAGGATGACTTCTTAAAGAAAATCATTGAAGAACGGGAATCCAAACCGAGGCCGGATTTCAAATTTGAGAATAATGTGTTGAAATTCCAGGGAAGATTGTGTGTATCGAGTGATTCTGAACTAAAAAGAAGAATTCTACAAGAGGGCCACAATTCAAAATTGTCTATCCATCTAGGAAATACGAAAATGTACCAAGACTTGAAACTGAATTTCCGGTGGCCGGGAATGAAGAAAAAAATTGCTGATTTTGTGTCGAAATGTCTTGATTGCCAACAAGTCAAAGCCGAAAATCAACGACCCGCAGGCTTACTGCAATCCTTACCGATACCAGAGTGGAAATGGGAACATATCACCATGGATTTTATTGTTGGTTTACCTCACTCCAGTAAAGGTATGGATTCAATTTGGGTTATTGTTGATAGACTGACTAAATCTGCTCATTTCTTACCTATCAAAACAATTTATAATGTGAACAAATTGGTTGTAATCTATATTGATGAGATTATTAGATTGCTTGGAGTGCCTATGTCCATTGTTTCTGATAGGGACTCAAAGTTTACATTGAGATTTTGGCAAAGCCTACAGACAGCATTGGGTACTGAACTGAGATTGAGTAGTGCCTTCCATCTTCAAACAGATGGCCAGTCAAAAAGAACCATCTAGACTCTGGAAGATTTACTGACAATGTGTGTTCTTGATTTCCAAGGAAATTGGGAAAGCCACTTACTGTTGCCTGAATTCGCCTACAACAACAGTTTTCACTCGAGCATTGGTATGGCACCTTTCGAGGCTTTGTATGGCAGAAAATGTCGTTCTCTGATTTGCTGGGCAGAAGTTGAAGATGGGCCTTTGCTTGGGCCCGAAATTGTATATGAAACCACTGAAAATGTGAAACTGGTTCAACAGAGACTGAAAACTGCACAAAGCTGACAGAAAAGTTATGCGGATGTCCGAAGGCGAGACAGAGAGTATGAAGTAGGTGATCATGTTTTTGTTAAAGTGACACCGATGAAAGGGCAGACCTATTTTGGGGTTAAAGGCAAGTTAGCGCCGAGATACGTCGGACCGTATGAGATTATTGAGAAGATTAATCCGGTGGCGTATCAAGTAGCGCTTCCTCCTGAAATTGAGCATATACATAACGTGTTCCATATTTCAATGTTGAGGGATTACCTCTGGGATCCTTTCCATGTGATTGAGCCTACCCGTGTAGTGCTAAGTGATGACTACACTTATGAAGAACGGCCCATTCAGATTGTGAACAGACAAATCAAGAAGTTAAGAAATAAAGAGATTCCGTTAGCGAAAGTTAACTGGCAAAACCATGGTGGTGTGTATGCCACTTAGGAAAAAGAAGACGATATGATCAAGAGATATCCTGAACTGTTCCCACTGAATCCCGTTTTCTTCCAGAATGATGGTAATTCAAGTTTGGAGAACCAAACTCTTTGTAAGGAGGGGAGACTGTGACAACCCTCACCACTGTTTACTGATAATACCACTGATTAGTGCTAATATATGATTAAGCATGTTAATTGACTGATTGACTGAAATTTCGAACTGATTGATTGAGTGTATTAGTTTAATTCCGTGTCTATCTATTTGACTGCTAAATTATCTGTTCATGTTTTGTGTTTTTAAACTGTAAATTGAAGGCCTTATCGACGGCCGAATCAGAAATTAATTAATGTTTCATGCTAATTGGAATTTATGTGATTTTATGATAAGTTTAATTGAAATTTGGTTTGGTATGATCAAATTAGATTAATTAATGATAAATTGCAATAGTTGGCCTTAATCACTATTTTGCCACTTAGTGGGTTATGCTAGACCACTCCTCCTCTCACCCTCTACATTGTTTGAGCACCTTTTCCTCAGCCATTTTGAGAGCTAAAACCGACTAGAGTGTGAGAGTGAGGGAAATTGAGTTCAACTTGAAGGTTTGGTTGGAAATTGAAGGAATTGAAGGCTGACTGCATAATTGAGCTCTCATTCTTGTAATTGAGGAACCTAGGTATGGAATTTATCCTCTTAATTGTTAAATTGAGTCATATAGTGCATGGTTCATGGAAGTTTAGAGATTGAAGTCAAGTCTTGGTTTAGATTGTTGGATTGAAGCTTTAATCATGCATGCATGTGTATATATTGAAGTTTTGAAGTTGTTTCATGAAAATTGTTGCATGCATGTTCATACTTTGGGTCTTGATCCATGAACTCACCATGTTTTGAAGTTAAATCTTGTATTTGATCTTGTTTTAGCACATTGGAGTTCCAAGGAACCCATACATGTGTTGAATTTGCATTGTTCTTCATGTTCATGAAAACTTCTTTGAAATTGTGTTTAATTGAACTACCTTTGGGCTTCAATTTCTCAAATTGATCTTTGAAACATGTTATATTATGAGTTTAAAAGTGTTTTCCAGAAAATTGGCCCAAAAGGATCAAATTTGATGCATTAAAAGTTGATTTTGAGCTTGAGGTTCAAATCTGGAATTTCCAGATTTTGGACCCACGCTCGAGCGAGGAACTCTACGCTCGAGCGTACAATCTGAGATCATGCCTTCCGCTCAAGCGAGGAAAGTGACGCTCGAGCGTGAAATGCGTGTATCTAGTACTTTGCATGAGTTTACAGTCAGCTCAAGCGAGAGAGTTCACGCTCGAGTGAGGACTTGTGTCTCACGCTCGAGCGGGGGTCGAGCGCCCGTCGAGCGTGAATTTTGAGCATCCAGTATTTTTACTATAGCTTGCAGTCCGCTCGAGCGACGAAAGTCACGCTCGAGCGGGGCTCCTTTGTCTGCATGTCCGCTCGAGCGTAGAAAGCCACGCTCGAGCGAGACCCTTATTTTCTGAAAATTTTGAAAAGTATTTATAAGTACATATTTGCATCCTCTTTCCATCCTAGGCATTCCTAGGCCTAGTTTAAGGCATCTTAATGAGGATATTGATGTAAAACCACACCGAGTCTAAGTAGGGACTAAGTCTTTGATTCCCAAGTATGTGACTTAGTGTGTGTTCATCTTATAACTGTGTAGGGTTGGCATCCGAGGACGCGCATTAGCTTATCCGTAGCCCAGAACTCTGTGAATAATAATATTGTAAAGATATGTTCGATCCTGAATATTTTCTGAATGAATAACTATACTGCTTTCTGAAATGATATTTCTTACTAAATGAATATTTGTCCTATTTGTGAACTGTATTCGTGGCATCCATAACAATTTACTGTTACAGAGATCTCTGTCGGTTCCCATGTCGAAACCACTGCTGTTTACTGATATAATGGCCATCACCAAACTATTCGGTCTGTTAAGACCTACTGTACTGTTTGCTATTGGATGTACCACATATGACTATTATAGTTTTTGAATGACTGTTATGGCATGAAATATGAGCCACAAACTGAATGACTGATATACTGATAATTAACTGTTTCCAATACTGAAAGGACATTCATTCTTAACATCTTTACGCATATGTTATTCACTGGGCTTTAGCTCACTGTTTATATATATATATATGTAGGTGTCCAGGCACCGGATCGAAGCTAGGAGCGTTGGGTTAAACTCCCTTTTTGTCAAGCGAACGACTGTGCCTCATTACGAGGTTCCAAGCCTGACCGAGCCAAGGCTGTTTGGGGTGTTTTAAATTCTCCTTTTTTTGTCTCTGTTTTGTGATACTTTATAGACTGAATGATAATTGTACTGTACTATTCCAATAGGGATTGGGTCCCTATCCCGGATAATTGTATATGTAGGTATATACTATTTTGTTCTGAACGTGAGTATGTATGAAAAGTCTTTTTGCATACAGACTGTCACAGCTCATTGGACATCTTTTAATTACTGTTTTGCCTTCCGCCAGTCGCTGAACTTTGTATTACTGTTTTACTGTTAAGCAGGCCTTCGGTAATCATCGGATTACTAGCCGGTTACGGTGCTAAACCCATAAGGGCGGGTTTGGGCCGTGACAGACACGAACCCCCCTCGTTACCATACGTGCAGATGAAATATAGAGATTCTGCTTTCGATACCCGGGTAGGCCCCGCTTGTAATGGATCTTGGACGCTTCCATCTCATGTGCTTACTTACCTTCGACGCTTTCGGCATTCCTTGCCTTAGTCGTCGTCTGAACCTATGGGATTAGAGGTAAAACCAATATTGCTTGTGATCCCTGGTTCAAACTGCTGCCATTTGTGTTGAGACCGAGGGCCGAGATAAGGAAGTTCATTAAGCCTACACTTTTTGTATCCACTGTTTGTTTTTTGATATAAAAAGATATTTTTTATGAATTGTTATATAATCTTGACATTGCATCATTTTGAGATGGAAATGTAAAACATTCGATAGATGGCATTGCATATGCATTCACTTTATGACTTCATTAAAATTTATACATTGTGTTAAAGTATCTTTACTGGGTTTTAGCTCACCCTATGTGGAAAACCACTTTCAAGTAGTGATGGTATACCTCCACCAAGGATATAGCTTCAGTGGACTTGGAGCCAAGAGCTTTTTTTGTTTTCTTTTGATGTAATTATTTGTGTATAAGCCTTGGGCTTTAACTGTATTGAGTTGAATTCATTTTGTTGTAATCAAGCATTGACTTGGAAAGATATAGCCATTAGGGTGTAAAATTGCTTGATTCTCCTTTTATTTCAATTCTTGTACACATGTCATATGCTATAGATTCAGGATCTAGGATTTATGAATTTATATGTGCATATGTCATCTTTTGTATGATCAAAGAGCATAATTGAAAGGTTATTGTTTCACATGCTATATTTATATTAAATACTATGAGTTGGGTTGTTGTTATTATTTTGGGACGTTACAATTTGGTATCAGAGTTACCGAGTTCGAATACTTTGGGATCATGGGATGTGATTTTTACCATAATAGGTTTGTCTCGCTAGATAGCATTAGAAGTAGACCTAGTATGCTATGTGATAACATGTTTATGTTACTAGATGGGTATGGAATTTGGTTTCTAAGATATTGATTGGATCTTCGTGTTTCTAAAAGTCCTGTTAGAAGAGTACGTGATCACTGTTATTTCTAAGTGGAACTCTGGTAATGTCGTGGAACGGTCATTATCTAGGAAGGAAAATTATTTGTGTTTATGTGGCTCGGTGCTTATGTAGAGTGAATTAATTGGTGTCCACTGTATTAGGATGTGAGTGAATTAGCTTTGACACATTTGTAAATGTGCTAATCTTTTGTGTTACCATTATTAGGATGTCTGGATGTGGACATGGTAGCAGGAGGTGTCGATACCGGATGAAATTCTGACGCAAGAGGAGAGACTTGATTAGGCCAACATGGCCGAGCCAGTAGCTCAACAGGCCATGGGCGCCTTAGCCCGAGAAATAACCGGAGCATTGTGGGAATCCATAGACATTCTCAAGGCTGAGAGTTAAGTCTATGCCCATGTTGCTGACACAAGGATGTCCTTTTTGAAGGGAGAGTTCTTTCAGTTGAATATGGATGAGTTTATTGGGGATCCTAAGAAGCCATTGAAGACTGATGAGTGGCTAGGGCAGATGATGAAGACGTTCGAGATGCTTGGCATCAAGGATGATAGGTTGATGGTGACCTTGACATCTTTCCAACTTAAGCGAGATGCGGGTCAATGGTGGAAGTATGCGCGATGGTGTATTGTGGTGACTTGGGAGACTTTTGTCAATGCCTTCCAGGACAAGTTTTTTCCATCCATAGCAAGAGAGAAGCTAAAGGTCAAATTTTTTAAGCTGAAGCAGCTAAACACACCGGTTGCCGACTTTGAGGCTACTTTTACCAGTTTGTCGAGGTTTGCACCATAACTTGTGGCGACGGAGGAACGCTATTGCATCGAGTTTGAGAAGAAGTTGAGGACTAGTTCCTTTTTCAAAGTGGTTAGGTCAATGATTCGGGATTATGATTATCTTGTGCAGTCAGTAGCCCACTCAGAGACAGTGATCCAAGCGGAGAAGAAGCGGATCATGGGCTTCAAATAGAGGTTCCAAGATGTTCAAGGGGACACTAGGGACAACAAACGACAAAGGGGTTCCACCCCACAACAGCCCCAAGCCACTATAGACACCTTATTTTTGACCGCCTTAAGACTTGAGTGCCTCACTCTTCGATGATGAAATGTTACGTTGTGTAATAGTTCAATTTCTTCAGCAAAATGATTCGATTTCAAGCTTTACAACCTAAACCTTGCACTCGCTTTGGACCAAAACCTTTTTTTTTTTCTAGCCTAACCATTCAGAGAAGAGCTGGCCAAACAAATGGCCGGCATGCCATTTTTAGAGGGCCAGCTGTATACCGTCATGGCTGGCCGGCCATGTTTACCGATAGCAGATATTTTATAGCAGCCAGCTGTCCCCATGTGCATGCTTTGGACTAGCTGTCTCTTTGCTGATATTTTCGACATGAGGAGTTGTTTTTCTATAAATACAATACCCCCCTCATGGTTTGGGCTTAGAAAATTTGCCAAGAGCCTATAGCTTACACAATACACTTCCCTTATCTCTTGCAATATACATACACCATACATACATCTTCTAAGCTTGAACTTGAAGCTTTTGCTGAGATTCTTGGGCACAATTTTAGCTCCTTGAGAGTGTTTAGTTTGTGGTTTGTGAACTAAGAAGCTCATCCTCTCTTTCAAGAGTTGAATTTTGAAGTCTTTCACCATCTTTTCTCTCTCTTTTCCTTATATTTACTTGTTGTTTTTCAGAGTGTTTTGAGGCCTGAAATATGTGATTTAAAGTTACAAAAAGAGAAGAGATTAGCCACCCTTCCTTAGGCCTTGTTCTATAGCTTGTTGCTTTGTCTTTTCTACTTTGTTTCTTTTGATTTTAGCTATTATTTTCCTGAGTTTAGAGGCTGTTTAATGTGTTTATTTAATTTATGCTTTGAATATCATACTTGTGTTGTTGTAAGTCCTCATGGGTTTGGTGTATAGGCCATAGCTTCTAATCCATTTGAGTTGATAGCCTTTTTTCTTCATTTCTTTTTTACAGCTTTCATGTATATATTCATGTCGTTGTAATCATTCACTTTTCATTCACACTCTGCAATCTCCCTCATTTCTTTGTTTCTTTTGATTAAGGGTTGTATCAATTAAAAGTTTTTCGCTCATGGCACAAGAAAGGGGTTCCACGTGCTAAATGGTTTAACCTCTTCGGAGGTTCATTATCAAGGCATCATGTTTTTCTTATGCTAAGCATAATCACTTGTTCGATACCTCCCTTTATCGCCGCTGCATTACTTCTAAAGGACTAATTATCTATTTAGAACCTTGGAAATCATAATGAAAAGATTTATTATAGCTCATTATCGAGTTTGGATTTGGAGTCATTATCGCTCTTTGACTTCGAATTCATTATTGCTTGTAAATGGGTTTGATTCTTCCTTTGTAGTTTCCCCCCATAGAAAAGAGCTCGAAGAACTCATTTCTCAGGTCAAGTCATGCTTGCTAATCTTTATTGTTTTGGACTTAGTGGACGTAGTCATCACTTGTGGACAAAAAGGAAGAAAAGATAAAGAAACTAGAAAGGTAAAGTAAAAAGGCTAATAAAATTGGAGTAAAAAAAGAGGTAAAAATGCAATAAAATTTGGTTAGGTTCAGTTGGATGTTATACTGAATCTATTGCTTCTAGAATCATCACATACTATTTTAGTAATGTTCGATGATTCATGAGGCAAGTCTACCACCTCTTTCGGGGTAATTCCATGATAGGGAGGAGGCAATGTTTGAATTTTGTTGTGTTTATTAAACTCTTGTCCTATCATTTCTAAGATCATCATGCAAAAAATTTGCGATGATTAATGATTTGATAATCGAATCTACTCCTCCCTTGATCATCTTCATGATAGGGAAGGGCAGAGAGGATAAACATCTCTTGAAAACACTCTGTTTTGCTCTGTTCCAGCTCTGTTGTAGTAGGGTATCCCCAGAAATAGTGGCCGGCTAGCCATTACTCTATACGACCGACCATCTGATCAGGCTGGTTGACCACCCATTTTATACGATAGTAGTGATTTTGCAGCAGAACATAACAGATCCTGAGGCCAAAACATAACAATTTTCTGACTGTAAACAGAGCAGATTTTGGTAGCAAACATAAAGGTTTCCGGAGGATGTTCTCAGTTGTGCACATACGGTTCCTCGCCTCCTGTTCAAGTCCATTAGATTAGATTCATATGTAATTAATTAGTTGTTTTACTTTTATTCAAATTTGTAATAGTTAATTAATTAGTTTATTCATTTGTGTTTGTAATAATTAGTTAATTAGGACATTCATTCGGACCCTCTTGTGCGAGGGCCAACTTGTAATATTTGTATGTCGTCTAACCCCCCATTTCTTTCTTCCTTTTATTTATATGCTTACCGTGGTTGCTTATAGTGTCATGTTTTTGTTTCGTATATCATTGCCATGCTTTGTATCCATTTTTCATACATAAGGTTCGATTCATCATTTTTTAATATCATTCAGTGTGTTTAGTTTAAGTTTTTTTTATTAAGTTTTTTAAAAACTGAGTTTTTTGGTTTCGTGTTTTTTTTTAGTGAATATTTTTACAATTTTAAACATTTTTTTTAACTTTTTTAGATGCACCTTATTTAAATGTATCTAAAAAGTAAAAAATTTGTGAAAAAATATTTTAAAAAATTTTAAAAATACATAAAAATATAAAAAAATGTATTGAATTCTCGTTTTTTTTTTTTTTTTTTTTGTATTTTTGGTATTTAGTGAATTTTTAAAAAGTTTTTTTCACAAATTTTTTACTTTTTAGATATATTTATGTTAGCTATGTCTCAAAAGTTTTAAAAAATGCTTAAAATATTAAAAAAATTCAACAAAAACAAAAAAACACAGAAAATAAGAAAGTAGAATTTTTTGAAAAGTGTGTTTTGAAAAACCTAACCAAGCAAGCTCTTGTCATTTCCTACTTGAGTATGTGCGTTGTCGCATGCTTTGAGTTATTCATATGACATGTTAAAAAGCAGAACCTAGTAGTTGCATTTTTGTATGTATTGCATTAGTCATGTGCATTCCTAGGGTCATACTTTTTTTTTCTAATCAATTTCTTTTTCTTTGGCTTACCTCGGAGTACTAGGTGAGCATTTTTGCTTTAGCATATTCATGTGTGTGATTGTTTCCATGTCACGCATACCACCATGTAGCTATGTACTTATTTAAAATACCTCTTTGAATGCATGTGGATGAAGGCTATTTCATTTAAAGTTGGAATGACTTTGATTATTGTACATATGAGCTAGCTTTTCTTTTAAAGTTGCACATATTCAAAACTATTTTCAAAAACACATGAAATCAAAACATTCCAGAGTAAGTGATGTAGTCTATACTTGTGTGCCTCACATAGTAAGTTAGCATAATAAAATCAGAACAAGAGCATATATTGTTGATAAAAATCACATCATGATTAGTAGAGGCCGATCTTTGATCAAGTGAGTGGGGTGCTTAATTCATGACCTTCTCCTCTCATACCTAAGTTCCCGAGCCATGACACTTTGGTTATGATGGACAAATAGCCTTTGGCATGAGTCACGGGTTTCCTAAATTTTCAAAAAATATTTAAGTGGCGACTCTAAAATCTAGCAATGTAGTCCATTTTTGGCATATCTGATGATTAATGGATTTTCTAAGATTTGCTGGATTTGGACTCTCATTCATTTTTCTATTTCATATTACACTTGTGAAACCAAACTTAGAACCACGGGAGTCCAAACTGTAGGGCTATCGTATCCGAGGAGACTAAACCCTTCCTCTGAGCAGTGCGAAAAGCCAGCTACAGCCACACAGTCTAGATCTACCTTTCTTGTTCCAAGTTCGGGTTTAGGGAAAGGTAACTAGGGTGGGTTCACTTGCTTTAAATGTGGTCAGTTAGGCCACAAGTCTTTAGTTTACCCACAGAGGGGAGGAGGGCAATAGTCTACACCACCTTTGGCTTGTCCTTAGAGCCAGAGTTAGGATAAAGGTTAGCCGCCTACTTGTTATTAGTGTAAGCAGTCAAGGCACTTGAGGAGGTTTTTCCCTTAGTCTGGTGGCACATCTAGAGACACAGAGCCATTAGTTGGCGTAGTCTACACAAGTCTCAAGGGCCAATCAATAAGCCATTTCGGCCAAGCCTTGAGGGCCAATCAGGGCGTGTATATGCTATTACCATGTCGGATCTGTTGCCATCACCTTTTGTAGTGAGAGGTAACTTTTTGTTAGTCAACTCTATTGCCAATGTGTCGATTGATATTGGTGCATCTTATTCATTCATATCATCTTTGTTTGCATCCGCTTTGTGTTTGGAGTTTGAATTATTGAAGTCTTCTCTTTTGGTTGAGAACCCTGTTAGGGGTAGTGTTACGACCCTAAACCCGCCCCTAAAAGTGTGGGCATGACCACTTTAGAAACAGACATAAAATCCGATATGTATAACTTATGGGGCCTGAACGAAAGCATTCAATGACACAGAATAACATCCATTGAGCCAAAACTAACATGCCAGGATCAAACAATTTATGTCAGGTAATTCATCATATAATAGATACACACAGAGCTATGTATATATATATAACCGAATTTACAGACCCAGCCCTATGGTTGGGCGTATAACAAAAACATTGGTGACGAGAGGGGTTATATACATTTCAAACTTAGGCAGACAATTAGGGTACAAAGCCAAACGCTTAGCAAAACTTCATAAAAATGCACGGGCTTCATCTAAGTGCCTGGACACACTAAGATTGACAAAAGAGAAACGAGCATCAGGGGTTAAGCCTGAGCGCCAGCTTGGTTACCTACAAAAATAGACATAACACAGAGTGTGCCAGGCTCAGTGAATAATAGTACATAAACAATTCAATGATTATCTTGAATTATAATGTATATCAATGCGTATATAAATGCAGAGAACATATGATTAATCTTATACTGTAACTATTTCCAGAACGGCCCAGGGTCCAATTTATATACAGAGTGGCTTCAAGCCCAGAAATATACAGAACGACCTTCGGCCTGACAAAGTTTTTAGATTGGTCATAGGCCTTACAGATTATATAGAATGGCTATAGGCCCAGATATCCTTAGAACAGTCTAGTCTCAGAGTTATACAGAGGTTCACAGATTCTTTCAATCATCAAAATGAATTAACATAGTTAATTTGCGATTAAGAGAGTGTTAATTATAATTACTAGTTACAGATTCACCTTAGGCCCAGATAACAACAAAGTAGAGTGATTCCAGAGTCGTATCAATGTACGCAGATTTTCCAATCATTCATAAATATTGACGTAATTAACTTGCGAAGAATAGAGCGTTAATAATAATAATTATAACAATAGTTAAATGTACAATTACAGTACTGGTACTCACGGTGCTGTAGCGGAGCGTTTGTTCCTCCTGAGTTGTGACCTACACACATGCACAACTTACAAATTAGTTCCTTTTTCCTTATTAAATCATTTTCTGATTCGCTTCGCTTCGAATGAATTTACAAACATCAAGAGGCATCAAATAATTATTTTAATAATATTAGAGGGTTAAACACGTAAAACGGAGCAGACAAAATTTCTCAGCATGGGCCGCACGTGCGGCAAGGGTTCCCATACGTGCAGCTGTGAGGTCCCCACGTGCATATTTTTCAGAATGCAAGGTCTCAAAATGCTCTATTTTCCACACGTGCAACCATGACTCCCGCACGTGTGCCCATGACCCCTGCACGTGCAGTGATTTCCCCTGTTTGTGCAGTCCGTAATTCAAGCAACTCCTCACTTGGCAAATTCAACATAAGGCACAAATTAAGAAAGATTAATGCAATACAATGGTTCAACATTACAATAACATGAATTATAAGTATAGAATGTTACAAGATTCATGAGTCACAAACTCAATTGAGTTACTCCTTTTCAATTTCTTAAACACAACCTAATCTTCTTAAACATGCAAACAATACATGTACCAACATGTGATTTCCAACATGAAAATTCTAGACATGAGTTACAATTTCCCCCATATAACTCAAATTAGCCCCCAAACAAGCAAACAAGAAGTATAATTTTCCGATTAGGCAAGCACCACACACAAACTTCAATCATAAACCCTAGTCCTCACAATTGAAAGGAGAATTCTTACACATGTTCAAGAAAGAGTTTAATTTAAAGTGACTTCTACATACCTTGGTTTAATCTCTACAAACCTTCTCAATTTTGTCCCAATTCCCTCCTTGTTAAACTCTCATCTTCTTCCTTAGTTCTTCTCCTCTACACTCTTTTTTTTTTTTTCCCTCTCCCAGGAGATATTTGAGTTCAAGTTCCTAAGTTAAATGTCTAGGGAAACAAATATATATATATATATATAAAGTGAATAAGGATGAAATTCAATCAGTTTAATCATTCCAAATCAAAATTTCACAGAAAATCATATTATGACTTAAAAATCATGCTGATCTTAAATATAAAGTCAATTTCAGATTATTAAGCTTCTATGGCTTTCAATTTCTGATCCAAACATTATAATTGTAACAGATCTTTCTCTTATTAGACAGATATAAATCTATATTCATAAGATTCACTTAATTAAACTTCATTTTGCATGAAATTTCACAATAAGCATTATAAATACAAAGAATAGGGGACTGAAGGTATACCAGAAAACATGTACAAGGGTCGGGTTATTACACTCTCCTCCCCTTAAATAAGTTTTGTTCCTCAAACTTGTTTTACCTTAGGATAGGAACAGATACGGATATTGGTGTTGCATTTCCTCTTCTTTTTCCTAAGTAGCTTCGGTCCCATAATGTTCTTGCCATTCAATTTTCACCATGGAAATCTCTCGGTTCCATAGCTGTTTCACTTGCCGATCCAGAATTCGGATTAGCTTTTCTTCATAAGTCAACTTATCATCCAGAACAACTTGGTGGTGATCTATGACATGAGACTGATCCGGAAGATAACTTTGGAGCATAGAGATGTGGAACACATTATACACTTGACTCATAGTTGGAGGAAGAGCAACTCGGTAAGCCACAGAACCTACTTTCTCTAGAATCTGGAATGGACCAATATATCGGGGTGTCAACTTACCCCTCCGAATCTTGGGTGCCCCTTCATTGGAGTGACTTTCACAAAAACATAGTTGCCAACCTCAAATTCCAAGTCCCTCCATCGGTTATCCGCATAACTCTTCTGTCTGCTTTGAGCGGTTTTTAATCTTTCCCGAATAGTGTTAATCTTTTCAGCTGTCAGTTGGACAATTTCAGGCCCTAATAATGATTTATCTCCAACTTCAGCCCAGCACACAGGAGAGCGACATGGCCTCCCATACAGAGCCTCATAAGGTGCCATCCCAATACTTGAATGGTAACTATTATTGTACACGAACTTCACCAACGGTAGATGAGTTTCCTAACTTTCCTGAAAATCCAAAACACATATTCGGAGCATATCTTCTAATGTCTGTATCGTTCTCTCGGATTGTCCGTCTGTCTGGGGGTGGAAAGCTGTGCTAAAATTTAATTCTGTACCCATTGCTCCCTGTAGACTCTGCCAGAATCTAGATATGAATTTTGGATCTCTATTTGATACTATTGAAACCAAAACACCGTGGAGTCTCACTATTTCATTCACATAGATTACAGCAAGTTTATCCACATTATACTGAGTCTTCACAAGTAGGAAATGGGCAGACTTGGTTAATCGGTCTACAATGACCCATACAGAATTCATACCCCGAGGAGTCCGTGGTAACCGTACAACAAAATCCATGGTCAGATGTTCCCACTTCCATTCCGAGATTGGAAGGGGTTGCAATAACCCTACTAGTCTCTGATGCTCTGCTTTTACTTGTTGACATTGTAAACATTTAGAGACGAAGTCAGTGATCTCCTTTTTCATACCCGGCCACAAAAAATTTTGTTTTAAATCCTGATACATTTTAGTACTCCTAGGATGTAATGAAAATCTTGAGGCATGTGCTTCTTCCATCAATTTTTGCTTAATTTCTGACACGTTAGGAATACATAATCTGTCTTGAAATTCGAGTACTGAATTCACCAAATTGAATCCCGGTCTCGCTTTTGTCTCTAACTCATCACATATCTTCCTCAAGGTTTCATCCTCCATCTGACGTAGTTTGATCTCCTCAAGTAATGTCGGTTGGGCCATCACTGCTACTACTATGGTCTCCTGTCCAGGCATCACAATGTCCACCTTCATTTTATTTAATTCAATCACCAACTCTCTTTGTTTCGTAAGCAAATTTGCCAAATTTCCCATACTTTTCCGACTAAGTGCGTTTGCAACCGTATTGGCTTTACCAGGATGGTAATGGATATGCAAATCATAGTCTTTAATAAGCTCTAACCACCACCGCTGTCACATATTCAACTCTTTCTGATTAAAAAGATACTTGAGGCTCTTATGGTCAGTGTATACTTCGCAAGTAGTGCCATACATATAATGTCGCCATATCTTCAAAGAAAAAATTACTGCGGCTAACTCAAGGTCATGTGTGGGATAATTATTTTCATGGGGTTTAAGCTATCGGGAAGCATAAGCGATAACTCTTTCATTTTGCATAAGTACACAGCCAAGTCCTTTATGAGAAGCATCGCTGTAAATCACAAATCCTTCAGTACTAGATGGCAAGGAAAGGACTGGAGCTGTAGTTAACTTTGTTTTTAACTCCTGAAAGGCAGATTCCCGCTGTTCTAACCATTCAAACGCAACTCCCTTTTGAGTCAGTTGTGTAAGTGGTACAGCGATTTTGGAGAAATCTTGAACAAACCTCCTGTAGTAGCCAGCTAATCCCAAGAAACTACGTACTTCAGTTACATTGGTAGGAGTTGCCCAATTCACGATTGCCTCAATTTTATGCGAATCCACAAATACACCTTCTTCCGTTATCACATGCCCCAAGAATGCTACTTCATGTAGCCAGAATTCACATTTCTTTAGTTTTGCATACAATTTCCTGTCTCGAAGTGTTTGAAGAATTGAATGAAAAGTATTCTCATGAACTTCTGCATTCTTCGAGTAAATAAGGATGTCATCAATAAATACCACCACAAACTCATACAAATAGGGCTTGAAAACACGGTTCATCAAATCCATAAACCCTGCTGGTGCGTTAGTAACTCCAAAGGGCATGACCAAAAATTCGTAATGACCGTATCGGGTTCGAAAAGCTATCTTCTCGACATCTTCAGCTTTGACTTTCAATTGGTGGTATCCGGACCGTAAATCAATTTTAGAAAAGACCTGTGCCCCTTGTAACTGGTCGAACAAATCATCGATCCGTGGCAATGGGTACTTATTCTTGATTGTTACTTTATTAAGTTCCATGTAATCTATACATAATTGGAGTGTTCCATCTTTCTTTTTCACAAATATAACTGGTGCACCCCATGGAGAGACACTCGGGCGAATGAACCCCTTATCCAGTAAATCTTGCAACTGAGTCTTTAATTCCTTCATCTCGACTGGTGACATTCTATACGGAGTCTTAGATATAGGTTGAGTTCTCAGCGCCACTTCAATTGTAAATTTGATTTCACAGTCTACTAACTCCCCCGGTAATTCTTCTGGAAAAACATCCGGAAGTTCACAGACAACTTGAATCATGTCAGTACTCCCATTCATCACTTGCCCTTCCAAAACACTGCATAAATACCCTTGACCCCCTTTCTGAATTAATTTACAAGCCTTTGCTGCAGAAATCAAATAAGGTGGAGAAGTCACTCCATGTCCCTGAAAGGTAGATTCTGATTGTCCCGAAGGATGGAAACTGATTTGCTTAGTCAAACAATCAATAGTTACACAATATTCACTCAGCCAGCCTATACCTAGAACAATATCAAAGTAAGTCATGTCAAGAGGTAATAAGTTGGCATATACCCGGATATCCCCAATTAGAAGTTCACAAGCAAAATATACAGAAGTACAGATCATAGAATCCCCCAAAGGTGAGGACACACATAATATATAGGATAATACTTCTTCAGATCTATCTAAGTTTTGAGTAAATAGTTTTGACACAAACGAATGGGTAGAGCCAGAATCAAACAATACATGAGCAGGATAACCGTGAACAATAAATGTATCTGATACTACTGTTGCAGCGTTTTGCACATCTCCTGGAACCAATGCAAACACCCTGCCTTGTCTTGTGGGGTCTTTATTGTTAACAGGTTTGGCAGCTGACTTGGTGTTGGGAGTTGGTGTAGACCCTGCTGAACTTGTAGCAATTCTATTGTCATTTTGTTGATTCCTTTGAGGACAATCCCTTACCAGATGACCCGTTTTGCCACACCTAAAACACGCTGCAGACAACTGATAACAAGTCCCACGGTGTTTCTTCCCACATTCCGAACAAACAGGAGCGGAATCTGGAGTAAGGGTGGAAGTACCAGAAGTCCCTGGATTTTGTTTCTTGCTTGGTGGAGCAGCTGACCCTTTTGATATCTGAATGTTCTACCTCTTTCCTTTCCACTCGGAAATCCGATTCTAAGCAGCAATGTTTCCCTCTGCTATAACAACCCTCTCCAACACATCAACATAGGTGGGTAACTTCAACATGTTGACTCGGTCTAAGATAGCACTCTGTAATCCCACTTCAAAATTTCCATGCCTTTTTATAATCCGTATCCACCATATGAGGTGCAAACCGGGCTAGTTCTGCAAATTAGGCTTCATATTCTGCAACGGTCTTGTTGCCTTGCCTGAGGATTTCAAATTCAGTCACCTTCTTGTCTCCCATACTTTGAGGAAAGTACTTGTCATAAAACAATTCCAGGAATCTGTTCCATGTTAACCCTTGGTGTACAGTTCTCGTAAGCATCCACCACCTCCGTGCTTCATCTTCAAGAGTGAAGGCAGCAAGTTGTACTTTTTGAGCTTTGGTACAAGGAAAAACTTCAAACAACTTTTTTATTCCCAATACCCATGCTTCAGCTTTCATCGGTTTTATTCCACCCTTGAATGAGGGTGGCTTCATCTTCTTAAATTCCTTTGTAAGTGTGATAGTTCGGTCCTCAGCATGAAAATCTTGTACCACAGGCGAAGGTATCGATGGTGGTGGCGATTGTGGCTGTTGCTGTTGTTGTCGTAACGTTTCTGCCATTTCCAGGATCATTCTTTCCATCCTGTCCAATCGTGCAGAAGTAGCATCTTCCGGGTCTTCCGTTCTTGTTCTCACCATATTCTACATAACAACCAATTATAATATACACAAAAGACATACAATAGGCATGATTCAAAATCGTTAGCATTAGCAAAGTACATTTAACGTTGCCATCGATCTTTTCATATACTTTTAGAATGTCATGCATGATGTCTAAGTCTTTTCTAGACACCCTAAAGCTTAATGGATCTGTGTGTGAGATAGCAACTCATGCTCTGATACCACTTGTCACCCCCCTAAACCCGCCCCTAAAAGTTTGGGTATGACCACTTCAGAAACAGACATAAAATCCGATATGTATAACTTATGGGGCCTGAACGGAAGCATTCAACGACACAGAATAACATCCATTGAGCCAAAACTAACATGCCAGGATCAAACAATTTATGTTAAGTAATTCATCATATAATAGATATACACACAACTATACATATAACCGAATTTATAGACCCAGTCCCATGGTTGGGCGTATAACAAAAACATTGGTGATGAGAGGGGTTATATACATTTCAACCTTAGGTAGACAATTAGAGTACAAAGCCAAACGCTTAGCAAAACTTCCCAAAAATGCACGGGCTTCATCTAAGTGCCCAGACACACTGAGGTTGACAAAAGAGAAACGAGCATCAGGGGTTAAGACTGAGCTCCAGGTTGGTTACCTATAGAAACAGACATGATACAGAGTGAGCCAGACTCAATAAATAATAGTACCTAAACAATTCAATGATTATCTTGAATTATAATGTATATCAATGCGTATATAAATGCAAAGAACATATGATTAATCTTATACTATAACTATTTCTAGAACGACCTAGGGCCCAGTTTATATACAGAGTGGCTTCAAGCCCAGAAATATATAGAACGGCCTTAGGCCTGACAGAGTTTTTAGATTGGCCATAGGCCTTACAGATTATACAGAATGGCCATAGGCCCAGATATCCTCAGAACAGTCTAGTCTCAGAGTTATACAGAGATACACAGATTCTTTCAATCATCCAAATGAATTAACATAGTTAATTTGCGATTAACAGAGTGTTAATGATAATTACTAGTTACAGATTGGCCTTAGGCCCAGATAACAACAAAGTAGAGTGATTCCAGAGTCGTATCAATGTACGCAGATTTTCCAATCATTCATAAATATTGACGTAATTAACTTGCGAAGAACAGAGCGTTAATAATAATAATTATTAACAATAGGTAAATATACAATTACAGTACTAATACTCACTATGTTGTAGCAGAGCGTTTGTTCCTCCTGAGTTGTGACCTACACATATGCACAACTTACAAATTAGTTCCTTGTTCCTTGTTAAATCATTTTCTGATTCGCTTAGCTTCGCTTCGAATGAATTTACAAACATCAAGAGGCATCAAATAATTATTTTAATAATATTAGAGGGTTAAACACGTAAAACGGAGTGGACAAAATTTCTCAGCATAGGCCACACGTGCGGCTGTGAGCGCCGCACATGCGACAAGGGTTCCCACACGTGCGGCTGTGAGGTCTCGCACGTGCATATTTTTCAGAATGCAAGGTCTCAAAATGCTCTATTTTCAGCACGTGCGGCTATGACTCCTGCACGTGCGGCCATGACCCCCGTATATGCGGCAATTTCCCCTGTTTGTGCAGTCTGAAATTCAAGCAACTCCTCACTTGGCAAATTCAACATAAGGCACAAATTAAGAAAGATTAATGCAATACAATGGTTCAACATTACAATAACATGAATTATAAGTATAGAATGTTACAAGATTCATGAGTCACAAACTCAATTGAGTTACTCCTTTTCAATTTCATAAACACAACCTAATCTTCTTAAACATGCAAACAATACATGTACCAACATGTAATTTCCAACATGAAAATTCTAGACATGAGTTACAATTCCCCCATATAACTCAAATTAGCCCCCAAACAAGCAAATAAGAAGTATAATTTTTCGATTAGGCAAGCACCACACACAAACTTCAATCATAAACCCTAGTCCTCACAATTGAAAGGAGAATTCTTACACATGTTCAAGAAAGAGTTTAATTTAAAGTGACTTCTACATACATTGGTTTAATCTCTACAAACCTTCTCAAGTTTGTCCCAATTCCCTCCTTGTTAAACTCTCCTCTTCTTCCTTAGTTCTTCTTCTCAACACTCTCTTTTTTTTCCCTCTCCCAGGAGATATTTGAGTTCAAGTTCCTAAGTCAAATGTCTAGGGAAGCAAATATATATAAAAAGTGAATAAGGACGAAATTCAATCAGTTTAATCATTCCAAATCAAAATTTCACAGAAAATCATATTATGACCTAAAAATCATGCTAATCTTAAATATAAAGTCAATTTCAGATTATTAGCTTCTATGGCTTTCAATTTCTGCTCCAAACATTATAATTGTAACATATATTTCTCTTATTAGACAGATATGAATCTATATTCATAAGATTTACTTAATTAAATTTCATTTCGCATGAAATTTCACAATAAGCATATAAATACACAGAATAGGGGACTGAAGGTATACCAGAAAACATGTACGAGGGTCGGGTTATTACTGGTTGAGTAGCATTGGGTCGAGTATGCCGCTCTTATGAGATTGAGGTCGCAGATCATTTACTCCCTTTCGATTCATTGTTCTTGATTTGCATGCTTTTAACATAATTCTGGGTATAATTTGGTTGACTCACTACTGGGCCTTAATAGATTACCATCGTAGGAGGGTGTCTATATGTATACCATCAAGGGAATGCTTTTACTTCATGTGTGACCAAGGTACTAGTCCTACCCCTCCATTCTATGACCTTAAGGGTTGAGGAAAGTTGAGTTTTCATTTTGCCATCTCAGTAGCTGATGAAGGTAGTATGATCTGGGGTGAATTGCTGAGAGTAGTTTGAGGATATCTGGATGTTTTTTCGGAGGATCTCACAGAGTTGCCACTACATAGAGAGATTGAGTTCTCAATTAACTTACTGCCAGGCATGGTTCTGATTTCTATGGCACCATCTAGGTTTGCACCTGTCGAGTTGTGTGAGTTGAAGGTGCAACTTCACTATTTGTTAGATAAGGGCTTCATACGCCCTAGTACTTAGCCTTGGAGAGCATCGGTTCTCGTTGCTCAGAAGGAAGATGGCACATTGCGACTATGCATCGATCACCAGAAGTTAAACCAAGTAATTATTAAGAACAAGTACCCACTACCACAAATAGATGACCTGTTTGACCAGTTGAAGGGGTCTCATTGTTTTTCCAAGATTGATTTGAGATTAGGTTATCACCAGTTAAGGGTGAAAGAGAAGAATATTCAAAAAATGGTATTCCATACGCGGTATGGCCACTATGAGTTCTTAATGATGCCTTTTGGGTTGACTAATGCACCAACTTCATTTATGGACTTGATGAATTGAGTCTTTCGTAAGTTCTTAGATCAATTCATGGTTGTCTTTATCAACGACATCCTAGTCTACTCACCCTCCAAGGAGGAACACGAGGAATATGTGCTGGTTGTACTTGAGTTGCTTAGAGCACACCAGTTATATGCTAAGTTTGGAAAGTGTGAGTTTTGGCTCAACAAAGTTAAATTCTTAGGCCATATAGTGTCTGGGGAAGGGGTGACCATGGATTCATCTAAGATAGACGTAGTGTAAGATTGGGAATAACCTAAGAATGCCTTTGAGATTTGGAGTTTCTTAGGCTTAGCTGGGTATTACCGACGTTTTGTGAAGGATTTCTCTAGATTGGCATTGACTAGATTGACAAAGAAGGGAATTAAATTTGTCTGGAGTAAGACTTGTGAAAAGTTATTTCAAGAACTTAAGGTTAGACTCACTACTCCTCCAGTTTTGATTATTCTATAGAGGGGTTTGGGTTTTTTAGTTTATTGTTATGCGTCTCGGAAAAGTTTGGGTTGCGTATTAATGCAAGATGAGAAGGTGGTAGGGTGTGGTTCATAGCAATTGAAAACACATGAGAGAGCTATCCCACTCACAACCTAGAGCTAGTGGTGGTGATTTTTGCCTTGAAAATCTGGAGACATTACCTATATAGGGAGAGATTTGAACTGTTTTCTGATCACAAGAGTTTAAAATATCTATTTTCACAGAAAGACTTGAATTTGAGCCAGATAAGGTGGATGGAGTTTACAGAAGATTATGATTTCGAGTTACATTATCATCTGGGGAAGGCCAACGTAGTGGTCGGCGCTTTGAGTAAGAAATCCGTAAGCAGTGTAGCTAATATCGCCATCTAGGAATAGAAGATGTTGGGTATAGTGGGCGAGTTTGACTTTTATCCTGGTGAGTCTGCCGAGTCTGCCGTTTTGTTCACTATAGTTGCACAACCTACTCTAGTGAGTTGAGTTTTAGAAGCATAACAGGAGGATCACGAAGTGAAAACTATCCAAAAAAAGATAGTAGGTGGAAATGTAGAGAAGGGTTTGAATGTTTATTCTGACTCGAGTATAAGGTACCTAAACTGCCCTTTTGTGCCTGAATCTTGTCGAGAAGAGATGCTCCAAGAGTTCCACCATTCACACCTTGCGGACAAAGATGTATCACGACCTTAGTCGCCAATTTTAGTGAAGGGAGATGAAAAGAGATATAGCCTTGTTTGTTTCGAGGTGCCTTACTTGTCAACAAGTGAAGGACAAGTATTAGTGACCAGTGGGTTTGTTACAACCCTTACCTATAGCCGAGTGAAAATGGGAGCATGTCACGATGGATTTTGTTGTGGGCCTTCCAAGGACTCAATAGGATAATGACGCAGTATGGGTAGTAGTCGACCAATTGACCAAATCTGCACACTTTATACCTATACGCATAAGTGAATCGGTAGTCTACCTTGCCGACTTGTATGTTAGGGATATAGTGCGACTTCATGGGTTTCTAATAACCATTGTTTTAGATATGGATCCACATTTTACAGCTTGGTTGTGGCAGAGCCTACAAGGTGCCTTGGATACTAAGTTAACCTTTAGTATCGCCTATCATCCTCAGACTGTCTGAGCACAACATTCAGATTTTAGAGGATATGCTTTGGATTTGTGTCCTCGATTTTAAGGGTTCATGGGAAAGGCATTTGTCCTTGGTGGAATTTGCCTGCAATAGTAGTTTTCAAGCGAGTATTGGTATGTCACCTATTGAGGCCTTATATGGCCAACCTTGTAGATCTCCTGCGTGTTAGGCCAAGATAGGTGATGCATTTCTGTTATGTCCAGAGTTAGTCCGAAAAACTACAAAGAAGATTACACTTATTTGTAAGAGGTTGGTTTCGGCTCAGAGTCGCCAAAAGAGCTATACTAATCGTAGGAGGAGGCCTTTATCAATTAAGGTATGGGATCAAGTATTTCTAAAAATATAACCAAGATGGGGTTTGATGAGATTCGAGAAGAGTGAGAAGTTGTCTCCTAGATTTATTGAGCCTTTTGAGATAGAGCGCATTGAGGAGGTAGCTTATCGTTTGGCCTTGCCACGTCAGCTTTTCGGGGTCTATGACGTGTTTCACATTTGTATGCTTAGGAAGTATGAGCTGGATTCTTCATACGTGCTGGATTAGACTAAATAAGAGGTAGATGAGGATTCCTCGTATAAAGAGAGACCCGTTCGGGTGTTAGATTCTCGAGATTAAGTTTTGAGGGGCAAGACTATTTCATTGGTTAAGGTGTTGTGGTGACATCATAGGGTTAAGAAAGCGACATGGAAACATGAGGTAGAAGACTATAAGAAGTATCTGGACCTATTTGTTGATATTTGATACTTGTATTGAAAATCTTATTCATGATGTAATAATATCATTGTAAATGTTTTGGGAATTTGAATTGTGGTGCTTGGTACTGGAATGACCTTATTTTTATCATCTTTATTATGTTAGTGAGCAATGGAATTGAAACTCGGTGGTTATTGATTTGATTTAGATTTTGGGGATGAAATTTCTTAAGGGGGAAGATTATAATAGTTCTATGTTAAACCCGACCCATTTCATGCTCTTAGATATGGGATTTCTTGCCTTCAATAATTGTTCATGTCCTTATTCAACTTATCGCTTGTTGAGTTTGGTTGTTTGGGAGTTATTGTTGTGTTTGAAATAGGTTGGGAGTTAGTTTTTCAAAAGAGTTGTTGTCCAAATTTTGCTAGTTCGCTTGAGCAGTTTTTCTTGCGCTCGAGCGATCCGTAAGATCTCCCAATACCTTTGTAGGTCTACAAAACTTCTGGGAGTAGGGTGATCTTCGCTCGAGTGGTCTTTCTTGCGCTCAAGTGGTCTTCTACTGTCTGTACAACTTTTTAGAAGGGGCCATTGTGTGTTCAAGTGGTGTTTTGGTCCCTCGAGCAATGTCATTTATTGTGTCTTACGCTCAAGCGGTATTTTCGTCTCTCATGCAGTTTGCGCGTATATCAGTTCGGAAAATGGAAAACTTTTTCACTTTTTCACTTCCTCACTCTCTAAAACATTACAAAACCCTAGTTTTTCACTCTCTTTCCCTTTAGTTCTTGCCTTAAAACTCCAAATACTCTATCACCTGTTGATTTCTCCACCCTAGTCCTTTGGAGAAAAAGTAAGAGCTTGTTGAAGGCTTCGTTCTAGTGGGAGAGGATCTCATTTTCGACTCAGTCAAAGTTTCATACTTGTACTTTTGAGGTAGGGATTTCTTCAACCTCTCGTATGATTTTTAACCTAGTTATTTGTTCATTGAAAAGATCTAGTGATTTGGAAATTTTGGGTTAAACTTAGGGTTTGGTTTTCAAAATATAAAAGATGGGTTTTCAAATAAGTGCTTAAGAAAGATTGTGGAAATTTGTTTATGGTTAAGATATGTTGAAATGTTTAAATTTCTTTACTTAAATGTGATTTTGAAGGTAAAGGAGATTTTGTTCAAAAATTATTGATATTTGGTTTATGGAAGAAAAGGGAAAAGATGTTTGGTTTTGAAAAGATGAAATGAATGTATCTGTTAATGATGATGGTGGAGTTGGATATGCAATATTGCTCATGTTCTAAAATGATGAGATTATATCTTTTGTTAAAAATTATCTGTTGAATAAAAATATCTATTTTGGGTTATTGGTGGAGGATAACTTGGAGTGTTGTAGAAATAGCATTAGAATTAGACGAATTAAAACTAATTACTCATACATCTTGCATTAGGCAGTGTTTCATACTTAAACATTGAAAATATATTGTTTTTAAGAAAAAAAAAATATATATATTTTAGCGAATCTAGTTAGGGGGTGTGGTTGTGATTTATATTGTTGGCCTGTGTGTCCTTAGTGAAAGTCCAGAAACTCACTCGATTAGGTGCCAATCCTTTCGGTTAGTACCACTAAAATGGCTTTGGTAATGCTTATATAACCTATTGGTAGACACATGTACCTTGAGATGCCCAATGTTTTGTATCTGCTACCTTGTTTTTTGATATAAAAGGATATTTTTCATGAATTTTTATATAATCCTGACATTGCATCGTTTTGAGATGGAAATGTAAAACGTTTAACAAATGGCATTGCATATGCATTCACTTTATGACTTTGCTAAGATTTATACATTGTGTTAAAATATCTCTACTGGGTTTTAGCTCAACCTATGTGGAAAACCAATTTTAAGTGATGATGATATGCCTTCACCAAGGACATAGCTTAAGAGGACTTGGAGCCAAGAGTTTCTTTTGTTTTCTTTTGATATAATTATTTTTGTACAAGCCTTGGGATTTAATTGTCTTAAGTTGAACTCATTTTGTTGTACCTAAACATTAACTTGGAAAGATATAGCCATTGGGGCATAAAATTACTTTATTCTTCTTTTATTTAAATTCTTATACACATGTCATATGCTATAGATTCATAATCTAAGATTTATGAATTTATGCGCGCATATGTTATCTTTTGTATGATCAAGGAGTATGATTGAAAGGTTATTGTTACACATGTTATATTGATATTAGATACTATAAGTTAGGTTGTTATTATTTTAAGGCGTTACAAAGCCTATAAATTTCGAGTTGCTATAACGACAATCCAACTTAGTTGACTAGAAACCCTAAGAACTAGATTCAACAGGACAACCAAATTCTGGATAACTCACTAGAGAACAGTAAGGGAGTTCATCTCTTATCCATTCCTATGATAAGAGTGATATCAGCGACATGTGTTATATGCAAGGGACTTAGGGTAAGCTGTACTTTTAATGATCACTTATATCTTGGAAAGCCTAGAGGGATATTTTTCAAGAGGAGTATTTAAGAGAATCGAAATAAAGGTCACCTATATGAATGTGAAGGGGCCATTTCTATGAGAACTGATAAAGGCTGAATTCCCTAAAGCATTCATGAAAATTATGAACTACCCATGCCAAAATGGGCACAACTGAAAGAACCAAGCTGTATTCGCAGATATTCTATGTGAATTTTATTTTCTTGACTTACACAAACAGTTGAATAGTTTAAGGCATCACGTCCATTATTTAGTTATTAAGTCCAATAGTTTTTTACTAGAGAAGGTTTAAGGTTAACAGCTACCTGTCTTGATGTAGGATATTTTCATTTTGTACTCTCCTTGTTAATAACTGCATTTCATTTGCATTGTGTCGTCAATGTCATTCATGTGAGAGATTGTTGGAAAAATTTAAAAGTGAATGAAAATGGAGTCAATTTGAATGAAATGGTGTAACCCTTCATGGTATCTCTTCATATGAAATGGTGTGACCCACAAATCATAACCCTTTAGAATGGTCTCACTCACTTCTATAAATGTCATCCCTATGGCATTCATTTGTTAAGCAAGGGCTAGATTCATACATATGTCATACTCAAGTATAAAGGAGAGAGTGCACAATACAAATTGGTTCACTGCACACACAGAAAGTTGTGAAATTTTTGAGTCGCATGATTGTTGTATCTTAGAGATATGATGTCCATTAATCGCAAATACCAGAGGCGATGGTGAATTTCTACCTTAAATTCAAACATTGGTTTCGGTCATAATCTATTCTAATTTTACAGAATTTCTATAAGAAATTTCTTATGTTTTATTTTATTATTTATTTGCATTAAATTAATTTTTCGAAAATATTTTCCTACAGCTACAACCTTTGACTAACAAAATAAATAAAATTGAGTAATGAGGTATGTTATTGTTTAATTTTTTATTTTTTATTTTTACCCACATGAGAATTGGATTTGACTTTCTTTTTTTTTTTTTTCCTTCTTCTTCTTCCTCTTTATTTTTCTTTTTGTGTGGGTGAACAGAGGTTGCAAGGGAAATTTATCTACAACATAAATTTTTATATGAAAACTTACTAGAATGGTGTGGCAATCATATTTTTCAAATTATGAGCCAAAATGGTGATGTTTTAGTTAGTATACAAGAATCCCATTTTTATCCATTTTTTTCTAAGTAAAATGAATTAAAATAAATCTGGCTAATTTAAACCTTATTTTTCAGTAAATCAATTGTAAAATAATGCCTCTCTAGAATGGCCCATATCTGTTTCCTTCGCAAAAATTAGAATATATATATATATGTGTGTGTGTGAGAAAAATCGTGTCATTCCGTATGAGAATTTTGTACAAAAAAATAAATTATTTGTATAACATTTCTCTTGAACACAATATTGCACCAGAATCCAATATATTTCATCTACAAAAGGTGAGCTAAATAAAACATATAAACACTCATTGCACTAAGGGAGAAATAAAATTTATTGCACTAGAAGCAAGTGAGCCATGGAAATCTAAAATTTATAGCTTGTTAATTTGTTTCTTTTTATTTATATGTATTGGGCTGGAGGGATGGTCTTCACTTGTTGGACTAGATATTTCAAATTATTACTTAGTAAAAGAAGGTAATTTAGTAGCTAATGTACAACTATAAGTATGATACAAACTAAAGAAAAGTCCTGAAAAAGAATTACACCTAGGTATAACCAAGCACAATACCAAGAACAATGAAAAAGACTTCTCTCCAACAAGCTTTACCAACAATCAAAAGGTTTCAAAATCAGCCTATGGGGTAGGGTCTTCTTTGCTCTTGTGCGTTCACTTTCACAAATCAACTTTTCACTTATCAATACAATCTCCCTCCCCCCCCCCCCCCTCTTTTTTTTTCTTTTTTTTTTTTTTTTTTTCACATTCATAGTGACTCAATCATTTCTATAAATCAATCAAACTTGATCCATATCCTTTACAAGTTCCTCCACTCCCTATCAATTAATTCAAAATTGATATGTTCAATAAATCTAACATACTTAAACTAACTTTTTTCCACGTTCCTAGTGACTTGTCTTCTATCATTTCTATAAATTAATCAAATTTGATCCATATCTTCTAGAAGTCCTTCCACTCATTATCAATTAATTCAAAATTAATATTTCCAATAAATCTAACATACTTAAACTAACTTGGAAAGTTAGAATTCCAACTCTCAAGACTCAAATCAATCAAACTTGATCCATATCCTCTATAAGTTCCTCCCCTCATTATCAATTAATTCAAAATTAATAACTCCAATAAATCTAACATACTTAAACTAACTTGGGAAGTTAGAATTCCAACTCCCAAGACTCTTGGTGAGATGATACTTCTATGTACACTACCCAATTACGTACTCAGCTAGCATGACTCAAATGTTAAATTAAAATTTAAAACTTATTGCCTAGATAAAAAAAATAATCAAGATTCATTACGGAGCAGTGACCAATACGGATAATTAAAAACTAACGGGTGGCACACACGATTAGTGTGTAATTCAGATAATTAATAATAAAAATAAATAATAAAGAATTTAATATCATAATATGTATGTTACTTAAGTGATAAATCTATACTTTATAATAAGCAAAGTGGGATTTTTAACCCCAAGTCTTGTGGGATTTCCAATCTCCCAATCTAAATTTTCTAATTTTTTGATTAAAAAAAAAAAAAAAAAAAACTTAGCATTTGTTAACTTCTCCTAACCCCCAAGTCTTACCCTCATAATAATACTTTAATGCATTAAGAACAAGTATAAAAAAATTCTTTGAATCCAACACATATGAATTCCTTGAAAAGTCCAAATACATATGATTATTATCCTTCATAATAACACTTTAATGCATTAAGAACAAGTATAAAAAAATTTCTTAAAAAGTCTAACACATATGATTATTATCAAAATATTAAACTTTAATATAATATAATAAAAAAGAAGACATTTAATTCCTTAAAAAGTCTAACATATATGATTATTATCAAAATATTAAACTTTAATATAATATAAAAAGGAAAAAAAAAAGAAGGCATTTAAAAAAAAAGTAAAAAAGAAGACATTTAAAAATCGCAATTCACATATATAGATAATTCTAAACATAATCCGTGCATAGCACGGGTGATATGCTAGTATGTTCTTAATGAAATTCAAGATCTTAGTTCAAAACTTACTTATGTTGTGCATAATAGTTATTATATTTTAACATATATAAAGTTGTCACGTGACATGAGTAGAAGAATATTTTACTAAATCAATTTAGACCTTCAATTAATAATAGTTTAAGCCTTCATTTAATAATAATATATAGATGTATAGATTCTCATGCCAAAGTGATCAATAATCCTTTGCACGGAGCTAAGGTACAACAACAAAACCTCTTGAAAAACAAGAGAGTATAAATCTTGAATAACAACGAATTATCTTATGCTCTTAGAGTATTTATGATAAATTAATCATAATTCTCATATAAAAATTAAATTAAAAATTAAAGTTCACATTGATAAGAAATAAGACGACTATTTTAGGATAAATAACAATAGTCTTGGTCAAATCTATATCTGAAAAAAATACATATGTATACATAAATTCTAAAGAAAAATGTTTAGTAGCTCAAAATTTTGTGACTCAAATGGCTCAAATCTGTCAAAACGACGTCGTTTTACACTCAAAATCTGTCAAAACGACGTCGTTTTAAGTGATTTGAGCAATTTGAGCCACAAAATTTTGAGCTACCTAGCATTGTTGAATTCTAAAATGGTGTCCTACACCATAGTTCCCTCCAATGACAGTGACTTCAATATTAAAAAAAAAAAAGGCAATGTGAGGCCAATGCCAGTTCATGTACACATACATTGTTCTCGTGCATCTTTTTTTCGGCAACAATGTTTAATTAGGTTTGCGTAGAAGCAAAAACTCAATTCACCTTAGCTTTTTAATTTTTGGATTTTCTACCTTGTCTTTAGGTGATTGACGAGTCCATGAACATGACTTTGATTAGATGTGTAAATTACTTGGTGTGATTTATTATGAAACTCCATTACTGTACTATTCATTGTGGTCAAAGATGACAACAGCAAAAGTCCAACATTCAATTTTGGCATTTGGATAAAAGTTAGTTTTTTTATTTTTTAATTTTTTTTTTTTTTGGCTTTTTTAGATCATACAATCTCTCTATTTTTTTGCATATTTTTTCAAAAAATGTCAAAAAAAAAAAAAAATCAAAAAGTTAGATTTTAATCTACTTCCCATAAACTATTATCACAGCAAAAGCTTGGCAATTCAATGATAGTTACTTGTGGATGACAGATAATTATCAAACAGTGTATATAAAATGGGGATTTATGTTGGATTAGTAGTGAGAAAATTAATAATTTATGAAATTAGTGTAGGTTTGATTATCCAACTGAATTAATGAGATACATAATCTCAATTATATTTTTGTTTTGTATTATTAATTGTATAATTAAAAAAATCATCAATTTTATTGGATGTAGTATCTATTGGAATCTAATTTGGATGACAAAAATTATAACCAAACACTGGAATCTTATGAATTAATAATTTCAATCATATGCTATAATCTTACCAATCAAATACGATCTTAAATTTTTCTTAATCATTTTAGATTATACTTAGTTTCCCTTACGAGAAGATTAATGGGTGTACTTATATGAAGCTAATGTTAGGCAGACTTGATTTTAGAAAAAAATTCATTTTTATTTAAATCTTAAAATTAAAAATTATAATTAAGAGATAAAATTGATATAAAAGATAAATTATAAGAAAAAAAAATAATAATTCATTTGAGCAACGTTTCTTATGTCCATAATTTAAGCACTGTGGTGGCATCATTTCATTGGGTAGTATTAGGGCTCAATAAATCATCATCTAAAACTTATCTACCACATCAGCCACTTTGACTGTAAAGTTTTGACCTGCAAGTCATTTTCCAATTAATTTTGATTTTATTTAGGAAAATCACTTATCAGTATTAAAAAAATTAAAAAAAAAAAAGTAGTAATATTATAAATATTTATAATTAAAATTATATTTTTTTTTTATTAATATATAATAATTTTTAAAGATTACCACTGAATGGTAATTTTCCTATTTTATTTTCCCATTGCACTTGCACTCCTAAGAATATGTGACCATTTTTTTATTAAAAATTTTAACATTCATTATCAATTGAATTAATTAAACATTGATTAAATTAAAATATTTTTTTTTTGACAATTGAAATTATAGAGACTATCACTCTCATTTCCCCTTTATAAAATCATTTATCTTCATATTCCAATTTCTTTGAAATTATGTGAAATTGACACATATTTTGATGGGTGAATCACTAGGTGTGTAACTAAGATATTTGTCATAATTATTGTGTAATATTTTTTGTGGTATGAGATTTCAGATTCAACTCCAATGAAGAAAAGTTTGATATCTTTTATGTTGGTATTTATTTCTCTTCCATTATGGGAGCTGTGTGTAAGTAGTCGTGGAGTGGTTGGTTTAGGCTTTGCTTGTTTTTATAGCTATTGTGAGTTAGTAGTTAATTTAATATAATATTTTTCATACTTATAATTACTCTTCCATCCATTAACAAAAATGAAAAAACAAAATCACCAGGTGTGTAAAGAATGATTTTGTTTGTGACATTCATGGGCAAATTAATAAACTTAAAATCATCAGAAAAGTGGACAATAATTATTAATTATGTTTAAGCGATTCCAGAAAATAAGGGAGGACAAAAGAAAAGGATTAATTAACAAGGACTTAACATGTGAAGTGAAAGCGGACACAACATATATGATCATCATGTTATAAATAAAAAATCCAAAAATTCGGAAACAACAAAGAAAGCTCTCCTCAACAAATGATTTGGATAATCCAAATCAAAGCAAAAGGGAATACTAATCAATTATTATGTGTAATTAAGCTTTTTAGTTAGAGAGGTAACAAGCATCTGTCACATTCATAAACCTAAAATATGAGGTCTTCTTTGTCCCTGCATGATTGAATATGCCATCAATATAAATATAAATAAATAAAAAGTGTTAAACTTTTTGTATTAAAGCTTACCCACCATCAAATTCAAATAATATCATAGTTGTTTGGACACCAGTCAGACCTATGGAAACTCAAACACCCTACACATCTATTTAATTAAACTATTTTGATCTTTTTTGTTTCAAGAAATCTCTCTGTCTGTCTCTCTCTATATGTTATTGTGGTCACAAATAAAATGTATTTTAAATTTTATAATTAATTTTTTTGCTAATTTGATAAATGAAGGAGGTGGGTTAAATCTGATAATTGCTAGCAGCTATTTTAATTTATTTTTTGGTTATTTAATAAATGAAAAAGATATGTCGAACGCATTTTTTTCTGAAGCAGTTAACAATATAGGTATTAGAAGAAAAAAAAAATTAAAATATAATAATAATAATTAATTAATGTGTGTTTTTGTGGAAACAAGTAGGAAAAGGGAACTGAGACTGCTAGATATCTTGGGTAACAAAATCTCCTTTGAAGTGAACTTTATGAAACGAATCTGCTGAGTCAAACTCACTATTGAATAATCAATACAGACAAAGGAATGGTCTAACTTAGAATAAAGTTAAGAAATTTTAAATGAGTAGAACAATAAAAATGAAAATTCATTTTGATGGGTACAAGTTATTTTTTGTGTTTAATGTAAATTCAATATATATATATATATATATAATTTATGCATTAACCTAAATATGTACTTCCATATTACTTTTTTTTTCCAGTATTTTTTCTGTGGATGAATTTTGAATTAGGTGTAGTTCTCTAACTATCACTCTATTTGCATTTCCTATATGAGGCCTGAGATAAAATTTTAGTGGGAGAATTTATATATTAAATATACAATTAAACAATATTTTTGATTTTTTATATATTTTAATTTTTTATTATTATTAATATTTTTCAATTCTAATGACTAAAATTTGAAAGTTATTTAAAGTCTTTACAAGGGCTATGAAATGAAAAGAAATTAAAAGTGTTTTAAGTTGTTTGATAAAGAATTTATAGAATAAAGTACAGACTATAAATAAATAAACTTGTAGAAACTATTCCAAATTGTTTAAAACAATAAATTGGATGAATATGTGTCGTCTTTTTCCAATGCAGATCCTCTGATGAAAAAGAGCCAGTGCTTTTGACAAACATATACCAAATAGATGAAGACCAATTCCAAACCTATAGAGCATGTATTAGCTCATGGCTGGGTCCTTTTTTTTTATTCAATAATGCTATATGTATTAATTAATATATTAATAGGTGATTTGGCAAAATTTTAAAGATTTTTGGTATTGGTAATTTTTATAATGAGTGAAATCAGTAATAATATCATAACAGTAATTAGTATACTAATTAATATATTAATTGGTACATGTATCACTACCGTTTTTTCATTTATTGTTGTAGGAATTTCTTTCTAAACAAAAATATAGTATGATTTCAAATTGCTTTATAGTTGAGTCGCTCATGTCCTGTGTAAATTTGACTCTCTTTGGTTGACAGTCTAATCAATCGGGGCAGAGCCAGGATTACAGTATTAGGGGGCTAAAAGCAAGATATTTAACAAGTCTAAGTGGTTGGATGAAATCCAATTTAGACAACTTAAATCAACAAATCGCTATTAAAACTAAATTAAAAAATAATTACAAAAATATATTTCGGGAACTTAAAGCTAAGTGATTTACTAGAAAATTGCAAATGAAATTCATCCAGAATATGAATGGTAATGAATTACATATCATACTGTGTAAACAAAATTTTGAAATTATCATGCACAATTAATAAAAGATAAATTTACTTGGGTTTTTTTTTTTTTTTGAAGGAAATAAAACGAGTAAAACTATGGTCTACACTCTTAACATGCATATTGTATGCCTTTTCAAATCTACGCTACAATGATTGGTAACTAAATCGCAATAATTAATAGCTTTTTTTTTTTATCATAATAGTACATAATATTTTAATATTTATAACATAATCATAATAATTCTCTATATAACCATAAAAAATAAAAGAATAAATAAAAAAAAAATTGTAACAAAAACTTTTTATTTTATTTTATGGTGCATCCCTTAATGACATAATTATAATGATTTGTATTAACACCACAAAATATAAGTAAAAAAACAAGAAGTTTAAGTGGACCAAATACAAATTAAAGTAACATATGAAACATGTAAATTACGCCCATATCTTGGCAATCCAAGCAAGTTAGCAGGGTCAGAACCCCCTGAACCCCCCATCTCTCCGCTTCTGTAATCAACTGGAGAGTAACTTAACATTTAGGCTCTGCTTGGTAGAGCGTTTGAGGTTTAATTCTACCCCTCAGTTTGAGTGTGTTGTTTAGTTACAATTTTAAAAAATTAATTTTACACTCACTTTTCAAAACACTTTTTAAAACACTCACTTTTTAATATCATATATCACATCACTTAATTTAAACTCTTTTCAAAACTCATAATCAAATAAATTTTTCACACTCAAATCATAATTCCTAAATTCACAAACTCAAAATACGACTCTATTCTCAAATTATAATTCTAAAATTCTACCAAACACAACCTTAACGTTTCATGTACTTCGATGCTTCTCAAACTCAAAGATTCAATTTTGAAAGAAGAATGTGCTTTCCTTCCTTTCAAGATCCGAATTGGAAAGATGTTGTCAAACTTGTGAGACTCATTATAGGTTTCATTTTGATAATTCGAATCGTTCATTTTGTAAGGTCTTTCATGTATATCATTGATTAAAAAATGAAGTCAATTTGATAATTGTAACATGTTCAATATGTAACGACAAATGTGGTTTTAAAAAAGACATCATATTTTTTTTTTTTATGGCAATTGTGATAAATTAAATATATTACAATTATCGGATTAATTTAATTTTTTATATACACAAAAAATCTTATAAAATAAAAGATATTATGGAAATAGAAATCATAAGAGACCGTCCAACCTAAACTGTACTTTTCAATCCAAATTTGAACCGGAGGAATCCAAGCCTTTTCCTTTTTGAAAAGAAGGGAATTGCTTAAATTTGAACTACTTTTATGAAGGTACATGTGCATGTGCGAGTGTTTCTGCAAGAGGGCAAGCTTGTTTGGTTGTTCCATTGATGACATGGTTGATTTGAAGCACTTCATAATTATATTTTTGTCAGAACAATCAAGAATTCAATGCAATGTTTGGGAGGGTCCAAGCAGAAGAGTGCGAGTACTCACCTAATTTCCAAGGTATCCATTAAGGATGCAAAAGGGTAAAATTAAAAAGAAAAATAGTAGGGTTTTTCACGCACCGTTTTTTTTTCCTTACTCTTATCCCTTATATTTGTTCATATATTTTTTTTTAGATTTCATTCTAGGTCTACAATGATAATTTATACTGTTCATTTTGTAAATCTGATAATGAAAACCATCTGTGCAAAAAATTAACTTCATCGAATATCAATGAATATATGAACAAATCACTTTTTATTTTATAGAATAAAATATTTAAAATTAAACTCACAATTACTATTCATTTAAACAAAATAAGATACAATTTATTTATGTATTTAGGAATATTCCACGAAATTAATTTTCTATATAACTCATCTAAATTGTGAATCTAAAATAAAATCTAAAAAATAAAATATAAAGAAATATAGAGAATAAGAACATGAATGGAGCCATTCCCGTTTCTATCACTGTATGAAGTGGTTTGGAAACATCATTTAACTTAAGTGGGTCTAGCGTTTTTGGGTCTCATTCTCACCAGGCATGTCCACGTTGGTAATTGATCAACACATTTATGTATGCTTGATTGTTTGACTCAAATTTGAATAGGTATATGAAAAAAAGTTAATGAAATTATAATTATTTTTTTTTTTCTTGGGAATAGATTTTCTCTAATCCATGTTTAACATGTTATGGGCCATATCGGATATGTCTTAATGATTCGACCTATTCAATTTGTGAAATTTGTGAAATTTTTTGTACAAAATATCATATCGATTAAATATCATTAGTCATTTAATCGAATCATATTTGTCTAGAAAAAAATAGATAAACAATGTTCAAAATCATACAATTTATCTATTTTTATTTAAATAAATGTGATCTGATCAAATGATTACTGATATTCAATCAATTTTTTTATTTTTATTTTTTTATATAGGTATAATATGATCCACGAATCATATAAAATCAACTGTTATGATAGTCAACTAGATCACTCTGGTCCAAGCATCAAGTTGGGTCAGTCCCAATATCTCTTTTTCTTAGACTAGGTTTCATAGACTAGGTTGGGGAAGAAATCTTCAATATGCTAAACATAAATAAATAAAAAATTTGATTCAGTGAATTAGGAAATGACTGTCACAATGGATGAGATGTAACGTTACCTTGTTTTGTTAAAGTTGAACAGTTCCATTAATATTCTTACACGTGCCTTGATTTATTAGTCTAGTTCTGTTTGGGGTGTTTCTCTTATTTTGAGATTTTTTATGCATCTCTATTTTTGTTGTAATTGTTGATTGGGCTTTGATTCATCCCCCCAAAGGGGGATCCGAATCCCCCAATTTTTCATTTCAAGTAAAAAAGAAAAAAAAAACAAAATAGAAAAAAAAAAATAGTTTGTCAAAAATGGAAATTAGGAGGATTAGGGGAGGGTTTTTTTAGGGGGATTTATCATTTTCCTTGTTGATTTAGGCCAAGTTTGGGTACTCTCAAAAAGGTCAAAAAGTTATTCAAAAAGTTAAAAAGTTAACACTATTCACCAAAAGTCAACAATTACGGCTGCACAACTCCCAATTCAAATTTTTCTCTACAAACCAATTTTTACAATTTTTTATTACACATTTTTTCATAAAAAGTTAAAAAGTTAACCTAAACATCCATATTTTCAACCTCAATTTTTTAGTCTAAAAAGAAAAAAAATACATTTATTTAGTCTTCCCAAACTTGGCCTTATTTTACTTGGAGAACTTATAATGTGGTGATTGTGTAATGTGTGTGAAGAAGATTAATCCTTGCCAAATTGCCACAATTAATAAGAATATGCCTTGCAGGTAGCCAAACATTGAGAGAAAGTGCAAAAGAAATTCCTTATAAAAATTAGATGAGCATCCTTTTCAATTAAAAATAAGATAGACAACCATATATTTAGAATAGCTTTTCATAAATATAAAGTAGAAAAAAGAGTTTCCTTTTAGGCATTGGAGATAACCAACCCTATACATCATTTCCAATCATACTCAACTTTAGACCAAAATAAATTGATCTTTTGATCTCTCTATGTACTAGCTATTTATTTTAAGATGTGTTTGAAACTTTATTACACAACAATAAAAATTAAAAAAGAAAAAAAGAAAAAATAAATAAATAAATAAAGAAGAAGACAAATCTATGAAAGAAAAATTATAATAATATAAAATATGAGTATTTATGTATTATTCTCTTGTCCCTCTATTTCAAGTAACTTCTTTACTACAAAATCTTATTTACTTCTGGTCTTATACCAGATAAAGGGATCCTTTGGTCTTATAATAAAAAAAGAGCAATGGTAGAGGACCACAAAATCAGTGGCTCAAATGGCTCAAAACTGTCAAAAACGACGTCGTTTTGGGCGCAAAACGAGCCAAAACGACGTTGTTTTAGCAGTTTTGAACCATTTGAGCTACTGATTTTGTGGCCCTCAAACATTTTTCATAAAAAAAAAGGAATATTATCATAGAGAGAGGGATTAGGACATAAGAAAAGAGAAAAATGAGATAAATGATCACTCTCTAACCTTTTTTATTTTATTTTTTATATTTATTCATTTATTTTTATCTAGAAAAAGAAAAAAGAAAAAAAAAGATGCTTTGAGGTGTAATCATGACATCTATGAACCCATACCTCGAAGTAATCAATTGCCGGCTTAATTTAATCCAATCCATAGGAAGAGACCCACCTTTAAGACATCATTGAAGTTCATTAACCACCTTCCAACAGGACCAAGATTCAATAAGAATACAATGCGAAATCTCAAAAGAGAAAAATGGAGCATTTCAACCCTTACATAGGTCTATTTGGACTTGGTCCTATATACTAACAATGCGAGAAATTATTATATGCAATGGGTACACCATGTGGCCAAATTGACAAGGTATATCATTTCACTCCTTATTTGTGATGTGGTAAATATTAGAGTCAGAGGTTGATGTGGTTGGACAGTTATCACCTTGGAGTCCGGATCCCCTTCTTAACTTCTCTCCTTTCTTCCTTATGGGCAATGGTGTAGATCTGTCCAAACAGATCCAAAGGTGGCCATAAAAAAATAAAAAATAAAAAATAAAAAATAAAAAAAATTCAAACAAATTGAAATTTGTTTTCTCCCACCCAGAGCTATACAACAAATTATACACACTTGTTTGACCTCACTCTCACTTAGCCTCACCCACACCCTCACCTCTTCTCCTCCACCGAACCCAGACTCACCGGCGACTAGTGACCCACTCTCGACGGCGACCCACTCCTGCCATAGAGAGGACTCTTCTCCTCTTTGTAACATCATCTCCTAAGCACCCCATCACCGTTTGGCACCATCTATGATACGTCACTGCCATGTTGATCACCTTATTAGGTGACCTGTTTGGGGAAGTTTTTCATTTATGTCTTACAAAAGATGATTGAAGTTCAAAACGTCCACACCTATCACTACCAAGAACAAACATTTCCACTACCGTGTGAAGTTGTATTTCAGTGGATGTGGCTTGCACCATTTCATTTTCCCTTTCTTTTTTGTTGGCACAAAATAAACATAGTTGTTTGATTTCAAATCTGGGTTAGACAATGCACTGCAAATGTTTGAAGAAATGTCTAATTAGATAGTTGTTTCATTTTGGTTAACAAATGCCTCATACTCTATTAATTTTTTTTTGATATAAAGTGCAAATTATTTTTTATTTTATTTATTTGTTTGAACAAATGAGTAGACATTTTAGCATAGATGTTTGAATGCAAATTATTTATGTTTTGATGGGCTAAAAGTGCGGATGGAAGACGCCAAAATGAAACACCATATTCGTTTAGACATTTTTACAAACACTTGCAATGCATTATGCAACCCAGATTTTAAATCAAATATTTATATATTTGTTGCCAAAATCCAGGTAAAAGAAGAAGATAAAATGCAATGTGCATTATAGTGGTTATTATGGACATTTTTAGCTGTCGGTTCATGGTGGCGGATGATGGTGAAAACCATTATGAGATCTCACAACACACAAGGGGAGTTTCTCTTCAACAAAGCCCTGGCGGCTTGCATAGTAGGGGCGTGGTGGTTTTCGATGGCGTGGTCGTAAACAGTACAATAATGCAACTAGAGAGACTAAGGGAGAGAAGACGTTACTTTTAATTGAAGAGAGTAAAGGATCTCCTCCTCCTAGGTCTATATATAAAGTGGGTCGCCGGTCGTCAGTGAGGCTGGGTTCAGTGGAGGAGAAAGGGTGAGGGTAGAGAAGACGTTAAGAGTAAAGGATCTCCTCCTCCTAGGTCTATATATAGAGTGGGTCGCCGGTCGCCGGTGAGGCTGGGTTCAGTGGAGGAGAAGGGGTGAGGGTGAGTGTGAGTGTGAGTGAGAGTGAGGTCAAACAAGTGTGTATAATCTGTTGTATAGCTCTGAGCGGGAGAAGACAAATTTCAATTTGTTTGAATTTTTTTTTTTTTTTTATGGCCAAATCTGTAAGAATATCCATAAAGTGGCCCATATTTATTTATATTTATTATATATTTAATTAGTTTAATGGTATTTATTTATATTTATTATATATATTTAATTAGTTTAATGGTTAATGGGTAACTAACGTCTGTTCAATATCCCATATGATGGTTTTATGGGACGTTACAACTTCCCTGATGGTGAGAAGTTGTATGGAGTTACACTTGGATATGGGTCCAAGCCTATCTATATATATGCCTGTGATAGCCATCAAATACAGACGTGGTTTTGTGAATAGAATAAGCTTGAAACTCTACCTTCCACTTTTCCCATATGGTTCTGTAAAAGTGTTCAGTGAGTGGGTTTTGTTTATACATTCAAGATTTTATCATTCAAGGATAAAGATTCAAAGACTTGAACATCACAGCAAGAGGTATTCTTTTTTCTGAATTAATATTATTTTAATTCTCACAATTGGTATCAGAGCCTCCTTCTGTTTGTTGTTCAGCATTACTGTAACTTATGGATGCCAAATCTTGTTAGACCATGTTTTATTTTGTTTTCGTTTATGCTATCCATCTAATATAATGGCTTGATCACTAGCACACTACTGTGGCATAAGGAATCAAAGAACAAAAATTATTCTCAATTATTATTCTCAGTTTTGAGAATTCATGAAACTTGTTTATTTTAATTCTACTGTTCAAAATTGATTCTGCAAGTGTGTAATGGTTTGGGGCATTTAGATTGGTTAATATCTATATGGGTATAAAGCATATCTTGTTGCATAATTAAAAAAATAAAAAAACTGCATCTTCTTATTTTATATAAATTCTAGAAATTATCATGTTTTATTTGGTTTATTTTAAAAGGCATGAAAGACTTGAATTTATTTCTAGAATTTTCATAAAGAAATTTTAACATGCTGTTAAGGATGTTTTGTTTATTATAGTTGCATGTTTAAATAGTAAGCAAATTCAATTGAATTTCATACAATGAATTATAACATGTTCTTTTACTTTTTATAATTTTTAAGATTCATTGGCATGTTATCTAAAATAATGTAATATTATATTACATGCATTAAGGTAATTATTTATGCATTGAAAATTCATGTGAAATAAGAGCATATATACACTATGTGTTGGGCTTATGGAATTTATTTTTGTCCAATTTTTAAGCAAAATCTAGTATAAGATTAAATTACATGTGTTTGGTCTTGGGATTTTTCATGTGATATTACTCTGATTGTATGTATTATACATTATGTGCATTAAAAGATTATGTATTTGTTGTGACTATAAGGATTTGCTCTCATTAATAAATTATGCCATGTTTAAAAATTTTATTTTGTTTTAAGAGTAGCCACAGCATCTTAAGACATAAAGATGTGGTCCTCAGTATTTTGATCACATAAAGTTAAAAGTTAATTTGGCAGTTTTACATTGCAATTATGTTTTATAAATAATTTCTTGGTCCCATAGGAAAGTAGTTATTTATGAAATTTAATTGGAATAAAATAATGGATTGGGTATTAAAGGGATTGAACACTCTAAACCTACAGGTATGAGTTTTCTTTTTCTTAAATATTTCAGAACCCATTAGTCTTATTATAAAGTAATAGCAAATCTAATACAGTTTAATGACCTCTACCCACAGGAAGGTTTAGATTTGTTATTGAATTTGACATTAGTTGATTCAGACTATAGTTATTGTTTTAAAGCATTAATAATGGTCGTGGTAATTGCAGTGATTTATACCTCTGTACTGTCTAATGAGTCCTATCGTATTCCATTCTTGAACAGTGATAATTTTTTGGACTGGAAGGACAAAATCCTTTTAACATTAGGGTACATGGACCTCGATCTGGCATTCCTTGTGAATGAACCTCCTGAACCCACGGATGAGAGTTCCGCTGCAGAAAAGAGTGCTTATGATAAGTGGGAGCGATCTAATCGCTTAAGCCTAATGCTCATAAAGTCACATATCAGCCAGAGCATTAGGGCCTCAATCCCACCATCTGATAAGGTCAAGAACTACATAAGGGCTATTGAAGAGCAATTTGTTAGTTCTGATAAAGCATTGGCAAGCACCATAATGAACAAACTATCAGGAATGAAGCATAACAATTTTAGGAGTGTACATGAGCACATTATGGAAATGAGGGACATTGCAGCTTGTCTTAAGTCCTTAGAGATTGAGATTTCTAAGTCATTCCTTGTCAATTTCATATTCAATTCTCTTCATGTGGAATATGGAGCATTCTAAATTTCTTACAACACACAGAAGGAAAAATGGTCTACCAATGAACTTTTGACCATGTGTGTTCAAGAGGAGGAGAGATTGAAGCATGGAAAAGTGGAAAGTGCTCATTTAACAACACATAAAGGAGGGCAATGGAAAAAGGGCAAAGGTGATCAGAAATGAAAGAAGCTTGGTAAAGTGCCATTTAAAAATCATGGCAATAAGAAGGCATGCTTCTTCTGCAAGAAAAAAGGTCACATGAAGAAAGACTGCCCCAAGTATAAGAAATGGCTTGAGAAGAAAGGTAATTTCATATCTCTTGTGTGTTATGAATCTAATTTTGTTAATACTCATCAATATGATTGGTGGATTGATTTGGGTTTTACAATTCACATTGCTAATACTATGCAGGGCTTCCTCAGCCTAAGGAAACCGACGGGAAGTGAACAAGGCATCTATTCAGGCAATGGGATGCGTTCGCACGTCGAAGCTGTTGGAACTTTCAGACTTGTTTTAAAGAATGGCTTTGTTCTAGATCTTGAAAACACTTTTTACATATTCCATTTTTTTCAAAAAATTTAGTTTTTATTTCTAGACTAGTACCATTTGGATTTGAATTTTAGTTTGTTGGTGCAAATTTTAGTTTGTTTTAAAGACTCTGTTTTTGTAGGATTTGATACTTTAATTAATGGTTTGTGCAATTAAATTTGGATCCTGTTTTTGAACAAAATCTTTTAACCTTGCATGGTGATATTGGCATTAAGCATAATATTGTTGATGAGTCCTCTTCTATTCTTTAGCATAGGAGATTGGGACATATCTCCATTGAGAGAATAAAGAGGTTGGTTAATGATGAAGTCCTTCCGACTCTTGATTTTACCAACTTTGGTATTTGTGTGGACTGCATAAAGGGAAAGCAGACCAACAAGACCAGTAAAGGTGCCAAAAGAAGTGAGGAAATTCTTGGAATCATACATACTGATATTTGTGGACAATTTACTCGAGATATTTTATCTCATTTATTGATGACTTTACACGATACATGTATCTCTACCTCTTGTTTGATAAGGCTAAGGCACTTGATGCCTTTAAAGTTTATAAAGCAGAGGTAGAGAAACAAACAGAAAAGAAAATTAAAATTGTGATGTCAGATAGGGGTAGAGAATATTATGGGAGATACATAGAATTGGGACAATTACCAGGTCCATTTGCTAAGTTCCTTAAGGATAAAGGCATTATTGCACAATATTCAATGCCTAGCACACCACAACAAAATGGTGTTGCTAAAAGAAGGAACGGAACACTTATGGACATGGTAAGGAGCATGCTTAGTTATTCTAATGTGTCTATAAATTTGTGGAGTGAAGCTTTGAAAACCGCTGTGTATATCTTAAACAGGGTTCCATCCAAGGTTGTTCCCAAAACACCATTTGAGTTATGGAAATGATGGAAGCCAAGTTTAAGACACCTTGAAGTGAGGTGTATAACCCATGTTTAAAAAATTGGACCTTAGTAGTTTTTGATTTTATTGTCCTTCAAATTCACTTAGAATTGTTGAAGCGTAAATGCTAAGTTTATTGAGAGTTACCCTTGAAAGATAGAGTGGAAGGAATCACAGGATCCAGATACAACACCCGTGAATATAGGTGAATTTGTTGTCTTTCAGGATAATCAACCTGATATTGTAATGACCCTCATCCTCGTCTTAGCCATGTTCATGTGCATCTGCATGATTTTGTTTTGTTAAGCTTGCATTTGTAGATTTCGACTTGTTTTGCCTAAAGTAAAGGTCTCTGTCTTGTTTTGTGCTTATGTGATTTGCTTGGGTATTGCTTGTATGCTTTGTTCCTTGCTTGGTGTGTGTAGCCTAGGTCACACCCTTGAACCTCTTACACCTAGGACCATCTTGGAACCACCTTGGTTGACCTCCACCTTCACCCTGGCATATTGGCCGAGGTGTCATCATCTAGGCCGAGATATTATCATCTAGGCAACCAACATCCTTGATCCTTGCACTTAGTGATCTTGTTCTTGGACTGGTATGACCTAGACCGAGGTGTGGCACATCTAGGCCGAGGTGTGGCATAGCTAGGTCAAGTGTTATCCTTTCTAGCCAAGATCATTGAGACCTTACTTGCCGAAGCCTATGTCTTGATTCGAGGTCATTGCCTTGTCAGAGTGCCCTTGTCACCTTGCTTGTTATACACACCTTGTCACACTCTTGTCTTGTCATTCTGTCACCTTTTATAGGAGATCCAATTCGGCGTTGCCACGTGTCCCAGCAGAGGGTTAAGTCATGTAATAACCCACATTCTTGTCTTAGTCATGTTCATGTGCATTCGCATGATTTTGTCTTGTTAAGTTTGCATTTGTAGACTTTGACTTGCTTTGCCTAAGTAAAAGTTCCTGTCTTGTTTTGTGCTTATGTGTTTTGCTTAAGTGTTATATGCATGCTTTGTTCCCTACTTGGTGTCTCAAGCCTAAGTCACACCTTTGAACCTCCTACACCTAGGTCGTTGTGCCTCAACACCTAGGACCATCTTGGAACCACTTTGGTTGACCTCCACCATCACCTAGGCATATTGGCCGAGATGTCATCATCTAGGCCGAGATGTGTATCATCTAGGCCGAGATGTTATCATCTAGGCGTCCTAGATCTTTGATCCTTGCAGATCTTGTAGGTGTGGCACATCTAGGGTTATCCTTTCTAGATCATTGAGACCTTACTTGCCAAAGCCTATGTCGAGATCATTGCCTTGTCAGTGCCCATGCCACCTTACTTGTTATACACCATACTCTTGTCTTGTCATTCGCACCTTTTGAGGATATCAGAACCCATATCATTTTGTGTCATACCTTTTGCATTGTAGAGAGAGAAGCTCTAGGAAGAGGAAGAGAAGTTTAGAGTGAGAGAGCTATATCCCAAGCTTGATCTTTTGAGTTTGAACCGTTAGATCCGTATTTTAAGGTTAGATTCTTGATCTACTATGATCTAGCACGATTCATGAGCCATGCATTGATTTAAAGTTTGTTTTAGAAAGAGAAAATGATGTTCATGTGTTCTTGAAGAAAAGCCTTGCTTTGATTCGAAAGTTTATACCAAGTTCTATGTTTTTATGTTTGTTTTCATGAAATCTCCAAGTATGGGTACCCGGGTCCATGTTTTTGAACTCATCTCATGAAATCTCAGATTTTGGAATGAAAGTTATGAATCTAGCATTCATGTTCTTCATGTTCTTCAAAGGAGGAAATCCAGATTTTCAGACTTCATCTTTCCCTAGGTGTGGTCACTGAGACCACTGTTGCCTAGATCTCACAATTAGGGCAAGCATCGCATCTCACCTTGGCCTACCTTGCATGATCACTTGCACCATTAGTCTATCTTGCATGCACACCTAGGCTAACCACTGCACACCTAGGCCGACTATGGTAGACCCTTGCTGGCACCTTGTAACACCTCGGCAGGCGGCTGCACACCGAAGTCTAGGTAACCACACCTTGGCCAAGAGGTGTGGGACCTCGGCCAAGACCTGGTTGGTACCTAGCATGTTTTCCCGAGATGAAAAATAGTGTTTTAACTCCCAGCACATGTTTTGCTTTGTCATGACTTGGTTTTGGAAAGAAATGCCGGGATCATTTTCATTCATGTAGAGCTTCTTTTAAGGATGCTTTGCACAACCATCTTTGAGCATCACTTCTTGTCTTCTTGAAATGCATTTAGTAGTCTTTGTTATGTGATTTGTAGGTCTTGGATCCTTGCCCTAATCCCTACACCCAAAGAGCTATGTGAGTGGTATTTTTAATAAAGCTATGTTAAAATGTTTTGATAAAAGTTTTGCTTTGCTTTGTTTCGGAAAAGTATTTGATCAAGCATGAATGATTATCCCTAGTTTTTGTATCAAGTATTATGTTTGTTTTGATGACATTTTTGGAAAGTCCTTAGTGCTAGGGGACTATAATGCAACTAGTAACCTTGTTTGAGATATCTCCCTTGCCACCGACGGTCTTGTACGGGTGGGTTTGTCTAATCGATTCCGGTTTGATTATTCCCTTTTTTTGCTACTGACAGTTTTCCACGTGGGTTGTCTAACCATTCCGGGTTGGCCACCGACGGTCATGAACGGGTGTGCTTCGATTCCGAAACGATTATTCCCTTGTTTTGTCTGGAATGTCATCCTTTGGTATTATGTAGATGTTATTAACATCCAAGAAGCTTTGAAAGACTTTGATTGATGAACTTGATTCATCCCATGTTTTGTACAAGTTATTATATGTATTGTTTTTGATAAAAATCTTGGATATCATTCATTCAAACCTTTATTACTAATATCTGTAACACGTCCGCGGGGGGACCTCGCGCTACAGTTCGGACTCCCTTTGTGTCGCGGTTCTAAATCTGAACCAAAGAGTCCAAATCCGCAAATCGTTTGAAAACAGATTTTGTGAAAAGTAGTGCCAAACATGGATCGCTTTGCTAGATTACGAGTCGCCACCTAAATATTTTTGAAATGGGAAATCTAGAAACCTGACTCGGTCTTTGAAGGCCACATGTCCGCTATCACCAAAGTGGTCTTGGCTCGAGCTTGGATACGATCGGGGAAGGTCACTATGAGCACTTCGCTTCAAGACCGGCCTCTACTAACCGTGATATCCGTTTTTGAAAACTTTATGCGTTCTTATTCCGGTTATTAACCTAGAATTACTATGTGATGCGCACAACACAAAAGTATAGACTAGATTGCCTAATTTGGAAATAATTATTGCATATCCGTTCGTTTTGAAAATGCTTTGGAATTTGCTACTCGCAAGTAGGCTAAAATACGGATTTCAACGAGTCGTTCCAACTCAGGCAATCCAACCTCCACCCACAGGCATTCAAACAGTAATATCACATAAGCATTTAGCCGCATGGTAAGCATACTGTCATGGCAAACATTCACACGCATGCAATATGCTAAAGCAAAAAAAAAAAAAAAAAAAACTTACATCGTACTCCGTGCCAAAACAAGAAACCAGTTAGCAAAACATGCATGACCTAGTTTATGTTAAGTGGCTAATGCATCGCATACGGAATGTAATCTAGACAGGCTCGGCTATCCTAAGCATGGCACATGAAATGCAACAACTATCACGTATTCAATTTGGAATTGAAAGTACGATGCAGTTTGCATGATGTGCCGAACCCGAATGCATGTAAACAAATGCATGAATGCACGCATGCATTGCATAAGGTATGCTAATTTAAATGTGCCCTAATCTACCAACATAAGCGGGTAAATAAAAGGGAGAAAGAAATGGGGGTTGGAAGACATACACCCACTCACACACACTTATTACAAATTTGCCCTCGCTCGGAGGGACCGAATAATAATACAGTCCAAGAGAATAAACGAATAAATTAAATATTACAAAATTCTAACTATTAAAATCAAAGCAAATAAATGAAAGAAAAGGGGCCTCAGCCCTGCCTTGGGGCGCGCGAATGATGCATGCTCGATCCGACTTGTCCGGAAAACCCGTGTCATGGCATTGCTGCTTCTGTTTTTACTGCCCTGCCTCTCCAAAAATTCCCAAAGCTTCAAGACACCTTCTAAATGATCTGCAATAACCCACCGGCTGGGGGAAGTGATCACCGGTTGCTGCAATTGACCACCGGCTGCATGTGGGGTTTATCGGCACAAAACAAGGTCTTGGTCGGCACAATATCTCGCCGGCCGTGAAATTCCTGCAATGAGACAGGTTTGACAAAGAAGAAGACAAAGAATGCATGGCATGGGTTTTGGGGGACATGTAAGCATGGTCATTGCCTCCTATCATGCTTGGGGACTCAAGGAGGCAAGACCCTTGGTTCTTGGGCCACCACTAGTGCATCTTGATGCATGATAACCCTAAGAACCAAGGTTGCATTTTGATATGAAAATGTATGCAACACAAAAATGCTAACTAAGTCCCTATCATGCCAATATCAACGGCCTTAGTGACATGGGAATTGAGGTGTGCTTTGTCACTTGAAGTACAAACATCCCTCATTTCCCATACTTGGTTTGACACCCCAAACCAAGTGATGAAATGCAACTTATGCAAACATGCATCAACAATGCAACATGGCAATTTAAGATGCTAGCACAATAGGCATGCAAAATGCTAGAATATGCAAGGCATAAAAAAAAAAGGTCACGCAAAGAGGGATCAATTAAGCATAGAACTAGCATGTACTCAAGGCTTCATTGACCAAACATGCAACAACCATGAAATGAGCATACAATGGTGGACCAAACACAATGAGGCAGCCCTCAAACTCCTCTAAAACAGTGGCAAAATATGCCTCAAAACATGATTAAAATGCTACACAAGCATGCTAGTCAATGGACCTAAGTCTAAGGCACCAAAGAGAGTAACTTGACACCACTTACACAACCACTCATGGCATGCATCTAACAACCAAAAAAAAAACAGACTTTTAGTATGTGAAATGACACCCAAACCCCATATATGGCAGCCCCAAAAATGCGTCAAACATGGAAGCATGCACAATGCTCATTCCTAGACATACAAGAGCACACCTTTATGGCATGAAATAGGCTACACATGCATATATACAAGCATGATTTATGGACTGAAAAATGACCCTAGATGATGCCAAATCATAGGATCAAGACGAGTTAAGCATGCTAGGAGCCAAAACATACAAGGCTTACAAGCCTAAAGTACAAAACAACCATGTCAAGCACACTATTCATGGCAAAATCAGTGGCTCACAGCCCTTATACGTGACAAAACAAGACCAACATCCTCAAGATATTAGGCTAAAACATGGAGGCATATGAGGCTAAACACATGGCACATTTGTAAGCAAAGTAAAGCATTACTAAGCTAGCATGAAAGGCATGTTAAAGGCTACAAATCCAACCTAAAACAGAGATCAAACATGGCCTAAAACACACAGTAAAGCTCTGAAATGAGACTAAGAATAAGCAAGTATGCATGCTAGAGCTTCATACAAGCAAGGCTTACAAGCCAAAATACAAGACAACCAAACCAAGCATGCTATACATGACTAAATCAATGCCTCACAACCCTTATTCATGGTAATATGATGCTAATACCCTCATGGAACCAAGCTACAATATGCAAAGAACATGGCTCGAATGCATGGCATTCTTTTAAGCATAAGGGGACATTACAAAGCAAGCATGAGATACATGTTAAAGGCTATAAATCTAACCTAAAACAGAGATCAAACATGTTCCAAAACACTCAAAACAACTCTGAAATGAAGCCAAAACCGACCATGCACACATGCTACTTTTTAGGTCAAAAAAGAAGGCAAACAAGGGACAAAGGGGAGAGGGGTGTCTCTCCCCTATATGAGACTTGGAACCACCTTCCTCACCACTGAAAACCCACTGGTTTTCAGTGGTGAGAAGACCAAATCACCAAGTAAACAAAGCCTTAAGAAAAGAGGGCTAAAATGGCCAAAGCAAAGCCTAAGAAGGTGAGTTTTCACTCAAATCAAAAGGTGACCTTAATCAATGTTCTAGAGCAAGTAAAAACAAGAGTTTTTTCAGTTATATACAAAGCTCAAAACACAAAGCAAGATGGGTAGAAACTAGTTGCAAGAAGGGGGAATCTAAAGTAAAGTGTTTACCCTTGAAGATCCCTTGAAGAACAAAGGTTCCAGCCACTCTCTAGTGATCAAAACCAGCTCAAAACCACAGCAATCAACCTCCCAAGTCTCTCAATCTCGAGCTAAGGTGTAAAGGTGTGTGTAATGGTGCAAAAGTAAGGTAAAATCACACTTTTTGGCCTAAAATCACACACACAAGAGGAGAGAGAGGGAGAATATAGAGAGAGAAGATATATCACACAGATATATAGATATAAGCTCTGGTTTTGCCTTCCAAAATGCTAACCTTGAGCCAAGAGGAAGAGCTCTCCTCTTATAGGCAAGGAATACTTAGCCACTAAGCAAGCCAAGGGCTCATCCCTCCATACACGTGTATGGAGGGGAGCAAAAAACTTTACAGCTGCAAGAAAATATCTGATAAAGCAAGTGTACAGTGCTCGGCCGGCAAAGAGTACCATTTTGGAAAAAAATTGTGCCGGTCGGCACAAAAGAGTGCCGCTCGGCACAATAAAGTGCCGATAGAAGCTTCAGCCAGCCGGTGGCCTCTAGCCCCAGCCGGTGGTGTGTAGGGATGCCTCATAAGGCATTCCCTGCCCTTTCATGGCAAAACACAAGTGTTTGGTGCAAAACCAAACACAATGCCCAGTCGAGTTCGGAGATCCCGAGGCCGAGAACTCAGAGAACTCCCGAACTCCAAACGAACACAAACATAGATAATCACCGAGTGTTCCAGCAGTAACGCCCAAGTCTTGAGACGGTCAAAAATGGGGTGTCTACAATATCATTCATCGAGTATCCAAGCTCACCCTCTCCTTATATATATGCGGTGGCGAGCAAGAAGGCGGTGGCGCCTAAGATGTTATGTGCAAGATGTTTTGATTCATGTTTTATATCATCTTGAAGATTATGCTTCTTAGTTTGTAATTCATTTCTTTTGTATATTTTGGCTTGAGAAGCCTTTTGATCAAGATGTAATATGTAGTCCATTTTATTTTGTATTCAAGTTGTAAAACCATGTTAATATGTATGTCATTTCATTTGATCTATGCACAGCTCTTATAGACTACTTAGATTTAAATTTATTGCTTCCGCATATGTAAGCCCATATGTATACTCTGATTGTGTGTGAATCTTTGTAAGTTGGTCTTTGGTAATCTCGGATTACTGGCCTTCACAGCCCCATTCTACTAGGGGCGGAATAGGGTCGTGACAGATTGATATCAGAGCACCGGTTTCTTGTAGTATGTTTATTCACACACTTTGAGTCCTAAAGAGCATAGGATTTCCCTTAGAATGGTGTTAGGATTGCATCATATTGCTTGCTAATTGACAAGTTGTACATCATCTAAGTATACTTATTTGTTACTTGCCTACTTGTCTATTTGTTCATCTAGTTTAAGAGTCGCATTTTGCATACTTCTAGCATCATGAGAAGGGGTAGACCTCCAGTTAGCCGAGATCAATCTGAGGACAGGTTAGACAGATTTGAAAAGATGGTAGAGAGTTTGGCCCATGAGTTGAGGCAAGCAAGGCAGCAGAACACTAGTACTACATCTACTCAGGCTGAGCAAACAGATGGCCGACATGCAGTTCCACCTCCATCTCCTCCAGTGCCGCAAGTGCCTCTACAGCCAGCCTTGTACGGGGATGGCATGTTAACCTTGGTCAAAGAATTCAAGAAGATAAATCCACCAAAATTCCATGGAGGTATAGAGAAATGAAGGCAGAAGCATGGGTCATTGAGATGGAGAAGTTGTTCGAGATTTTTCCAAGCACCGACGCTCAGAAGGTGTCATTGGCAGCATTCACATTGGATGACGATGCTCGAAGATGGTGGATGATAATCCGAGAAGGCAATCTAGGTTTGACTTGGGCCAGATTTTTGGAGTTGTTTTATGACAAACATTTTCCCCTCAGTGTCCAAGATCGCAAGACCACAGAATTCCAGACTTTGACACAGGGTAACAAAACAGTGGCTTAATATGATCGTGCTTTCATCAAGTTGGCAAGGTATGCACCTCACATGGTCGATAACGAATATAGGAAAACTAGGAAGTTTGAGAGTAGACTTCGGGGACCAATACAAGATCGGGTTAATATGCTCAACATGCCGACTTATGTTGGAGTGTTAGATAAAGCCATCCTGGCAGAAGCTAACTTGAACAAAAGTCAGAGTTTGGGGGAGAATCAAAGAAAGAGGTAGACCTATGACAATCGCCAAGACCCGTGTGATGCCGAGAAGAAGGCAAATGTGGGCAGTTCCAACAACACGAATCAGGAAAGTGGCACTAGGCCGACATGTACAAGTTACAGGAAGCAACATTTTGGGGTTTGTTATTAGGTATCTGGAGCATGTTTTGAATGCGGTGAGATGGGTCATCATATTAAGGATTGTCCCAAGGTAAAGGCTAGAGATGGTAAGAAGAGATGAGAATTTGACATTTGGAGTTGTTTTTGGGGCAAGGTAACTTAAGTTTGGGGACCAAACTTCTCTAAGGAGGGTAGACTGTAATAACCCACATTCTTGTCTTAGTCATGTTCATGTGCATTCGCATGATTTTGTATTGTTAAGCTTGCATTTGTAGACTTTGACTTGTTTTGCCTAAGTAAAAGTCCCTGTCCTATTTTGTGCTTATGTGTTTTGTCTAAGTGTTATATGCATGTTTTGTTCTTTACTTGGTGTTTCAAGCCTAAGTCATGTTAAGCCTAGGTCACACCTTTGAACCTCCGGCACCTAGGTCGTTGTGCCTCAACACCTAGGACCATCTTGGAACCACTTTGGTTGACCTCCACCATCACCTATACATATTGGCCGAGATGTCATCATCTAGGCTGAAATGTGTATCATCTAGGCCGAGATGTTATCATCTAGGCGTCCTAGATCTTTGATCCTTTCACCTAGTGATCTTGTCCTTGGACTGGTATGACCTAAACCGAGGTGTGGCACATCTAGGTCGAGGTGTGACACAGCTAGGTCCAGTGTTATCCTTCCTACCCGAGATCATTGAGACCTTACTTGCCAAAGCCTATGTCCTAATTCGAGATCATTACCTTGTCAGAGTGCCCATGCCACCTTACTTGTTATACACACTCTGTCATACTCTTGTCTTGTCATTCTGGCACCTTTTTGAGGATATCCAATCCGGCGTTGCCACGTGTCCCAGCAGAGGGTTAAGTCAAGTACTAGCTGAGAACCCATATCATTTTGTGTCATACCTTTTGCATTGTAGAGAGAGAAGCTCTAGGAAGAGGAAGAGAAGTTTAGAGTGAGAGAGCTAGATCCCAAGCTTGATCTTTAGAGTTTGAACCGTTAGATCTGCGTTTTGAGGTTAGATTCTTGATCTACTCTTGCTGTTCTTTATGTTAATCTGATGACGTTGCATGATCTAGCACGATTCATGAGCCATGCATTGATTTAAAGTTTGTTTTAGAAAGAGAAAATGATGTTCATTTGTTCTTGAAGAAAAGCCTTGTTTTGATTCGAAAGTTTATACCAAGTTCCATGTTTTTGTGTTTGTTTTCATAAAATCTCCAAGTATGGGTACCTGGATCCATGTTTTTGAACTCATCTCATGAAATCTCAGATTTTGGAATAAAAGTTATGAATCTAGCATTCATGTTCTTCATGTTCTTCAAAGGAGGAAACCCAGATTTCCGGACTTCACCTTTCCCTAGGTGTGGTCACCGAGACCACTCTTGCCTAGATCTCACACCTAGGCCAAACATCATATCTCATCTTGGCCTACCTTGCATGATCACTTGCACCATTAGTCTATCTTGCATGCACACTTAGACTAACCACTGCACACCTAGGCCGACTATGGTACACCCTTGCCGGCACCTTGTAACACCTCGGCAGGTGACTGCACACCGAAGCCTAGGTAACCACACCTCGGCCAAGAGGTGTGGAACCTCGTCCAAGACCTGGTCGGTACCCAGTATCTTTTCCCGAGTTGAAAAATAGTGTTTTAACTCCTAGCACATGTTTTTCTTTGTCTTGACTTGGTTTTGGAAAGAAATGACGGGATCATTTTCATTTATGTAGAGCTTCTTTTAGGGATGCATTGCACAACCATCTTTGAGCATCTCTTCTTGCCTTCTTGAAATGCATTTAATAGTCTTTGTTATGTGATTTGTAGGTCTTGGATCCTTGCCCTAATCCCTACACCCGAAGAGCTATGTGAGTGGTATGTTTAATAAAGCTGTGTAAAAATGTTTTAATAAAAGCTTTGCTTTGCTTTGTTTTGGAAAAGTATTTGATCAAGCATGAATGATTATCCCTAGTTTTTGTATCAAGTATTATGTTTGTTTTGATGACATTCTTGGAAAGTCCTTGGTGCTAGGGGATTATAATGCAACTAGTACCATTGTTTGAGATATCTCCCTTGCCACCAACGGTCTTGTACGGGTGGGTTTGTCTAATCGATTCCAGGTCGATTATTCTTTTGTTTTGCCGCTGACGGTTTTCCGCGTGGGTTGTCTAACTGATTCCGGGTCGGCCACTGATGGTCGTGAACGGGTATGCTTTGATTCCAGGACGGTTATTCCCTTATTTTGTTCAGAATGTCATCCTTTGGTATTATGTAGATGTTATTAACATCCAAAAAGCTTTGAAAGACTTTGATTGATGAACTTGATTCATCCCATGTTTTGTACAAGTTATTATATGTATTGTTTTGATAAAGATCTCGGATATCATTCATTCAAACCTTTATTACTAATATCATTCACTGAGTATCCAAGCTCACCCTGTCTTTATATATATATAAGTGGCAAGCAAGAAGGCAGTGACACCTAAGATGTTATGTGCAAGATGTTTTGATTCATATTTTGTATCATCTTGAAGATTATGCTTCTTAGTTTGTAATTCATTTCTTTTGTATATTTCGGCTTGAGAAGCCTTTTGATCAAGATGTAATATATACTCTATTTTATTTTGTATTCAAGTTGTAAAACCATGTTAAGATGTATGTCATTTCATTTGATTTATGCACAGCTCTTATGGACTACTTATATTTAAATTTATTGCTTCTGCACATGTAAGCCCCATATGTATACTCTGATTGTGTGTGAATCTTTGTAAGTTAGCCTTTGGTAATCTCGGATTATTTGCCATCACGACACCATTCTACTAGGGGCGGAATGGGGTCGTGACAAGTCAGGTACTAGCTGAGAACCCATATCATTTTGTGTCATACCTTTTGCATTTTAGAGAGAGAAGCTCTAGGAAGAGGAAGAGAAGTTCTTAGAGTGAGACAGCTAGATTCCAAGCTTGATCCTTAGAGTTTGAATCGTTAGATTCGTGTTTTGAGGTTAGATTCTTGATCTGCTCTTGTTGTTCTTTACGTTGATATGATCACATTGCATGATCTAGCATGATACATGAGCCATGCATTAGTTTAAAGTTTGGGTTTAGAAAAAGAAAATGATGTTCTTGTGTTCTTGAATGAAAACCATGTTTTGATCCGAAAGTTTGTATCAAGATTCATGTTTTTGCATTTTGTTTTCATGAAATCTCCAGGTACGGGTACTCAGGTCCATGCTTTTGAACTCATATCATGAAATCTCAGATTTTGAATAAAGAAGTTACGATTTTAGCATTCATGTTCTTCATGTTCTTCAAGAGGAAATCCTGATTTCTAGACTTCATTTGCCTAAGTGTGGTCACTGAGACCCACTCTTGCCTAGATCTCCCACCTAGGCCAAGCATCGTATCTCACCTTGGCCTACCTTGCATGATCACTTGCACCTTAGTCTATCTTGCATGCGCACCTAGGCCTAGGAGACCATACCTCGGCCAAGAGGTGTGGGACCTCGGCCAAGACCTGGTTGGTACCCAGCATGTTTTCTCGAGATGAAAAACAGTGTTTTAACTCCCAGCACATGTTTTGCTTTGTCTTGACTTAGTCTTGAAAGAAATGCCAGGATCATTTACACTCATGTAAAGCTTGTTCTAGGGATGCATTTCATATCCATCTTTGAGCATCTCTTCTTGTCTTCTTGAAATGCATCCAATCGGATTTATTATGTACTTGTAGGCCTTGGATCCTTGCTTTAATCCCCACACCCGAAGAGCTATGTTCGTGGTATTTTTAATAAAGCTATGTTTTAATGTTTTGATAAAGGCTTTGCTTGTTTCGTTTTGGAAAAGTGTTTGGTCAGGTATGAATGATTATTCCTAGTTTTGTATCAAGTATTATCTTGTTTTGATGACATTCCTGGAAAGTCCTTAGTGCTAGGGGACTATAATGCAACTAGTACCTTTGTTTGAGATATCTCCCTTGCCAAGCGGTCATGTATGGGTGGGTTTGTCTAATTGATTCCGGGTCGATTATTCCCTTATTTTGTCAGGAATGTTATCCCTTGTATTATATTGATGCTAGTAAGCATCCCTTGAAGCTTTCAAAGACCTGATAGATGAACTTGGTTCATCCCTTGATTTGTACAAGATTTGCTATACATTGTTTTGATAAAGATCTCGAATATCATTCATTCAAACCTTTATTACTAGTATCATTCACTGAGTATCCAAGCTCACCCTCTCCTTATATAAACGTAGGTGACTGTAGACACTCCATTTTTGACCGTCCTCAAGACTTGAACGTCATCGTTTGAACACTCGATGATTATCTATGTTCGTGTTCGTCTTGAGTCCTCGGAGGTTTCGGCCGCGCGTCTTGCCTCAAGACCTCTCGACTTGTTTGTTTTGTGTTTGGTTTTGCACCAAACAGTTGTTGTTTTGCTTCTGAGGGTGGGAAATAGCTTGTTGGCCATCCCCACACCTCACCGGCCATGGCTTGAGGCCACCAGCCCTGTTTTATTGCCATCGGCCATTAGTGATGGCCGACCAGCACTATTTTTGGTCAACCGGCCATTTGTTTTGGTCGATCGGCCACTTTTTCTAGTCGGGACCCCTTGTTTTAGCTTCTTGAGGAAGCTTGAACCTTTTGAGCCCTTGGTTTAGCTTCTCCAAGAAGCTTGAACCTTTTGAACCCTTGGCTTAGCTTCTCCAAGAAGCTTGAACCTTTTGAATCCTTGGTTTAGCTTCTTGAGGAAGCTTGAACCTTTTGAACCCTTGGTTTAGCTTCTCTAAGAAGCTTGAACCTTTTGCACCCTTGGTTTAGCTTCTCGAAGAAGCTTGAACCCTTTGCTCTAGCTTCTCGAAGAAGCTTGAACCTTTTTTAGCTTCTTAGAGAAGCTTGGACCTTTGGGTTAGCTTCCTTGATAAGCTTGACCCCCTTGACCATTTTTATGTTAGCTTCTCTTAGAAGCTTGGCACCTTGCCTTGGCCTATATAAGGAGAGCCACTCCTTCCATTTCAAGGGTTGAAAAATCTGATATATAAGATATATATATCACACTCTCTCTATATCTCCCTCTCTCTCTACATTTGGGTGTGTTAGAAGGTTCAAAAGGGTCTTGTTCTTGGCCTATTGCACACCACTTCATAGCCACACACTTCCATCACCACTTGGAGGTTCTTGGAGCTTGTTTCCAGAGGTTGAGGGTTGCATTTTTGGGTCTAAAAGCTGCTGGTTCTTGCTGGTCTTCAAAGGTAACCCTTTTTCCCTCTTTATTCCCCGTTTTTGCACACACTTTTAGCCTTACTTTCAAGCATATTTGGGCTTTGTCATAAACTAAAAAAAGTCTTATTTTGAGCTCCTTTTGAAGTTTATTTAAGATCACTTTTGTGTTTGGGGTCGTTTACCCCCTCTTAAGTCTTGTTTGGCCCCATTTTGTGCTATTTCTGGTGAGCTCCGGGACCACTTTGTTTGGGCCTCCTCACCACTGAAATCTTGAGGGATTTCAGTGGTGAGGATGGTGGTTTGAGGTCCTAAGAAGGAGAGGGCCATCCCCTCTCCTTGTTGTCTTCAATATGTGCCATTTTTGCCTCATGTGTGAGCACCATTTTTAGGTTCATGTTGGCCATGTATTAAGTTGTATTTGTGCTTATTATGCCATGATATAGGACTTTTTGTGATTGGTTTAGACACACCATGCTTAGCTTGCATACATGTCTTGTAATGCCATGATTTGCCTTAACATGTGCCTAGCATTTAGACTACCATGCTCATGTGTTTTGGCCTAGCTTTGTGAAGCTTTTATGCTTGTTTTAGTATCCTAAGGGACTGTTTTTGGTCATTTGAGTCATCCATGCTTTGCTTTGTATAGCTACCATGCAAACTCTCTTGTATGCCTTGAGCATTGACCCCTCTAGCATGCCATCCTTGCATCATTTCAGTGGTTTGGAACCACTTGTCATGTTATTTCAGTCCTTGTGGCATGCCTATATGCTTGCATTTGATATCCCTTTAATGCGTTAAGAGGTTGTTGTTTTATGCTCCTTGTTTGGGCCCTTGTGCATGCTTCCATACTTAAGCCATTTAGATGCCATCTAGGTGGGTTTTGAGGCTCATTTTAGCATGTCACATCTCTATTTTCAGTCACTTAATTCATGCCATGTGTGGTTGCACTAAGTGTAGTTCAATGCTTCTTTGGTGAGCCTTAGGCTTTAGACCATTTGTTGTATGCTATGCTTGTCTTGTTTGCTTGGTTTGGCACCATCATTAACATGATTTTCAGAGCTTACATTGCATGCCATATGCCCATGTTGTTCCTCTTTTAAGTGTGCTTAAAAGTTGTCTCTATGTGCCTAAGTGTTGGACCTTGCACGCATGCCTATTTGTATGTGTTTTGGTTTCCATTCTTGAGCATGTTGGCCACTGTTTTGGACGTAGTAGAGAGCTGTCCAAGTTAGTGTAAAACTATCTTCACATGTTGTTGCTCGCATGTCTTGTATATGGTTGCATGCTTGCTCCATTTCATCATGTTATTACATGTTTGTGTGTTGTCCATGTTCATGTTTGCATGCTTGCCCTCATGTTCGTATTGTATGCTTAGTTCCATGCCTATGTTGCATTGCATCTTGCATGCATGCTTTGTCTCTTGACTAAGTGATAGAGATTGGGCTTTATGTGTTTGTTTGTGTGCATTACATTTGAAATCAAAATGCACAATTTGGCTTCTTGGGCCATCACGCATTGAAATGCATGATTGGTGGTCCGAGGGTCGAGTCCCAAACTCCATTGAGTCATGAACATGATAAGGAGTGGGTTGGTGCATACATTTGCTTAAAATGCATTGCTATGCCATGTTTTGCCCTCTGCTGCTGTCAAAACAAGTTTCTGCAGGAAGATTTGGCCGGCCGACCATTCTTAGCGCCTACTGACCAAATATGGATAGCCGAGAGCTATACTAATGGTCGATGACCATTCCCAATGGCCGGTGATGATTCCACTTGGTCGGTGGTGATCCACAGTGTCCATGGAGCATACCTTGGGAGTTGTGCAATTTTCAGAGGAGCAGAGCACGGAAAACAGAGGCAACATGTGTGATGGCGATGGATTTCCGGGTGAGACGGATCGAGCATGCATCATCTCATCATTCCGAGGCGGGGCTGCGGCCATCTTCCTTTTTTTAGTTAATTTGTTAATTAATTAGAAGTTTTGTAATATTTAATTAGCTAGAGTAGTTAATTATTTATTTGTTTTGTAATATTTATTCGGACCCTCCGAGCGAGGGCAATTGTGTAATAAGTGTAGGTGCGTGTGTGCATGTCTTCCAACCCCCATTTCTTTCTCCCTTTTACTTACCTGCTTTTGATGGTTAGCATTAGGTCATATTTAATGTAGCATACTTTATGCTATGCATGCGTGCATCCATACATTTGTCTTCCATGCACTGGGCTCGGCGCATCATACTAACTGCATTGTATTTCAATTCCAAGTTGAATACATGTTATTTGTAGCATCTCATATGCCATCTTAGATTAGCCGAGCCTATTCTAGCTGCATTTTGCCTGTGTTGCATTAGCCATCTTAACATGAACTAGGATCATGCATTGATTACTAACTAGTTTCTGTTTTGGCTTGGAGTACTAGGTAAGCTTTTATGCTTTAGCATCCTTGCATGCGTATGAGTGTTTGCCATGACAGCATGCTTGCCATGAGGCTAATTGTTTATGTGATATAACTACCTGAATGCCTGTGGGTGAAGGTTGGATTGTTTGAATTGGAATAATTCATTGAAATCCGTATTTTAGCCTACTTGCGAGTAGCAAATCTCAAACCATTTTCAAACAAATGGATATGCAATGCTTTGTTCCAAATTAGGCGATCTAGTCTATACTTTTGTGTTGTGCGCATCACATAGTAATTCTAGCTAATTAACCGGAATAAGAACGCATGTGTTTTCAAAAACGAGATATCATGGTTAGTAGAGGCCGATCTTCGGATCGGGCGAGAGGGGGTGCTCATAGCTGACCTTCCCCAATCGTACACAAGTTCCCGAGCCGAGGCAACTTTGGTGATGACGGACACGTGGCCTTAGGCAAACGAGTCAGGGTTTCCTAAATTCCCCCATTAAAAAATATTTAGGTGGCGACTCTGTATCTAGCAAAACAGTCCATGTTTGGCATTTCTTTACAAAAATCTGTTTTCTAAAACGATTTGCCAGATTTGGACTCTTTGGTTCAGATTTAGAACCGTGGCAATTGAGTCCGAACTGTAGCACTGAGACCCTCACCCAGGGCGCGTCTACAGTGATGACCAAGAAGGCGGTGACACCTAGATGTCATTTGCAAGTTGTTTTGGATTCATGTTTTGCTAGCATCTTGAAGATTATGCTTCTTAGTTGTAATTCATGTCTTTTGCATATTTCGGTTTGAGAAACCTTTTGATCAAAATGTAATATGTACTTTATTTTATTTGTATCCAAGTTGTAAACCATGTCATGATATATGTCATTTCATTTGATCTATGCACAACTCTTATGGACTATTTAGATTTAAATTTATTGCTTCCGCATATATAAGCCCCATATCTATACTCTGATTGTGTGTGAACTCTTGTAAGTTGGCCTTTGGTAATCTCGGATTACTAGCCATCATGGCACCATTCTACTAGGGGCGGAATGGAGTCATGACAAATATCCAAGAAAATCAACGAATTCAAGAACTTCCACCACAAGAGGAACAAGTCAACATAGAGCCTGTAGCTCAAGTCCTAATCGAGGCTACAGAATTAAGAAGATCCTCACGAGCTAGAAAGTCAGCAATTTCTGGTGATTATTTTATATACTTAATGGAGCCTGATTTTGACATCGGACTTAAAGATGATCCTATTTCATTTTCCAATGCCATGAATATGGATGATTCTAAATTATGGTATGATACCATGAAGGAAGAGTTGGAATCTATGGCTAAGAATCAAGTTTGGGAAATTGTCGAATTGCCTGAAGGAGTTAAAGCTGTTGGCTGTAAATGGGTCTATAAGACCAAGAAAGACTCAAATGGTAATGTCGAACGATATAAGGCCATACTTGTAGCCAAGGGTTTTACTCAAAGAGAAGGCATCGATTATCATAATACATTCTCTCCGGTTTCTAAGAAAGATTCATTTCAAATTATCATGGCATTAGTAGCTCATTTTGATTTAAAGCTACATCAAATGGATGTGAAAATGGCATTTTTAAATGGGGATCTTGAGGAAGAAGTATACAGGAAGCAACCTGAAGGTTTTTGTTCTGATAAAGATAGTCACTTAGTTTGCAAGCTCAAGAAATCCATATATGGACTAAAACAAGCTTCCTGACAGTGGTATTTAAAGTTCCACAACGTTATTACTTCATATGGTTTTTACGGAGAATGTTGTGGATAACTGTATATACCTTAAGGTTAGTGGGAGCAAATACATTTTTTTAGTTCTATATGTGGATGACATTTACTTGCATCTAATGATTTAGGATTGTTGCATGATACTAAATAAGTTCTTTCTCAAAATTTTGAAATGAAGGATATGGGTAAAGCTTCTTATGTCATTGGCATAGAGATTCACAGAGATGGGTCCAAAAGGACATTAGGATTGTCTCATAAAGCCTACATTGAAAGAGTTTTGGAGAAATTCAAGATGAGTGATTGCACTCCTAATGCAGCACCTATTTTAAACGGTGACAAATTCAGTTTAAGTCAATGTCCAAAGAATGATTTGGAAAATGAGCAAATTGTTAGCATTCCCGATGCGTCTGTCGTAGGCAGTTTAATGCATGCTCTGGTTTGTACACGACCTGACATTGCATTTGCAATTGGGATGCTTAGAAGATACCAAAGCAATCCAAGAATGGAACATTGGAAGGATGCAAAGAAAATCATGAGATATTTAAAGAGAACCAAGGACTACATACTTACTTACAAGCATGTTGACTGTCTTGAGGTGGTTGGATATTCAGACTCGGATTTTGCGGGTTGTCAAGATTCCAAAAAATCCACTTTAGGATATGTCTATCTGCTAGCAGGTGGTGCTATTTCATGGAAGAGCGCCAAAGAGACGATAATTGCATCGTCAACAATGGAAGCAGAGTTTATAGCATGCTTTGAAGCAACATCACAGCCTATTTGGTTAACGAATTTTATCACAAGGTTTCGAATTGTGGATTCAATTTCTAGGCCATTAAAGGTTTACTGTGATAATTTGGTTGCGGTTTTCTTCTCTAACAACAACAAAAGTGGTAGCTGAAGTCAGCATATTGACATAAAGTATCTTGCTATTCGAGACCGTGTTAAGAAGCAAGAAGTCAGCATTGAGCATATTAGTACCAATGTGATGGTTGCAGATCCCATGACCAAAGGTCTTTTTGTAAAGGTGTTTTCAAAACACGTTTTATTTTGTTTTGTCATGACATTTTGATTATTATTAGTGAAAAACATCATTTTGTGCACTTAAAGTATTTGTGATGCTATGCAGTCCATTGTGACTATAGATCCATAGGGATCATTGGACCCAGAATAACTTATTAGAAGTTATTCATAAAGAATGACACCACATAAAGTTGAATGTAATACAATGTAATACATGGAAGGAAATACTTAATTGGTAGAGTATAACCGCCATGATTCGTGTATTATAACTCTAAGGTTTGGATATTTTTATTTAATGGCCATAATCAGTTTGTTAGTTACTCGACAGTCAACAACGTGTGTTATACGTGCCAAGTAGAAGAATGTAAGAATATCCATAAAGTGGCCCATATTTATTTATATTTATTATATATTTAATTAATGTAATGGTATTTATTTATATTTATTATATATATTTAATTAGTTTAATGGTTAATGGGTAACTAACGTCTGTTCAATATCCTATATGATGGTTTCATGGACGTTACAACTTCCCTGATGGTGAGAAGTTATAAGGAGTTACACTTGGATACGGGTCCAAGCCTATCTATATATATGCATATGATAGCCATCAAACACAGACGTGGTTTTGTGAATAGAATAGGTTTGAAACTATCTTCCTTCCACTTTTTCCATATGATTCTGTAAAAGTGTTCAGTGAATGGGTTTTGTTTATACATTCAAGATTTGATCATTCAAGGATAAAGATTCAAAGGCTTGAACATCATGGCAGGAGGTATTCTTCTTTCTGAATTAATATTATTTTAATTCTCACAAAATCTACACCATTGGATTTGTTTGGGCAGACCTACACCGTTGCCCCGTAGGGAATGAAAGAGAGAAGTTAAGGAGGAGATCTTAACTCATCACGTTGGGCCGAGCACACATTAATTTATTGAGTCTAATTTTTATCTCATGATAAATAATACAAGTAATGCATAACTAATAAAATATGACCTCTAAACTTACTCACTACATGATTACCCAGTAGAATAGTAAAATATATCATGCCAATTCAGTGGTATAATGTACCAATTACTTCAGATATTTTCTCTACTAAAAATTCGATACAAAAGCCCGGAAACCTTCTTTTAGATTATGAGAAATGATTTTAACTATTAAATTTTCCAAGTATTTTACGAAAAAAAATCTTATTGTTAAAAATCATAAATTTGGAATGATCTCATTTTAATATTTAACTTAGTCTCCCATATTCTTAAACCGCTATAAGATTATGGGAGCACTGAATAAGTCATTTATATATCATACCAATGTAAGGAGTAGTTTTTTTTGATGATTTTGAAATATTACTCCACACTATTTATCATTTGACACTTGTCAAGTTATTTTTCAAAATCTTAACAAAAAGTACCAAGTCTCACAGTTTTAAGAAATAAATATCAAATTAAAGCACCATATGAATTTGTTCCATGACCACCACATAATTTCTCCCAATCATTAGCTAAAATAGTGAAATAGTAATGATGTACAGCAGTAGAGTTGAAGTTTTAATGTCAACTCTAATGATGTAGTCATACATAAAATATCTATATATATAAAATTATAAGTCAAAATATCAACTCATAAGGTGTGACTCACCTCTAGAGCTCCTCATTTAGAGGTTTGAAACATTTTTTATAGTGAAAAGTTATCTACTAGTCCTGAGATATGGCCAAGTAGAGTCCCATGAGTATTGTAATTAGTGGAGGGAGTGAGATCCATGATTTTGTATTGAGGGCTGGTTTGACATGTTATAAAAAGGCAAAAGTCAAAAAGTTAACAAAAAAGCAAAAACGTTATTACTATTTATAAATTAAAAATATAAAAAAATTGCTTTACACAAAAAAAGTACAATCCAACTTTACATAGGTGATGGTACTGAAGTGATGGGGAAAATTAAATACATACACTGTAATGATACAAATTACAAATTAGATATATATATTCATTAAGTTGGAGGGTACTATTGGGCCCTTGGGGCCCACCATGGGTTTCATTTCGATAATTCAAACCATTTGATGTGTAGAACTTGTTGAGTACTATATGTCTGTAAAAAATCACGTTGATTAGATATGAATAGATATGTGATCAAATCAGATTTTTGTCAACCGTTTATTTTTCACCATTCATTTTTTTCATACAAAATTGTTTTGATCACATAGCTATTGATATCTGATCAACGTGATTTTTTGTAGGCATATAGTATTCGACGAGTTCTACACATTAATCGGTTCAAATTATCAAAACTGGACCCGTGGTGAGGCCCCATGGGCCCAACAGTACCCGTGAAGTCTCATGCTATATATATATATATGTATATATATGTTCTGAAGTTATCACCATTTGCAGGGCAATCCGTATTGTCCTTCAATCAGCACTGTCACTGAGTCTAAAACATAGGGATAATAATGTAAATTTGCTATTTTATATAATATTTTAATACATATTTTTTCGTAAAAAGACAAAAAGTTATCCCAAACACACATATTTTTTCTGTCTATTTTTCTCACTAAAAAGTCAAAAAGTGCACTTATTTAAAACACCCCAAACAACTCCTGAGTACTGGGAACAATAAAGAGACATAACATTTAGGGTAAATTACAAACAAAGCCCGCTAAGGTTTACTTAAATTACAAATTACCCCATATGGTTCTAGAAATTACATTATACCCCTAAGGTTTCTAATTTCATAACAAATATATCGTTTTATTAATAAATCATCAAGTTAATTAACAGTTTTAATAATGTTAAAATTTTATTTCAATTAATAATTTAGATAATTTTATTATTGTATAGGTGAACTGTTAAAAATTTTCTTTTTCAATTAATTATGTTAAATAAAAAATTATCATAGGGAGGTATTTGTAATTTTTCAAACTACATGGAGCAATTTGTATTTTAAGTAAAACTCAGGAGTATTTGTATTTGTAATTTACCCTAACATTTAATAGTTGGTGAGAGTATTGCCATGTGGTGCCACACAACTAGGGTGTGCACGGTATGTTTGAAACAATTTGAGAGTAAAATTATAAATTAAAGAGTAATGTTAGGAATACTAAATTTTCTATCAAATATATTTTCATATATAATTACTAATTTATAAAAAAATTCATATTTTAAATCTCTCTCGTATTTATTTTTATTTTGATATTTTATTAGAGGTTGAAAAAAATTATGTATTAACCATAACAGAACGGAACGATTTTAAAAGAGAATTATAAATTTTCAAGTTTCATCTGCTCGTAAGTAACAAATGTGATCTATGCAAATCAATACGAATTGGATGGTAGTTTATACAACCTTACTCACAATCACAATTGCCTAATATATTTTTTCTAAATAGCTAGGTTTCAACTTTTATCATTAAATTCCCGCAAGTACAAGTACGAATTCACGAATTTTAAAATTCTTTGTTGGCAGGATAAGGAGTTTTTATTTTATTTTATTTTTAAATGAGTTCTTTAATAATATATATTGTTGGACAGATTGGTTATAAAATGGGGGTGATTAAGATGTCATGAAATAAATAGTAGTGTTATATAAATAGTAGTGTTATATATAAATTGAAAATATAATACCGAACACAAGAGTTACAATTACAAGTACGTCAATTATCCATTATGAAAAAATAGATAAATTTGTGTAAAAATTAAATGTTAGGTTTGGATCTTGAATACTCTGAGGCCAAAGAAAATGATGGAAAAGTAAAATTGCTTAGGCCATGTTCAATTATTCATTAGATGTTTCATCAAATTTAAATTTAAATTTAATGAAAAACACGTTAAAACCAAGTTTCAACCGTTTTATCAAATCGATATAAAATGAAGAGAGAGTTAAAATTTTTTATCAAATTAAGAGAGTTTTATCTTTTCATCAAATTTATAGGTGGCTGTTGGGCCAAACATCCGTTCGGACTTCCTCCTAGATATCCTCACAGACAACTGGCTTTTCCTTATCTAAACATCAAATTTCACCAATGGTCGGATGTTCGCTCAGATGTCCTCGCGGACAATTGGACTTGTAACAAGATTTGATGAAAATTTTAAATTTACCATTAGAATGCATGATATCATAACAAATTTTTCATCAATTTTTTATTCAAATTTGATGAAGCGTTAGAGATACTCTTACACATTGATATTTATTTATTTTTATTTATTTATTTTTTCAATCATAACCAAACAAATTTTTTAATTATTGTTATTATTATTATTATTTTTTTACAAAGCTATTCATTCTCTTCTTATTTTCTAATCCAATGAAACCAGTAATTTTTCAAAAAGAAAAAAAAAAAAAAAGGAATTGCATTTATTTTCAAATTTTCATTTTCATGCAATTATGTGCTCAAAAAAAAAAAAAAAATAAATAAATAAAAAAATTCATGCAATTATAATTATTATTATTTTAAAATTTGATGTTTCATAGAAAACTTGTCCCGAAAAGTATTTTCACACATAATTTCTCATTTCAAATTAGTTTTATTTTATTGCATTTTCCGAACAAACAACGGTAGTTTATTTTCAAAAATGACACCACGCATGTCCATAATTAACTCGTTAATTTTTTAATTTTATTTTCCCTTCCTATTTTCCCATCCTTTTTCTCTTTTCTTTCCCTTTATCCAAACACAATTTTAATTATTTTAGCAAATGGAAAATGGAAAAGATATGTCAATTTAAATTCAGCAGTGGTGTAAAGTTGAGTGGTTGGAAGTCTCTATCTGTTCGTGCAATCAGTTAAAAGAAGAGTTTGGAGGCTGCGAGTCAAAAGAGCTAAGCTTGTGGGCCCATTGGGCTGGCCCACTTCCCCAACCCCCCGATCCCCCACTTTGACGAAAGCACACTTTGACGAAACTTTTTCAGAAGGGTCCCGAGCAGAGGACACAATGTGGCCGAGGAGTGTACCACAAATTATTGAATTGATTTGCTTGTTATTTAAATGTATTATAAATTATAATTTTATTTTAAAATGTAAGTTGTGAAAAAATATAAGGTGTATTAAAAGTTATTATAATTTTAAATAATTTAATAGATAGCATTGAGAAATTAGACATATTGAACGATTTTTTAAGTACAAATAGAAATGTCCCCAATCATAATTTTAAAAATCAGCTAGTACATAGTGTATCAGCCAATACGTATTGAAAAATCAAGGACCCATTACGGATACCAACCAGTATACCGGTGTGAACGAAAATGGCTAGCAAATCAACTGGTTCCTGTTTTGTAATGGGTGTCACCGTTACACAAGCTATTATACAAGTCGCGACGGGCCGATGCTCACCGTGATGGGAAAGAAAGTGGTGAAAAATAATTGAAAAATTTTACGGTCGCGACACCCGATTTTTGATACGTACTTGCTGATATTATCGATAATGATACTCAAGGATCGGTAACGATACTCAAGGATCGATATTATTATGTTACCTGATATTGCAATGTAGAACCGTGCCGCAATGCTCACCTCAATCTTATGCTTGCTTATGGATCCTCACCACTCCATCGCCATCACTAACACCCCTTCGCAAAGTCGGCTTTGGACATAAGCCGACAAAATAATCACTCTAAATCAGGGCTGGGTATATATCCATCCGACTCACTAAAATTGGATAGTCTGAATCAATCCGTCACAAAATGGGCAGTTTCAATAGTCCGAACGGACGGAGGTCAATGCATTTTTCTCAATCTACCTAACTTCGGCTGAATGATGGATGAGAGACCATTTGATGCAATCCGATTTGCGAGCACCCTACTTTGAACTCTCAAAAATTGTGTGAAAATTAGAGTCCCAAATTAATTCCAACCTTCATATACTATGCTGGAAATTAAAATATTTTTATTAGGAGTCACTCAAATGGAGGGGCAAAACCAAAGTCAGAAGGGTCACCAAAAAAATAAAAATAAAATAAAATATGATGAATTCAACTAACTACTACTAAAAAAAACAAAAACGAAAAAAAAAAGAGTAATGTTTAATTAATAATTTTGTAGTTAGTTATTCATTGAAATGGTTGGTGTCTTCATTCTTTTTTTGACAGGTTTATTATTGATAGGGCTTGGAATAGACATAAGACCAAGGCGGGAGCAACGTGGGTTGGAGTGGATAGGAATGGAAAGAAGTTGGTATGGAAGAAATTCTCGTTTATCGCATCATCAGCCTTGGTAGCGGAAGCTAAAGCTTTGCTTAGAAGTAATTAAATGGTGTGTAGAACAATGTGAAAGTAGTCAACATACACACAGACTCTTTGTTGTTAGTTCAAAGATTGCGAAATAGTAGCAAGATGGAATGAGATCTGACAAATCTTTTGCAAGATATATGTTATTTTTGTAACGGGCCATTACTTGACAGTGGGACACAGAAAAAATAAAATAAAATAAAATTAAAATACAAAAACATGAGGAATGCAAGTGAATCTGTGGTGGAGTGCAAATGAAAAGCTGTAGGTGTGCAAGTCTCACTTATACTCCTCCATATTTGTGTAATTTTTTTTTTGTTTCACTGTCCAACTATTATGTAACTCCCCCTTTTTGTAATATGTTAGATCATTTTTGTATTACAAAAGTCACTAGACAAGATGTAAAGGGAGTGCATATGCTGGCTAAGGTAGCCTTAGTAGAAGGCTGAACGATTATACTTTATTTACATATATGTTATTATCCTTTGTTCTAAATAAATAAATAATACAACATAGTTATATTTAATTTTTTAAATAAATTTTGTATAACTTCTATTTCTATATATATTTTTATTTTCTAAATAAAATAAATAATTAGAATCAGTTTCAGTTTTATGTTACTAATTTTCCTTGCAATTTATCAATTATTTTTAATATCAAAATGAGTGTTTATTTTAGTATCTTATAATTTAATATATATCATATAAAATCATCATATGATAGCTACACTTTTATAACACGATAAGACTAAAATTATCAAAATACACAAATAATTTAACTAAAATTATTATATATAATTAAGATTTTATTGAACGATAACGCTACGATTATCAAAATAAATAATTAGAATCATACTTTAATTTTAAATTACAATTAATATTATTTTTTTGTAACACATACATTGTAAGATAAAATATTATTTTAAAAAAAATTAACCCGTATATCGCACAGATCAATTGCTAGTTAAAAGAATAAAATGCATAATAAAAATATATATGATACACGCCCAATAAATGTGTGTACAAAACACTCTTCCATATAAACGACCCCAACTTGAAAATTTGCTTAAGACGCCAAAAGGTTTAGGTCCCTTGTTGCTGGTACCACCAATACCACCATCTCTATGGTGTACACTATTGTTGTTGTGCTATCTCCCTTTGTGCTCAGACATCCACCCGATCACGTTACTTCAGTTTTTATTTTATTTTATTTATTTGTTTATTTATTTTTAACATGGTAAGCTACAGTTTGGAATGTGGGAAACCTTTTATGTGCTTTAGTTCAATAGGACAAGTGACAAGGTGGTGTTCTCATTAGATGGAATTTGGGCGAGTGGTTGTCACACAATGTTTTTATATAATATGAGATAAGATTTCACAAGCATGCAATTTATTTTTATAAGCAACTAGGTGACGACCATTATTCCAAATTTCAATTGGAGGAGTCCAATAATTACACATTGGACAAATCTTAGACTTACTAGAACTATACAATATTACTCAAAATAAACATACCATTAAACCATAACTTGCGAATACTAAAATATAGGAGGACGGGCAAACATGCCTAGAGAATAGGGATGGCAATTTAAACCCGGCCCGACAGGGACCCAATCCCCCGATCTCGATTTGAGCGATTTTTCCCGAAAAATATCCCCAACATGGAGGGGATGGTGTTAAAAAATTAATCCCCGATCGGGCTGGCCGGACGGGATAAATGTTTCACCAGACTGCATTCGCACTGCATTCTTCCTCGCCCGCCCCCGCCCCCGCCCCCGCCCCGCTTCCCGATGTAATATTACTATTATATCCGCACACACATATATATATATATATATATAAACACACCCTAAAACACACACAACCTGTGTGAGTTACACCGCATCTCTCTCTCTCTCTCTCCCCGCGCCGATCTCCCTCCCCGTACCGATCTCCCTCCTCTTCTCTCCCGACCGATCTTCCTCCTCTACCCGCCGATCTCTCGCCGATCTCCCGCCTCCTCTTCCTCAGTTCGACTGCCGATCGAGACCCCCCTCCTCTCCAAACTTTGCCTCAAGCACAGCCCTAAGAGGCTGGCCATGGCGGCTCTGTTGGGGCTGATAAGGAAGAGATGATTCGGCTGCCATTGTTGACACTCTTGTGTGCTTGTTCTTGACCCCTCTCCCTCTCTCTGTGAATGTTTCAGATTGTTTATTTTTTATTTTTTTGAATGTTTCAAATTTTTTATTTTTTGCATCTGAGCTCCGATCTGTTCAATTTGTTGAATATATATGTTAAATTTGATGTATGGGTGTGTTGTTGTTGATGATGATGAACAAATATGCTCAGATGATCTGTTTTTGAATATCTGTTGTTGAATCTGAGTCAGATTTGTTGTTGAATATCTATTTATATATATATATATATATATATATTTTTTTGACCGGGGAATCTTCGGGGTTGAGGAAACCTGATCCCCGTTAGGGGTAGGGGGCTGGGGCGGTAATAGGCTCCCCGTCGGGGATTGGGGTCGGGGACGGGAAAATTTCTACCATTGGGGATCGGGGACGGGGAGTGTGATCCTCGGCCTCGCCCCGGCCCGTTGCCATTCCTAGAGGAGAATGAATAGGTCACTTAATTAAAAGTTATGATTAATTACCCAATTTTAGCCTTTTAATTGAATTCTACCGTACAAAGTAATTACATAATAATACAAAGATTTAATGTGAAATTTTTTAAAAAGAAAAACTACGGTCCTAATGCCCCATTTATTTTGAGAGGTAAAATAGAGGGGATTCATAATGAGAGAATTAATAGTGAGGGGATTGTTAATGAGGGGATTGATAGTGAGGGGATTAAGAAAAATTGTGTTTGTTTTGATGATAATTGTTAGTGTAGGAATTGTTAAATTATTTTTATATAAAATAATAAAACAAATAAAAAAATATAAAAAATTAAACATTAATATTTATAAAAAAAATTCTCAATATATAAAAAATAAAAAACATAAAAAAATTTCTAATTCCCCCACTATTTTTCTAATACCATCTCCCCAACCTCCATCTCAATCCTCTCCCCAACCTCCATCTATATCACCTCCACCATCCTAATCCCCTCCCCAACCCTACAAACAAACACAATACTAAATAACACCTCCACCATCCTAATCTCCTTCCATCTATATAACCCAAAACAAACAGGCTGTAACACTCAAAAGAAATCTACTAAAAGATTACAAAATACAAGTACAATCCGAAGGACTTACAATAGTGTACCTAGGTTTTCCTAACTCTATTGAATCGTAGATAGTTACTTCATGAGTATAACTTGATTCAATTAGCCTTCTTAATCTTCTGGATACCATGAAGCAACATGCCTCAATCTCCATTCTCAAACGACTCCATTTACCCATCGACTTTGTGTGTAGAACACAACAACGCAAACTTTTGATGTTTTTTGACAATTAACTAAATTTTCTCCCAAAGATCAAAATATTCACTCAGCATTTTTCTAGAATTTCTAAAATTTTTACTGTGTAAAAACAATGGCTGGAATACTGAAAAATGAAACGGCCAAGTCTTTACTAACAAATTTAGTATCTAAAACCAATTTAGGAAGGTTTTTGTGAAAATTGAGGCGATCATCGATCTTAACTAGAGAACAATCGATTACGTTCTAAAACAGATCAATCTCTTGTCCATCACTAGCTACTGGACTAAAATCATTTCTAAAGCGATTGCTTTCATGTTGATTGCTTGCTTCTATTTGCTATTGTTAAATAGGTGATCGACCACACCTAAAGGGGATCGATTGCTTTGTTTAACGGAGTTCATTTTGTACACCTTTTCCAAGGAAGTTTTTTGCATTTTTTTAAACTCTTTTTCTGAAAAATCTTTCTCAATGCAACCAAAACAAATATGCAAACCTTAACTAAGTGAGTAATGGAGCTAAACATTAAAATTGATGTGTTGGACTGACTGAATATGATAAATTATAAAAATAACTTCACACAACTAAAGTATTCAAATACTGTATTACAAATCGATTTTATCCACAAAAATTGTCCATTCAAAATATTTATTACGCAAAAGCATCATTAATTCAAATTTTTTTAAAAAATACAAAATTTCACAATCTTTCTATTTGCTGGATGCTATCATGATAACATTTGCCTTCACAATCTAACCTTGCACAAGGTGCTCTCACACACATGCGCGTGCGCACACACATATATACTGAAAAATAGACATATTGTGTGTCGTTTAAATGATAAGAATCTTCTTTAATAGATGTAAGGTCTTGGTTTCGAACCTCAAGAAAAAACTTCAAAATACCAAATCTAAGGGCCTTTTTTACTAGACATAATGTCTTGGTTTCGGGTCTAATGCAAAGGCTTCAAAACACCAAGTCCCTCCTTAAACAAGACTCTTTTTGGATTTGAGAAAAAAAAAACTCTTATTACTTGAACATTACACAATATGTATGTCCTCTTTCCAATATATATACACTAAGAGGTACTATTTTGTTTTTGTAGTAACTTTTTTTCCCATTTATGGTCTCACTTTCTCCGTTTCATCCACTTTTTTGTTCCCCTCCCTTTTGGGAAGATAAGGACCAAGGTTACCAAATTAACATTCAATCTTTGCTCAATTGATTGCTGGTTTTATAAGATACATGTAACATGAAGTGAAATGCATTACATTTTCTTTTTCACAACATATATATATAGAGTACAAAAATGAATTTTTATCTGATTTTTGTACAAAAACAAGTTTTCACATGTATTTATTTATGTAGACTCGTTATCTTTATGTTGAGTGATAAAAAAAAAAAAAAAAAAAAAAAAAACATAATAAATAACATAATCAATGTAAATGATATGTAAAACGTTGATTAAAGATTTTGATCCATACATGCATACAGGGTTCATTTTAGTCCAAGTAAGTTTGTAAACTAGGCGAGTTGAGTCAAGTAGTGAGTTATTAGATTCTGTTTGGCCAAATTCATAATCTGGTTTCAGTTTTTATTATTTTGTTTTTCAAAAAACTAATTAATATAGTGGGAAAAATAAAAAATTTAATAACACTCACCATTTTCATGCAACTTTAATTTTTGTGGCAGCAAAAATAATTTTTGAAAATTTAAAAATTAATTTCATTTTTTTTTCAAAAATTTCAGAAAACAAACCAAACAAGTATTTGAGAAATTCCCAACTTACATTATTATTATTATTATTATTATTTCAATTTTAATTTTTGGTTTTTAGTTTATTTCCTTTAAACTGGACCCTTGCAATTTTGAGTTGGCTCAAATTCTACTTCCAGCCCATACCTGTATATTAAAAACCATGGCAGCCCATCAATTAGCCCATACAAATTAGACCACCACAGTAGTGTTCAGTTTCTTTGTTATTGCTGCCAAAGCAAAGAAAATTTAAGAAGATGAATTTCTTTCAATCGTAGCCAATTTTCTAGGCTTCCAAACAGTCACCAACTTATGCTAGAGTCTCAAGAGAATATGAAGTAGTGCCTAAAATTGAAGGCAACCTGTGGACTCGCCTTTTTCTCGCACCCCGCCTTTTGGAAAAAGTTTGAAAAGAAAGCCTCACAGTTCGGACTTGTGCGATTCTGAATCTAGTCTCACAAATGCAATGTGAAACTGATAAACACCAAAGAGTCCAAATCCGACAAACCTTTTTGAAAAATTGATTTTAAATCAAATAATGTTAAAATTGGACTGCTTTACAAGATACATAGTCCCCACCTAAATATTTTATTTTGGGAAAATTTAGAAAACCTTGACTCGTGCCAAATGTCATGTATCCGTCATCACTAAAGTTGCTTCGGCTCAGAAACTTGGGTACGAGGGGGGAAGGTCATGAAATGAACACTCCCGCTCGCCCAATCAAAGATCGGCCTCTACTAATCATGATATAATTTTTATGAACATTATGCGTTCTTATTCTGATTATTAAACTAGCCTTACTATGTGACGCGCACAAGCAAGTATAGACTACATCGCAAGAATTAGAACATTTCAAGTCATGTTTGTTTTGCGAAAATGGTTTGAATTTGCCACCCTCAAGTGGGTTTAAAGATGCAGATTTGCCACCAAACATAATGGACTTAAAACATGATTTGCCACAACAAAGTAGGCTTAAAACACACATTCGTTGAATTATTCCAATTTAAACAATAAGCCTTCACCCACAGGCATTCATGCAATTTAGCATTTAAGAACATAACCTCATGGCAAGCATGAGTACTCCATGCCAAAACAAAAATTAGTTAGAAAAATGCATGAACCTAACTATACAAGATGTCTGATGCAACACATGCAATATGATGTAACTAAATAGGCCTGGCTACTTAATCATGGTATTTGCAACATTTTGATAGCATGCTTTGAAACACGTATTCAAAGAAGTATTGAATCTGCAATGTAGTTTGAATGATGCGTCGAGCCTTGGTGCATGCAATACAAATGAATGGATGCAAGCATGCGATATGCTAATCGAAATATGATCCCTAATCTAACCATCGAAAACGATTAAATAAAAGGGAGAAAGACGTAGGGTTGGAAAACATACACACACACGTACACTTATTATAACATTACGCCCTCACGAAGGAGGGTCCGAATGAATAAGCTACGCTAATCTAAGCTAAGCTAATCAAATTAATCTAATTTAAACTAATTAGACTAATTATTACAAATCAAATGAATAACTAGCAAACTAATTATTAATTATTACAACACTTTAATCAATTAGTAAACTAATTAATTAAAACAAATACACACTAACTAAGCATGCAAGGTATTTAAGCTATGCTACCACTGCTTCGCCTCAGGAAGTGGGAGATGCATGCGCTTGGTTGTCGCCCCGAAAAATTCTCCGTTTTGCTCTCGAGAGGCTCTGTTTACAAGGTTGAGCACCTTCCAGGATCTTTCTACTCAACCTTATCAAGTATTTGCTGAGGGTTACACCAGTAGCCTGCCGACCATGGATGGATTCTGCCGGCCATAAATAAAGCCTTGTCGGCCATTAATGAGGTATTGCCGGCCACTGATGCTCTGGGTCACCACACTGCAATAGAGCAGAAACAGAGCAAAATGAAGGTTTTTCCAAGGGTATGTTTGTATTGTACCCTCCTTATCATCTCAAAACCTCAAAGGAGTGGCACACTTGGATCCAAAACCACCAATCAAGTAATTTCATTGCATGATGGCCAAAGATCCAAGTTGTACAATTTCAATAAATACACAAATATGACTGGAATGACCACCACCCTATCATGCATGATCAAGGGCAATGCAAACCTAGGAAAATGACACATTTCATCACTATTGAGTATGAAATGTCCCATTTGCCTTGTGTTCAAATTAACGTCTGATTTGAACACGTGCAATGCAATACAAAGAATGCTTATCTTGCTTCTTTTACTTGCCAATTCTTGTTTACTCATTTTAGTTACCAATTCATTCTTTAATCAATTACGTCCAAAAGTGAGTGTCCTCTAATGGAAAGAAGTGTCAACCAAGGGGTAATTTAAGGCATAAGAGAGATCATGTCGTTGGTAATGAACCCTCAAAGAGGATTAAACCATTAAGCATAACCTCAATCTTAAGCTTAAAAGATCTCATGTTTGAAACAACTCTCAAAAGCAAATAAAGGAGTTAAGCAAGGAGGGAGGTTGCAGAGATTTAGGTGCTGAAATTAAGTGCAAAACAACACTAAAACATGCTCTCAACTCAAAAGAATGATGATTAAAGCATTAAAACATCAAGCTAGTGAAAGAAATACCACTACAACTATGCAAAACAAGCCTCAAATGAATTAACCAGCCCAAAACAGAGCCAAAACAGAGCCAAAGCATGCTCGACTAGAGTTTAGTTAAGTTAGAAAAACATGCTAACTCATAAAGCTAACTAGGCATGCAAACAAGACATAAGGAGGGGAGGCTAACCCCTCCAAATTTGGACTTCAAAAGTTAATTTTTACCACTAAAAAACCTCTGGAATTCAGTGGTTAAAAGGCCCAAAAAAATTGATTTGAAAGTGGTGAATAATAGCACAAAAGCTTAACAAGCTAAGAAGCAAAAAGGGTGGACAAGCCCTCAACTCAAAATATCCTCAAACCACCATGTTTAGGTCATAAAAATAGAGGTTTTTACAGTTGAAAACTAGGCCAAAAACAGTAGAAGAAGATGGGAAAATAAGTATGCAAAACAAGCTTAAAGAAGGTAAGTGTTATACCTTTGAAGCAAAGCATAACTTAGGCGCAAATCCAAGCTCAAACCTCCTTCTAGAGCTCAAACAAGACTCCAAGAGACCTCTGCCCAAAGGTGGTCAAGTTTGATTAAGGGTTGATAGGCAAACTAGAAGTGTATCTGTACTTGTATGCATAAAGGTTCAAGAGAGAGAGAAATCTAGAGAGAGAAAATTGTAGAGAGAGGATTGTAGAGAGAGAGGCTCCCAAAATCTTTTCAACCTTGAAAAATATAGAAAAGGTCCTCTATTTTTAGAAAAATGAGAGCTCAGTTCGAAAATATCTCAAAATCGGTAGTTGGAATAGATGGAGGACAAATATCTGCAGAAAATTGCCTTTTTGCACCAATGGCCGGTAAGCCATCATTCATGGCCGGAAAACATCCATTTCTGGCTGGAAAACAACACTCCTGGCCGGCACATGGCTAGCAAAGGCCTTCCATGGCTGGCACATGGCCGGCAAAGCCCATCCATGGCCAGCAACCTCCACCTCTGGCCGCTTAGAAAAAACTGCTCTCCAAGTCCAACTTCAAATGGGCATATCTCCCTAATCTGGACTTCTTTGCAGGTCATTATTGAGCCTAAATTGAATCCTCGAAAGTCTACTTTCCAATGGTGGCAGCTTCACATCAAAATTCCAAGTGTGCAAAAAGATATGCATATTTTAGTGAAAACTGCTCAGTTTCGATCCTACTCGGATTCATGCCTAACATCTTCTCAGCTAGTTTTCTTCTCTCCTCTCTTATTTTATTCAAGTCCAAACCTCTAAATAAGGTGTTTTCAAAGATTTTTTTTGAAGAGTTCATCTCTCTTTCATTTATTTCTACTTTGTCCTTGCTTGATTTACCGAAAAGCGCAACATTTAACAAAATACGAGCCTTGGAACATTGTAGAAACTTTTTGAACAATATTTTGAAAGAGAGGGTTTTAAGGTCTAAAAAAACATTTTGGTCAAAATAGTTTTGGTCCAAAAAAAGGGGTGTGAGGTTGTGATATGATGCTCTCCTTGCCGAAGAAATCGAACCTTTGCACAACACAACTTTTGTCCTGCTTTCATCCTCAAACAATCAACCTATGGTGCCCAAGTCTTAGGAGCGGTCAAAAATGGGGTGTCTACAGTTGCCCCTCTTTGACAGAGCTCAAAGTCATGAAATGATGTGAGTGAATGTCAAAGCCCAAAGACGACCCATTTTGACAAGGTCGTAAGACTTGGGCAAATAAACAAAATGCAGTTGCAGTTGGTTAAACTTGAAGGTTGCCTACGTATCCCTTTGCAAAGAATCAAACCAGCGCAGTTCAGGGGGCATGATACAAAATGATACACAATGCAACAAAACAATGAAAATGACATACAATGCAATGCAATAATATAATTAAACCATGAGCAATGCTAAACCACAGAAATACCATAAAGGGATGAAGATGCAAATCAAACTACATTTAACACAAAAAAGGTGCTGGAACCCTCAAACCACAATTCTCTTCGTGGAATCAGCGTGTGCACATGCAAAACTATGTGTTTCGCAGAAAGAATACAAGTAATTGGGTAGGATGATATCAGTGAGGAATGATCTGCTGAGGAAAGATTGTGATCTTGAATGCTGAATGCAATAAAACAAAATACGATGCAATAGATGCAATGGATGCAATGAATAAGGCATAGGCCGAACCACATCTTACCTAGAAAATGCATGGACACAAATCAAAGCGCGTCTAACACAGAAAAGATGCCGAAACCCTCAGACCACAATTCTCTTAGTGGAATAGGCGCGTACACATGCAGAGCTATGCTTTAACATGAAAAGGTATGGGCACATGCCAAACCAAGCTTAACATGGAAATGATGCAAACAATAAAGTGGTGTGATGCAATAGATAATAAATGCGATGTAGCAGCTAGGAATTGAAAGTACCTTATAGAGGCAATCGACGATGACTCACCTTATGTTGTTGGGGATCTTCCGCTATTCTTTGGTTCATCTACATGGACTACTTTTCTTCCTGGCTATGTTCGCAACTTTTCGTATTCTCCAACAGGGTGACAGACTAGGTTGGGTCTGTATCCAGAATTGAGGCACATACAAGCTACCTTAGCCTATGGGGCTGCCATATAGAGTTCAAGCCGAGGATACACCCTTGGGTATTTAAACCAGACTTTTGTCTCGGAAATTCCGAACCTTTGCGTTCTAGGCATCGGCCATTCGAACTCTAGTTTCCACTGTCGCATTTGATCTTCTAAGAACTCATCGCAAACATAGGCAGGTGGCTATACCAAACCACCGGAAGTCGTTCGGGCACAACAAACACCAAAGAAATTGCACCTCTAGAGGATTTAAGGTCTCCTAGATTGGGAGTGCACAAAAGAGTGCGAATCAAGATGCAGGATTTAAGGTCTCCTAGACCAGAGGAGTGCACAAGAGAGTGCGATGCACAAGAGAGTGCGGATCAAAATGCAGGATTTAAGGTCTCCTAGACCGAGAGTGCACAAGAGAGTGCGTTGCACAAGAGAGTGTGATGCAAGTGCACAAGACAGTGCAATATGGGTGAAATGCACAAAACAGTGCGATGCAAGTGTGCACAAGACAGTGCGATACAGGGTGAATGCGTAGGATAACGTAATGCAAGTGCACAAGACAGTACGATACAGGGTGCACAAGATAGTGCGATGCGGGGTGCACAAGATAGTGTGATGAAATGCATAAGATAGTGTGATATGGGTGCACAATACAGTGCGATGTGGGGTACACATGATAGTGCGATGTATGATGAAATGCATAAGATAGTGCGATGCAAGTTTGCACAAGACAGTGCGATGTGGGTGAATGCGTAGGATAGCGCGATGTAGGTGCACAAGACAGTGCGATACAAGATGAAATGCACAAGATAGTGCGATGCAAGTTTGCACAAAACCGTGCGATGTAGGTGAATGTACAGGATAGCGCAACGTAGGAGCATAAGATAGTGTGATACAGGGTGCACATGATAGTGCGATGAAATGCACAAGATAGTGCGATGCAAGTTTGCACAAGACAGTGTGATGTGGGTGAATGCGTAGGATAGCGCGATGTAGGTGCACAAGACAGTGCGATACAAGGTGCACAAGATAGTGCAAGTAAGGAGTACAAAATAGTGCGATGCATGTTCTATATAAAAGATACAAGCATTTTCTATGCAAAATGAGAGCATGTTCTATGCAAAAGATACGAGCATTTTCTATACAAGATGAGAGCATGTAATGAAATGCACAAGATAGTGCAATGCGCAAGAAAGCGCGAGTGTAAATTGCACAAAATAGTGTGAGTGTGATACGAAGTGCACAAAATAGTGCGAACAAAACAAAAGCACAAAATAGTGCGAGCAAAGTGAGTAATTGTGTGATAAATATGTTGAGTAAGATTATTGTGCGATAGATGCACAAAAGTGAGATTATGAGCAAGGTTTACAAATCAATACAGTGACAACACATGTTTCATTAAAGATAAACAACCGATGCATGATGTTAATTGAAAGCATGTTCTATGCAAGAAACGAGAGCATATTCTATGCAACACTGAAAACATGTTCTATGCATAAAACAAGAGCATATTCTATGCAACATTAAAAGCATGTTCTATGCAAGAAACAAGAGCATATTCTATGCAACATTGAAAGCATGTTCTATGCAAGAAACAAGAGCATATTCTATACAATAGAAGGGCATCAAATATGTACTTTGGTGCCTTCAATTTACCTCTCGGAGGACTTTACAACATGCTCAACTCAAAAATAATACACCTTGTTCATATTGGCGAGGGGTAACATTTGCATGCTGCTTTAATTGCCATTCTGACATGAAGCAGGCTTACACTTGGGGTCGAGATACACTCATACTCCAAAGAAAGGCGAGGCCTGAGAAGGTGCACATGGAATGTAGTCTTAGGATTTGCCAAAGTTGAGACACACTGAGATGCTCCAAAATTTCCCTTTTTTCTTTTGCTTTGCAGTTTGGGACCAATATAGCTTGAGATAGGTCCTAGTTCTATTGTTCTCACATGACCTGGGTTGAACCTTGCGGTTTATGAAAGAAAGGACCCTGTTTTGTACAAATGTGGGGAATGACACAGCACTCTGAGCACAAAATGATTTATTTTTGAAATTGAAATTGAGAAATGAGTTGTTAACCAGGTATTGAGCCTACGGCTGATTACAGTACACCACGACTCAACAAAAAGAAAACGAAGGTAAAACAACCTAAACACATCTATTGACACTTGAAACGACTCAAAACAAGAATCGAGACAAAAAAAAAACAACAAACATAACGCTTGGATGTGTTACAATAGCGAGAGACCTCTCAGTTCATGAGGAGCCTGGTTCTCCGGGTATTGTTTCCTACCCTTTCTTATTTGTGATTCTCACATCACTCTGACACTCAATCTCTTTTTCTCTAAAAAGCCCTTTCCTCACTTTTTCTCTCAATGCACATCTCTCTATTCTTTAATCTCTCTTATTTTTTTATCCCTCCCCTGGGTGGTTGATGGATAAATAGGAAGTTGTGGGCTCTTACCCCTAGTATTCTACTAGATTCTCATTCTTTGGTTCACAACTAGTGAGCTTTCCCACAGAGGGGGTTGTGGTGCGACTGGATGTGCAGCAGATTTGCAACTGAGATCGGTTGACGATGCCTTTGGCCAATTTGGATGTGATCAGACCTGTCTAGATGAGGGAGTGGAATATCCTGCTCCATTCCAGTTCACGTTTCGCACTTGGCTTGATACCTCACTGCTTGGAGGATGAGAAAGCGCTTGGCCCCCTGCTATTAACTTCAGTTGTGCCTTTTCTGGCGAGTACGTTGATAAAGGGGGAAAAGACAAAAAATCTGACTCGACTGTGTCCCTAGTTCATCATTTTGACCACTTTTTGTTCTTGGCTTTCTACTAAAACAATTTCGACCAATATGAGAGTTAAATTAGCATGCTTATCCGATTTTCTGATTTAAAATCATACAAGTCAGGTTGTGAGCACTGAAAATTTTCCTTTTTTTTGGGTCCAAGAAATGGTCCAATTTTGGAAAAATGGAATAATTTTCGAGAAAACTAGTCAACCTCACCAAAAATCCTCAAAGCTGTTTTTGCAAATGGCATTGCTCAGCCAACGTGGAATCTACTCTCGAGATGCACAACCTCAGATCTGAACTTGAATTGTCCTGTAGTTGAATCTTCTAACAGAATAGGACAATCGATTTTGAATGGAGATGAGCTAATTTACACACGGATAGAATAGCCGAGTTGAACAAGGATAAGCCAATCAACATGGACAAGCCAAGCAGGCTGAAAATGGTTGGGGCCAAACTTCAAGACGAAGTTGCCTACGTATCCCAAAGATGGGAATCAGGAGGCCGTATGTAGTTCTGGGTTAAGGTACACTCGGGTGTTGACACTCTCCTTTTACGCTCTAACTTTTGCTACGGCCGCCCTTTCATGTTTTCAACCTTGCGAGCTCTTTTTATTTTCCTTTCATTTCTTTTCTTTTTTCTTCATTTTTTTTCATTTTTGTTCTTTTTCTTGTTTCTTTTTTTTATTTCTGTTTTTTTTTTCTTGCTCTAACTTTTGCCTGGGTTGCCCTTCCAGTTTTTCGGCCCAGCGAGCCTCTCAAGGATAGAAAAGTTTAACTTGTCCATGTTGATTGATTTTGAGATCTCGAAGGCATCTGAATCTAGGAGATTGGCTGCTCTTCACTGATGATGTAGGAGTCCATCCAATCGGGTTTGAATTTGTCCCTAGTGTTGTGGATAAGAACTCGATTGTCCTTCAACAATAAATTTTCTTCTTCCAACTGCTGGAATTTGGCTTTCTTGCCGGTCTTCATTGGTTTGAGAAATGACCCACTTTTGAATCTTCGAGCACATCTGACCTTTTTGCCCCTAGGTCAAGGGCTACTTTTGATCTAGCTTTGCAATCTTCCTTTGATGACATCTGACCTTCTTGATTTGATCTTCTTGGCCCTAGTTCAAGGGTTGCTTCCACTCCGACCATACAAGCCTTATATCGTGATTGATCATTTGAACATTATGAGTCAAGGTTCAAGGTTTGAAAGCAAAAGGGGTTGAGTCTCAAGGCCGAGAGTGCACCTATACAATCTCAAGATCAATTCCACGCATGTCTTCGTAGGACCATGCAAAACATTTTTTTTTTTTGAAATCTTTTAAGAAAGCGACTAGTCGCTCGTGCTCTCCTAAAGACAATGTAGAACCAATGTGGATCAAGTCAGGATCCTTTCTAATACTCACATTAACAAACATGATCTCATTCATTAAGGGCTCAGCATGCCTCTATTTTTCTCAATTGATCAAATTTTTGCAAACCCCGAGGAATTCCTCCCTCTTTGTTTTTATCACAGTGTTATAAAAGTTTTGAAAAACTTAGGTCAATGTAATGACTTAAAGGCACAGAAAAAGTAGGTGAAAATCTCTGCCGTTTCATTTAGATCTTCTGGCGCAACTGGCTCAATGGCAGAAATAGACGCAAAAGAAAGAGTGTAAAAGACAAACACTAAACAAGATAGTGATGTCTGAGGTAACACCCCCAAAATCATTGACTCAAACACAACAGGACTGACTCGATACAACAAGACAGACTCAATATAACATAACAGAACTGACTCAATACCCAAGTCAGAAAGTAAATAAACAGCGTTTTCAAATTGCTCAAAACAGTGTGTGCCATTTGCCATATCTGGAGTAAAATGAGCACCATCAGCAGGTGGTTCATCTCCCGATCACATAATCATATTATCCCCCAAGTTCATTGATCTAGTGCCGATAGACTTTGTAGGAACTGGTGCGATGATGACCTTGTTGTCAATAGATCTTGTATTTCATGGAGAAGACGAAAACAACTGTTAGTGTTACGGCCGGTTTGTTGATGGAAGGCACAGTACTTGGCAGAATTATGCTTCGCTAAAAGGGGATCCGGGCGAGGCCGAGGCTTAAGGGGTTTGAGATGGCCTTTTCCAACGAGGATTTGGAGAGCTTTGGATAAGGCCATGTAAAGCGGGGTGAAGACCCTTTGGCCTCGGGGTTAGTGCTTCGAGGTTTGTGAAGTTATCTTGGATGTACTGGCAAAGGGGTTGGCAGGTGCTGACTGGGTTTGATGATCTCTTCCGAGTGTAGGACTGGAGCTGAAAGGGGCATTTCTAATAAGACATCCCTTTTCCCGGCTTGCCCCTTGATTCAGAATGCCTCGAACCTGAGTGGCAAAAGTGCTACCCACATTCTTTGCAACAATTGCGAGCACTTGCTGTTTGTTCAGTCCTTCAGCCTTCAAAGCCTCGACAGCCCACTGAAGATGTTCATAGGAACCAACGCCTGCCCCTACCTTGTTCTTGCCATTTGCTTCCATTTTGCCAAGGGATTGGCCTTCTTCCAATGCAGCTCATCCTAAGATTGAGAAGCCTTTTGTATTGAAATTTCTGGCATGTGATGTGGTCAATGATGGAACCAAAACCCTAAAGGCTAAATCTGTCACTGTTCTCTGAAGATCTTCAATCATGCTCATCAGCTCAGAAGTAGTGGGTTCATAGGTTTGAGATGATTGGGGCTCGAGTGCATCCATCATACACAAGTCCATGCTTTCTGGAATGAACACCTCAGGCTTGGGTAAATGGGCCGGGGTGATATATATACTGAGATTGTAAGTGGACAGCAATGTATGCATTAGATTGAGGTGTAGATGAGGTACTTGGTCATTGAGGTCTTGAGGTAGAGCTATCGTTTGATTTTCGATGAGATTTTGGACCTCATGACGAAGGCGGTAGCAACGACTAGTGCCATGACCACGCTGCTGATGATACACTCAGTATTTGGTGGGGTTATGTCTGGCAGGGAATGGGTCAGGCAAAGGTTGAGGATCAAGGGGTTTGAGATACCCTCTTTCCATCAGGACTTTTAGTGCGTTGGTTAGGCTCATATAGAGGGGGGTGAAAGTTCTGCCTTGAGCTCGGGCTGGACTGGCCGTTTATGGGCTTGTATTGGCAAATGGGTCGGTAATTTTTGGAGTGGCGACGGTGTTGATTTTAGTGGGTTTGGGAATAGTGCTACTACCAGCATTGGTACTCCCTGCAAAAACCCTCCTTATTGGTTCACTTGTTCTGGGAATAATCCCTCTGTTGAACGCACTCTCGATCTGAACTCCCAATTCATGTAAACTTTTGAAAGTGAACAGTGGAGCCACTATTAACTTTTGCAACATATCAGGCTCAAGGTTCTGCACCACTATTCGCACTTGGTCCCTCTCGGGAGGTCAATTTGTCATCTGTGTCAGCAAATTCCACAAAAGATTCTGTAGAGTTCTGGTGGGTTGCTTCAAGCTCTTGAGTGGTCATTTCAACTTGGGTATTGTAAGAATACTGATCAACAAAGGCCTCAGCCAACTCTTCCCAGTTTTGCTTCACTTTATCCTTCAACTCGGCGTACCAAGTGGCTGCTATGCCCAATAAGGTTCTTCCATACAGAAAGAGTTTCTGCGGCTTAGTTAGACCCATCAGTTTTAGGACATCCAAGAAAAGCCGGATATGTACAGTAGGATCTCCAAACCCGCCGAAACGGTCAATGTATGGCATTTTGAATCTGTCTGGGAACCTTACGGCAGCCTTGGTGTATCCATCCTCAATGTCGAGAATAGAGTTAAGGCCCTGTGCCTTTTTGAATTGCTTCTCAAGGTTAGCAATTTTTACCAAGGTCGGTTCGAGATCATTAGTACTAAGGGAAAAAAGCCCCTCATCAAGCTGCACCAGGGGTCTGAAAACCTGAGCTTGAGCGAATTCTTCTCGAGGATCCAGACCTTGTAAATCTTTAGCTGGCGAAAGTGGGTCAAAGTTCGGCTGGGGTCCCGAGGTTGAATGTATGGTAGGTGTCCCAGATGGGCGTTGCATTTCAACATTGGTCTCATCCTGCATGGCGATTCCCTGGTTTAATGCCGCTATCATGGCCACAACTTCTTCCGGACTCTGTGCCATCACGAGTTTGCTGAGTGTAACAAAGGTGATCTAGCTGGTGGCTGTTGGATTAGTTGAACCAGTGAGCCCTGTCTGGGCTTTCTTTTGCCTGCTACCGGCGAAGGAATACTGGTTGCCCTTGAACTAAATTTCCGACTTGACAAAGTCTATCGACACAAGTCCAGAGTGCCTGGGGGATATTGGAGCCTTTTGAAGCTATGGTTCCCGGACTACCTTGCAAAAGAGAAAATAGACAAAATCTCCGCCCAATTTCACTAGAATGGATATGATCACAGTTGAGTGACTATACTCTCTATATTGAATTTTGCCTCACAAACTGATACCAACTTGGCAACTGATATGTACATCCCTGTACAGTTTCATTGTAAAGCACATACTAGTTAAGTAAGAACCAAAACACCCCTATAAGGGAATAAGGTTACCCTGTCCTAGCTTCGTCAGGAGCTAGGGTTTCACCATGCACAACAAGTGGCTTCACACAATCCAGTATTTGGGTAAGCAACCTGTCTTAGTTTGGAATAGTCTCTATGGTTTCCGATATGCAACTAGGTCGATTGGTCAAAAAGGATACCTCAGCAAGACTACCTAATATATCTCTCACACCTAACACTGAGAAGTGAAAGGAGGATCAAACGGTATAGCAGTAGTCCAAATCCAAGGGTTATGTTCCTATTGTGGCAGAGCCCGCAACCGGTCAGCCTTTTGGCAAGCTTTTCCAAGTAAGCCTCCGGCAAACCATTCAGGAATAGCAAATGGCAAACACAGTGACTTAGGCACACCAATGCAAATGCAAATGTAAAGAAACACATAAGTGTAGATAAAATAACATATCATGAGTTCGAGTCAAGTTCTCTAATTCCCCAGCAGAGTCGCCAGAAACTGTGCACTCGCATTTTTCTCGCGCCTGCCTTTCGGAAAAGGTTTGAAAAGAAGGCCACACAGTTTGGACTCCCATGGTTCTGAATCAAGTCTCATAAGTGTAATGTGAAACTGATAAACACCAAGGAGTCCAAATTCGACAAACCTTTTTGGAAAATCGATTTTAAATCAAATAATGTCAAAATTGGACTGCTTTGCTAGATACAGAGTCGTCATTTAAATATTTTGTTTTGGGAAAATTTAGGAAATCCTGACTCGTGCCAAAGGCCATGTGTCCGTCATCACCAAAGTTGCCTTGGCTCGCGAACTTGGGTACGAGGGGGGAAGGTCATGAAATGAGCACCCTCGCTTGCCTGATCAAAGATCGGCCTCTACTAATCACGATATGATTTTTATGAACATTATGTGTTATTATTCTGATTATTAAACTAGCCTTACTATGTGACGTGCACAAGCAAGTATAGACTACGTCGCAAGAATTGGAACATTTCAAGGCATGTTTGTTTTGTGAAAATGGTTTGAATTTGCCATCCTCAAGTGGGTTTAAAGATGCGGATTTGCCACCAAACATAGTGGGTTTAAAACATGATTTGCCACAACCAAGTGGGCTTAAAACACACATTCGTTGAATTGTTCCAATTCAAACAACAAGCCTTCACCCACAGGCATTCATGCAATTTAGCATTTAAACACATAACCTCATGGCAAGCATGGTAGTCATGGCAATATGGCAATCACACTCATGTAAGTATGCTAGAGCATAAAACTCACCGAGTACTCCATTTCCAAAACCAAACTAGCTAGAAAAATGCATGATCCTAACTATACAAGATGTCTAATGCAACACATGTAATATGATATAACTAAATAGGCTCGGCTACTTAATCATGGTATTTGCAACACTTTGATAGCATGCTTTGAAACACATATTCAAAGAAGTATTGAATATGCAATGCAGTTTGAATGATGTGCTGAGCCTCGGTGCATGCAATATAAATGAATGGATGCAAGCATGCGATATGCTAATCGAAATATGATCCCTAATCTAACCATCAAAAGCGATTAAATAAAAAGGAGAAAGACGCGGGGTTGGAAAACATACACACACGTACGCACACTTATTACAACATTACGCCCTCAGGAAGGAGGGTTTGAATGAATAAGCTAAGCTAATCTAAGCTAAGCTAATCAAATTAAATTTAAACTAATTAGACTAATTATTACAAATCAAATGAATAACTAGCAAACTAATTACTAATTATTACAACACTTTAATGAACTAGTAAACTAATTTATTAAAACAAATACACACTAACTAAGCATGCAAGGCATTTAAACTATGCTACCACTGCTTCACCTCGGGAAGTGAAAGATGCATGTGCTTGGTTTTCGCCCCAAAAATTCCTCCGTTTTGCTCTCGAGAGGCTCTGTTTACAGGGTTGAGCACCTTCCAGGATCTTTCTACTCCACCGTACCAAGTATTTACTGAGGGTTACACCAGTGGCCTGCCAGCCATGGATGGCTTATGCTGGCCATTTGCGGGCCAGAGGGGTACACTGTCGGCCAGAAATAAAGCCTTGCCGGCCATTGATGAGGCACTGCCGGTTACTGATGTTCTGGGTCACCACACTATAACAGAGCACAAACAGAGTAAAAGGAAGGTTTTTCCAAGGGTATGCTTGTACTATACCCCTCATTGTCATCTCAAAACCTCAAAGGAGTGGCACACTTGGATCCAAAACCACCAATCAAGCAATTTCATTGCATGATGGCCGAAGATTCAAGTTGTATAATTTCAATAAATGCACAAATATGACTGGAATGGCCACCACCCTATCATGCATTATCAAGGGCAATGGAGACCTAGGAAAATGACACATTTCATCACTATGGAGTATGAAATGTCCCATTTGCCTTGTGTTCAAATTAACGTCTGATTTGAACACGTGCAATGCAATACAAAGAATGCTTATCTTGCTTCTTTTACTTGCCAATTTTTGTTTACTCATTTTAGTTACCGATTCATTCTTTAATCAATTAAGTCCAAAAGTGAGTGTCCTCTAACGGAAAGAAGTGTAAACCAAAGGGTAATTTAAGGCATGAGAGAGATCATGCCGTTGGTAATGAACACTCAAAGAGGATTAAACCATTAATCATAACCTCAATCTTAAGCTTAAAAGATCCCAAGTTTGAAACAACTCTCAAAAGAAAATAAAAGAGTTAAGCAAAGAGGGAGGTTGCAGAGATTTAGGTGCTAAAATTAAGTGCAAAACAACACTAAAACATGTTTTCAACTCAAAAGAATGATGATTAAAGCATTAAAACATCAAGCTAGTGAAGGAAAATAACACTACAACTATGCAAAACAAGCCTCAAATGAATTAACCAGCCCAAAACAGAGCCAAAATAGGTCAAAACAGTGGCAAAAACATGCTCGACTAGAGTTTAGTTAAGCTAGAACAACATGCTAACTCACAAAGCTAACTAGGCATGCAAACAAGACACAAGGAGGGGAGGCTAACCCCTCCAAATTTGGACTTCAAAAGTTGATTTTTACCACTGAAAAACCTCTGAAATTCAGTGGTTAAAAGGCCCAAAAAAATTGATTTGAAAGTGGTGAATAATAGCACAAAAGCTTAACAAGCTAAGAAGCAAAAAGGGTGGACAAGCCCTCAACTAAAAATATCCTTAGACCACCATGTTTAGGTCATAAAAACGGGGGTTTTTACAGTTAAAAACTAGGCCAAAAATAGTAGAAGAAGATGGGAAAATAAGTATGCAAAACAAGCTTAAAAAAGGTAAGTGTTATACCTTTGAAGCAAAGCACAACTTATGCACAAATCCAAGCTCAAATGTCCTTCTAGAGCTCAAACAAGACTCCAAGAGACCTCATCCCAAAGGTGGTCAAGTTTGATTAAGGGTTGATTGGAAAACTATAAGTGTATCTCCACTTGTATGCACAAAGGTTCAAGAGAGAGAGAAATCTAGAGAGAGAGAATTGTAGAGAGAAAGGATTGTAGAGAGAGAGGCTCCCAAAATATTTTCAACCTTGAAAACAATAGAGAAGGTCCTCTGTATAAAGAAAAATGAGAGCTCAGGTTGAAAATATCTCAAAATGGACAGTGGGAACAGTTGGAGGACAAATATCAGTAGAAAACTGCCTTTTTGCACCAATGGTCGACAAGCCATCATTGATGGCCGGAAAACATCCATTTCTAGCCGGAAAACAACACTCCTGGCCAGCACATGGCCGGCAAAGCCCATTTATGGCCAGCAACCTCCACCTCTGGCCGCCCAGAAAAAACTACTCTCTAAGTCCAACTTCAAATGGCCATATCTCCCTGTAGACACTCCATTTTTGACCGTCTTCAAGACTTGGACGTCACCGCTTGAACACTCGGTGATCACCCATTTTTGTGTTCTTTTTGAGTTCCCGGAGGTCTCGGCTACGCGCCTTGCCTCAGGATCTCTCAACTCGACTGTTTTGTGTTTGGTTTTGCACCAAACACTTGTGTTTTTGCTCCTGAGGGTAGAGAGTAGCTTGTTAGCTACCCCTGGCACCCACCGGCCCTGGCTTGAGGCCACCGGCCGTGTATTCTTGCTACCGGCCATTGGTAAAGTATACCATTGGCCAGTCGGCCTTTTGTGTGGTCGGCCGACTATCTTTTTGGCCGATGGCCTCCTTTGCTGGCTGATACCACATTTTTGCCTTTTTTAGGCATAATGCATGCCAGCTGTGCCAGCTGGAATGCACGGACCCTGCCTCCCATGCACGGGTGTGGCCGTTTTGAGCCTTTGACCCTTTTGACCTAACCTCTTGCACCCTTTGCTCAAGCTTCTTGAGGAAGCTTGACCCTTAGTCTTAGCTTCCTCAAGAAGCTTGCACCCTTAGGATAGCTTCCCTTGGAAGCCTTGACCCTTTAGGATAGTTTCTCTTAGAAGCTTGGAGCCTTTTCCATTGTCTATATAAGAGACCTTCCTCCTCCTTTGAGATGGTTCAGCAAAAACCAGAGCAAAAAATATATATATATATATATCTGATACACATTTTTTCTCTCTCTCTCTCTCTCTCTCTCTATATCTCCCTCTCTCTCTTCATTGTGTGTGTGTTTAAAGGCCAAAAAAGGTGATTTCTTCTTAGTTTTGCACTAAGACACATACTACAACACCATACTTTGACTTTGGGAGGCATTGAGGGTTTATTCTTGAGGTTTTGGACTGGTTTTGATCAGAAGAAGGGGGCTGCATTTGCTGTTCTTCAAGGGTTCTTCAAGGGTAACACTTTTACTTTAGATTCCCCAATCTTGCACTAGTCTTTTACCTATCTTGCTTACTGTTTTAGACTTTGTGTATAACTGAAAAAAGTCTTATATTTTCATGTTTAAGATACTTCATTAAGGTTATTTTGGTGTTGGGGGTCGACCTCCCCCACTTAGGCCTTGTTTGGCCCTTTTGGTGCTCTCTTTGCTAAGCTTTGGTTACTATTGTGTGTTGACCTTCTCACCACTGAAATCTAGTGAATTTTCAGTGGTGAAGGAGGAGTTTTGAAGTCTTGTATAGGGGAGACACCCCTCTCCCTTTATTGTCTCATTTGCTTGTGTTTTGGCTCATAAGGGTAGCATGTATGCCTAGCTTTGTTTGGCTTCATTTCAGAGGTTATTTGGTGTTTATTTAGCATGTTTTACCTCAGTCCCATGTTGGTTTGTTGAACCCTTGCATGCATAATACACTTGCCCTGTATTCCTCCATTTTGCCTAGAAATACATCTTGCCTTTGGACCATCATGCTTGCATGCTTTGGCTTAGCTTTGTGAAGTTTTTGGTCATGTTTTAACATGCTTAAGGTCTGTCTTGAGTCTTTGGAGCCATGCTTGCCATGCTTTATATAGCCTCTTTGTATTCTAGCTTGTTGGCTTCGGGTGCATGAGTCGTTATCATGCCTCATTTGGTCTATTTCAGTGATTTGGAATCACCTATGATGTCATTTCAGTCCATGTTTTGTGCTTACATACTTGTGTTTGTTACTCCTTTAATACCTTGAAGGGATGTGGTCTTATGCTCCATGATTATGCCTTAATGCATGCCTCTTTTTTTTAAGTCATTTGGGCTACCATATCAGTGGGTTTTGGGAGCTCATTTTGCATGTTGAAACTCTATTTTTGGTTGCTTAGTCCATGCCAAGAGTGGTTGGGGTAGTCGTAGTAAAATGCTCCTCTTTATGCTTTGGTCTTAGACCCATTGGTATGCATGTTTGCATGAGCATCCGTCCACCATTTGCATCATCATTGGCCACTGTTTTGGGGTGGGCTGAGGTCTGCCCCTTTGAGGTTTAAGTTCGCCATCGTATGACCATGTTGCATTATTTTGGTTTCATGCTTGCATTGTACCACATTTGCATATTTGTACATTATTTAACTAGTTGCATTTCATGTCATAGCTTGCATGTTAGGTTGCATTGCATGGCATCTTGTATGTTTGGCACATTGTATTTGGCATGTCTTGCATCTTAGCCTTATATTGCATTCTTGAGCTATGTTTCTATACATGCATTGCATTGCTTGGTTTGGGGTGTCAAACCAAGCATGAGGGGTGGGGTGTGTTCGTACTCCAAGTGACGTAACACGTCTCAACCCTTGGTTGCCGACGCTCTTGACCTCAAGATGATAGGGTGTTGGCATTCATCTCTCTTGTTGCATGCATTCACATTAAAGTTGCAAACTCGGTGCCTTCGGTCATTATGCATCGAAACATGTGATTGGTGGCCCGAGTATCGAGGGCCACACTCCCATGAGTCCATAGCATGATTGGGAGAGTGGCCATGCACACATTGCTTTGAATTCCCTTGCCATACACTGTCTGCCCTCTGCTGCTGTCAAAAATAGGTTTCTGCAGGAAGAGATGGCCGGCCGGCCAAATACAGTGCTGACCGGCCATCAATTACCAGCCGATGGTGTAAATTTTGGCCGATAAGCCCATCCCCATGGCCGGTGAAATTGGATTGTGGCCGGTGGCACCTCACAGCACTCAGAGGCTGACTAAAAATGGGTTTGGGGATTTTCATAATTTTCAAAGGAGCAAGGCAGTGTAAACAGAGGCAACAGTGGCATGGCACGGGTTTCCAAGCAGGGCGAGTCGAGCATGCATCATCCTAGCATTCCGAGGCAGGGCTGCAGCCACCTTCTTTCTATATTTAATTTGTTAATTAACTAGAAGTTCTGTAATAATTAATTTAGTAGTATTCATTTGGTTGTGTAATATTTATTTGGACCCTCCGAGTGAGGGCAATTGTGTAGTAAGTGTGGGTGCGTTTGTGCATGTCTTCCAACCCCAACTTCTTTCTCCCTTTTACTTACCTGCTTTTGATGGTTAGTATTAGGGCATATTTAAATTAGCATACCTTATGCTATGCATGCGTGCATCCATACATTTGTCTCACATGCACTGGGCTCGGCGCATCATACTAACTGCATTGTATTTCAATTCCAAGTTGAATATGTGTTAGTTGTAGCATCATCATATGCCATCTTAGAATAGCCGAGCTTATCATAGTTGCATCTTACATGTGTTGCATTAGCCATCTTAACATGAACTTGGATCATGCATATGATTACTAACTAGTTTCTGTTTTGGCTTGGAGTACTCGGTAAGCATTTATGTTTTAGCATCCTTGCATGAGTGTGAGTGTTGCCATGATAGCATGCTTACCATGAAACTATGTGCTTATGTGATATAACTGCTTGAATGCTTGTGGGTGAAAGTTGGGTTACTTAAATTGTAACAATACATTGAATGCGAATTTTAAGCCCACTTGAGAGCGGCAAAACCATATTTTCTAAACCCACTTGAGGGTGGCAAAATTCATGTCTTAGCCTACTTGCGGGTAGCATCATCAAACCATTTTCAAACAAACAAACATGAAATGTTTTGTTCCAATTTAGGCGACTTAGTCTATACTTGTTTGCTGTGCGTATCACGTAGTAAATCTAGGCTAACAACCGGAATAAGAACGCATAATGTTTTCAAAACAAGATATCATGGTTAGTAGAGGACGATCTTCGGATCAGGCGAGAGGGGGTGCTCATAGCTGACCTTCCCCAATCGTACCCAAGTTCCCGAGGAGAGGTAACTTTGGTGATGACGGACACATGGCCTTAGGCAAACGAGTCAGGGTTTTCTAAATTTTCCCAAAAATAAAATATTTAGGTGGCGACTCTGTATCTGGAAAAGCAGTCCATGTTTGGCACTTCTTTTTTAAAAATTTGTTTTCTCAAAACGATTTGCCGAATTTGGACTCTTTGGTTCAGATTAAGAACTGTGACAATCGAGTCCGAACTGTGGGGTGAGGCCCTCACCGGGGCGCATCTACACTCCCTAATCTAGACTTCTTTGCAGGTCATTCTTGAGCCTAAATTGAATCCCCATAAGTCTACTTGAGAAGCGAAATCGTGATATCCTGTTTTGACTACACTTATGTGTTTCTTTGCATTGCATGTGCATTGGTGCGTCTAGGACACCGTGTTGGCCATCTGCTATTCCTGAACGGTTTGCCGGAGGCTTATCTTGTCAAGGCATGACCATAAGGATGACCGGTTGCGGGCTTTGCCAGTATGGGAACATAAACCCCGATTTTACCGGGGCACCCTTTTCGACCAATCGACCTAGTGCATATTTGGAATCCATAGTGACCATTCCAAACTAGGACAGGTTGCTTACCCGATGTTAGGTTGTTTGAAACCGCTATATGCGTAGTGAAACCCTAGCTCCTAACAAAATAGAACAAGGAAACCCTACCCCAACATAGGGGTGTTTTGGCTCTCTTTTACTTGCTATGTGCTTTTAGAGTGTATCTCTATAGGGAATACGCATATCATTTTGCAAGTTTGGGCATCAGGCCTGCGGGCACCAGTGTTTTGGGAATCAGTTATCTGCGGGTATCAGATTCAGACTTGGGGGCAATGATTTGGGAAACAGTGATCAGTGATTGAGGAACAGTGTATTCAGCTTATCAACAGTGTGTTGTGATGCCCAACTGTGTGTTGCGTGTTTATTTACGCTGTTATGCTGTCCATTTATCTGGTTGTTCATTTCCTTATTATCGCTTTATTTATCTTTTTGCTAGGTAGTTTAGCGCGATTGCTTCTAACCCGATAGATATTTCCCGAGCACTCTGGACAAGAGGCCGTCGACTCCATCGATCTAAGGATCTGGTAGACGGACAACTAGTGTATCATTCACTACCCCCGGTTACTAGACGTAGGGCAGTTAGGCAGAAGATATCAGTTCAATAGACAGTTCAGAGGGCTTCGTTCACCTCGCCTAGATATAGTAGGAATCAGAGTCTTGTTTCTCTCATAGAGAGGGAACATATACCGACGATACAGCTAGATCAGAACAGTATGGCAAGTTTAGAGGAGATGGTGCGCCAGCTTCAGGAGAGCATGAAAATTATGCAGCAAGACGCTGTCCGACAAAGTGAGTTAAGCCAAACAACGAGCTGATTGTGATGAAACAGCGAGTTAATCACAAGGCTCTGACAAGCGGCATCTGCTTCACATCAAGCTCCTCCCACCAAGGGTTCCGATGCCGAGGAGACATAGCGTCCAAAATGTCCAAGAGGATACAGACATTCCAATAGGGCGCTCGCCCGATCCAACCCCAGATCCTACCCCAGATATCCAAAACGCCCACCCACCTACCAGACTCCCTTTGAGTTGAGGCAGATCCTGACATTGAAATTGAGCAAGCTTGAAAAGTTGTTCAAGAGATCCGAGAGTCAAGACCATCACGACATTGAAGATGGATATCTTGACGTTGTGATCTTGCGGATAGATTCAAGATGCCGCATATCGACCGATTTGATGGATCCGGAGACCCCATGGTGCACCTGAGGTTGTTTTCAGATATTTTAAGGCCAATGGGCCTCACTAGACTAGAGAAGTTGTCTCTGTTTGGTCGGACCCTGTCGGGTGTGGCGGCCATCTGGTACGCCAAATTAGAAGACGATGTCAAGAGAAACTGGGACAAGACGGCTGAGGCCTTCATTGCACAATATTCGTATAACACACAAATCAAGATTACAACCCGTGATCTTGAGATGACGAGACAAGAGGCTAAGGAGAGCTTCTCAGAATTTGTGACCAGATGGAGGGCCAAGGCCTCGATGATGACCCCAAGGCCCATAGATAAAGATCAGATTAGGATGATTGTGCGTAATCTCTAGCCTAAGCTGATGCAGAAAATGATCGTGCTCCCATTCCCTACCTTTTCAGATTTGCATAAGATGGGGGTACAGATTGAGGATGCCTTGAAGCAAGGCTTGATCGATAATGACAGGAAGCAACCCAGGAGAACTTTTAACCGCAACACCAATGCAGGCCCGAGCAGCGCTATAACTACAAGAGCCTCCGAAGTGAGCATGGTCACCACCAACCCCCCTCAAAGAACCATGGCAGGCACGCCATTCTCCGGTGCGTTCGGAAGCAATACACAAATAGCCAAATACCCACCCAAAAACCAAAGAGCCTTCGCCCCACTATATATGCCCCTGTCCAAAGCTCTGGGGGTTTTAACCAGAAAAAGGCACTTGAAGCCCCTAGAGCCGCGGCCATTACCGGAAAGACTTCCTCCTACCCACAACCCAGCCAAATATTGCGCATTTCACCAACAGCACGGTCATGACACCGACCTATGCTACCGATTACGTCATGAGATTCAAGATCTCATTGATAACGGGGTGATTATGCCTCCCGAAAAACCCAATGTCACAACAAACCCTCTCCCACCGCACAACCAAGCTCCACCTCCCAAAAGAATCAAATTATCCAGACTGGGGTCATGGCTTACGATCCCAGCATATATATCACTCATTCCCACCTACCTAAGCCAGAGGTGTTCCTTTCCGACTACACTAACTTGTGCATGTTGGACATCTCCAGAACCTGACCTAAGCCAATGGTGGTGACTATCGAAGACAGAGGAGGGGAGATTTCAAAGGAGAATAAGATTGTTGAGCCGAAGTTCGAGGAATCTGGGAGTTTTATTGAGAAGGTATACAGTCTGAGTGACTACATTTCGTCAGTAGGCTAGGATGGGCCAAGTGTGGAATTGCCAACAGAGATAGAGCTGTGTGTGATCCAAGGGGATGGATTTGAACAGAGGGCAGACGATTTGACGGCTGTGGAAGAGGACCTTGCCAACCTCCAGTTTTTCAGGGACCAAGATCCAGGAGACGCAGCAGTTAGCTGGTTTGATTATGAGGAATCAGTAGAGGCTATTGGGTGGTTGGATGATTAATCGGATGTTATGGAAGAATGCCAACCAAAACAGGGCCCGACAAGGGCAAGAACAACGGTGATGGCCGGAAGGGCTGGAAATCATGATACATCGCCAGAGAGCGCCGGTGCCAAGAATCTTGCTCAGGATTGAAGCATTTTGAACACAGGAATTGTTGAACAAGCAGCTGTACTGACGCGGTTGGAATAGGAAAGATTTAAGGATTTTGAAAGAGTCAGGAAAGCTAAAGCCCATGTGGGGACTAAAACTGCTGTTTGCATAGGGACAGAGAATGTTGCGAGCATACGGATGGAAGGTACTGCGAGTACGAGAACAGTTATACCGGAGTCGGACAGGTGTCTTTCGACTACTGATGGAATGTGGTGGGAGGACGATGATCTATGTCTTGTCCACACGGATGAGTATTGGGGGAGTAACCAACTAGATGATACCTGGTACATTGGTGAAGTTGACCATATGACTAGGAGCGGACGGTGTTTCAAGCCTTCGCATCTAGATCAGCCAGAGGCGTCTGGGAAAGATAAAGAGACGAAGAAACAGAAAGAGAAGCAACTCGAAGAGGAAGCTGTACTGAAATAGCTGAAAAAGATACAAGCGGACATCTCCATCTAGGGATTGCTCATGGCATCGTGGGTGCATCGACAAGCTGTCTTATCGGCCATGGACAAGGCCAAGCTCTCAATAGAAACCACACCAGAGCAGCTGGTGGGATTAGTTTTTCCGGGAGGAGCTACCCCGATGTTAACTTTCTCCGACAAGGAATTGCCACCTGAGGGGGCGAACCACAATAAACCCCTCTACGTCTCTGTGGAATGTAGAGACAAATGGATACCCGTAGTACTTGTCGACATGAGGTCCGCCATCAATGTGTGCTTGGCAAGAACCGCATATGCGATTGGTTTAAAGACCGCGGACTTTGTACCGACAGCCCAGGTGATTCGGGCGTATGATAACACGAGCAGAGAAGTGATGGGAATAGTAAAAGTTTAGACCAAGGTTGGGCCGGGACAGCATGAGATAAAGTTTCATGTCTTAGAGGTTCCTGCAACTTTCAACCTGCTTTTGGGGCGGCCGTGGCTGCATCAGGTAAAGGTAGTGTCATCCACCTTGCATCAGATGGTGAAATACCCCCATGGGAAGGGAGTAGCCATTGTTTTTGGGAATTCGTCGATCCATCCACCACTAGAAGTATCTACGCCAGTTTTGCAAATTGAGCACGGTATGGAGGATGTGTTCATATCAGGTTTTACCTTGGCCGAGGCTCGGGTAGTTCAGAACATCATGGCTATTAATGAGGGGCTGTATGTCAGTGCTCAATCAGTGTACCTCATGAATAAGCTCCAACACATCCCCGGGATGAGATTGGGAAAGAGTGGCCGGAAAGGGGTCGCAGTATTGGTCGAAGTGCCACACAACCCACATACCTTTGGCTTAGGTTATCTGCCCACCAAAGAAGATTCGGTAAGGAATGGTAAGGAGATGGTTGGGAGAGCCAGAGCAAAACAGATGGGGAAGCCTTTTGAGTTGATGCATCGGCCCATCCAAGGTACCCTAAATGGACGCTTCGTCCGGGAGGGAGAAGACTTTCCGTTTTGTGGCTTCCCAGAACTGTGGCTGAATGTGGAGAGGAAGCGCATGCCAGGTTTTGAGATCTTCTTCGACCTACAGTTATCTGGGGATGATGTTGCCGAGGAGCAAACAGACCCATTAGTGAAGGTTGAGCAAAGCGACGAGATGGAGTCTGAGGACGTCGAGATTGAAATGGGGGTAGCACTGGCATGTCTACTTTCAAATCCTCCGATCGAACAGAAGTGCTTGGGGGATAACTTCTCAGTGTCTATGATCGGGAATGAAATGGCTGCGGGCCTACCAACAAATATTTTGGATGCATCCATCGCACCCTCCCTCATTTGGCAATACGAGGAGGGATTTTTGTCAACCAGCACCGGGTCAGGTAGTAAGCCGGAATCTGATTTCACCGAGTCTTGTGAGTCGGAATCAGGTTCCAGCTCAACTGAGTCTGAGTCTGGTATTCCTGGGGGTGATAACCCGGATGCCACAGTCCTGTCCAGGTCGTCTTTTTCTTTCTCTTTTGAGTCTGTTGTAACAGAAGAATCGGACGGTTTGGAAGTACTTAATGAGAATGATGTGGATGTGGTTTCTGAGTACTTTTACGTGCCTTTGATTATTGCTTGAATCGGGACTTTCAAAATTTTGACAAAAGCGACGAGGAAGAAATTCCTCGGTTTTGCAACGATTAATTGATCAAGAGCAGAAAGATTTGTTAAACCCTTAATGGATGAAATCACTCTTGTGAATATTAGTCTTGGGAGGACCCGTGGTCCAGATCGGGTCCACGTTGTCTTCGGAGGAACGCGAGCGCTTAGTCGCTTTATTAAAAGATTTCAAAGATGTTTTCACGTGGTCCTATGAAGACATGCAGGATCGATCACGAGATTGTACAAAGATCGGATCCCTCTTGACCGAGGCCCGACACATCAAGCGAAACTTCGAAGGATTAGCCTTGACTGGGCCATGAAGATTAAGGAAGAGGTCACCAAACAAATCGATGCAGGCTTCCTGTTGTTATCCGAATACCCGACTTGGTTGGCCAACATTGTTTCGGTACCAAAGAAAGATGGCAGGATCTGGGTGTGTGTGGATTTTAGGGATTTGAACAGGGCTAGTCCGAAGGACGACTTTCCCTTGCCGCATATTGATGAGTTGGTGGATTTCACAGCGGAGCATGCTTTGCTTTCGTTTATGGATGGCTTCTCAGGCTACAATCAGATAGTGATGGCACCTGAAGACCGGGAAAAGATTGCTTTCACCACCCCGTGGGGGACCTACTGCTACAGAGTGATGCCGTTTGGGTTAAAGAATGCTAGAGCTACATATCAACAGGCCGTGACCACAATATTGCATGACATGATCCACAAAGAGGTTGAGGTGTATGTGGACGACATAATTGTCAAGTCCAAAGAAAGAGAGGGCCACTACACCGCCTTGCAAAAGTTCTTCCAAAGGATCAGAGAATTCCGGTTGCGACTAAATCCTCAGAAGTGTACATTTGGTGTTACAGCAGGGAAAATGCTAGGGTTTCTGATTACATAGAGAGGTATCAAAGTCGACCCTTCCAAAATCAAGGCCATCTTAGAAATGCCACCACCAAGGACTGAAAAGGAGGTGCAAGGCTTTCTGGGTAAAGTGCAATTCATAAGACGGTTTATCTCAAAATTAACCTTGACTTGTGAACCACTTTTTGGTCTCCTAAAGAAAGGAAAGAAATTCTAGTGGGACGACCGATGCCAAGCTGCTTTTGAACAAATCAAAGAATATTTACAGAACCCACCCGTGTTGTCACCACCAGAGCCGAGAAAATCGTTGATATTGTGTCTTTCAGTAACTGAGACTACAATGGGCTGTATGCTAGCGCAAGAATCAGAGGACAAGGTGGAGAGGGCCATCTACTATCTGAGCAAGAAGATGTTGGAGTATGAGACTCACTACACACCGTTGGAGAAGGCTTGCCTAGCCTTAGTATGGGCTACCAAGAAGCTGCGGCACTACCTGTTAGCTCACTCCGTAATGTTGGTTTCATGACTGGATCCCATCAAATATCTTTTCGAGAAACCGGCACTTACGGGTAAGCTAGCTCGTTGGTTGCTGTTGCTTTCCAAATTCGATCTGAAATATGTGACGCGCAAGTTAGTCAAGGGAAGAGCAGTAGCAGAATTCTTAGCCGATCATCCAATGGAAGGGGATGAAGCAGTTGAGTACTTATTCCCAGATGAGGCCATTTTGCACATCGAAGATGAAACTTGGACGATGTACTTTGACGGAGCGTCAAACCACTACGGATATGGGATATGAGTGTTATTGATAGCACCCGACAATTCCCGTATCCCTCTAGCCTTCAAACTCCAGTTCAAAGTCTCGAACAATGAAGCTGAATATGAGGCATGTATTGCTGGTTTTGAAGCAGCCCTTGAACTAGGGGCAAAACAGTTGGACGTCATTGGGGACTCGAACCTTGTTGTATCTCAAGCGAAAGGTGATTGGAAAGTCAAAGAAGAAAAGATGATCATGTATCACCAGACCTTGGATTTGTTAATCCCTCGGTTTGAGAAGCTGAACTTTACTCATCTGTTAAGGGAGAACAACAGGTTCGCAGATTCACTGGCAACTCTATCTTCCATGATAGACATCCCGTTTGGAGTCTAGATGCGTCCAGTCATTATCGACCAAAAATTTGTGCCTGCTTACGAGTCGATTGCTGCTATAGATGAGGTTCAAGATGAAAACCCCTGGTATTACGATATTTGGAACTTTTTGGAGAAAGAGGCGTATCCACTAGGGGCAAATGCCAAGGATAAAAGGGCAATCAGAAGGATGGCCGTTCAGTTCATCATCTGCGGGGGTAAACTGTATAAGAGAGGTCATCTGGGAATGCATAAGCTGTGTGTAGAAGCTGAAGAATTGAAGTGCCTAATGGAGGCCATCCGTGGAGGAGAATGTGGTGCACATATTAACGGGGTAATGTTGGCTCGGAAGATTCTCAGACAGGGTTACTATTGGTCCACCATGGAGGAAGATTGTATCGATTTTGTTCGGCGATGCCACAAATGTCAGATCCACGCAAACCGCATGAATATCCCGCCATCAAAACTATACAACATGACTTCGCCATGGTCATTTTTAGTTTGGGGAATCGATATGATTGGGGCTGTCACTCCGAAGGGGTCGAATGGACATGAGTTCATCTTGGTCGCGATAGATTATTTTACAAAGTGGGTCGAGGCCCAATCTTATGCGGTGTTGCAGGCTTCACATGTCGCGAAGTTCATCAGAAACAACATCATCTGTCGTTATAGAGTCCCAAATGAGATTATTTCAGATAACGGTTCCCACTTCAAGAAGGAAGTGATTGACTTGTTGGAGAAATACAATGTGGCTTTTCATAAGTCATCCACATACCGGCCGCAAACCAATGGAGCGGTTGAGGCCGCCAACAAGAACATCAAACACATACTGCAGAAGATGGTGGAAACCTACCGGGACTGGCCAGATAAGCTGCCGTTTGCTCTGTGGGGCTACCGGACTTCAATCAGAACTTCTACTGGGGCGACTCCGTATTCATTGGTTTATGGGATGGAGGCCGTTCTACCTATTGAAATTGAGGTTCCGTCTTTGCGAGTATTGGCCGAGTGTTAGATAGCCGAAGCAGATTGGCAGCAGAGCAGATTTGAAGAACTCATGCTCTTTGACGAGCGTAGACTGAAAGCACTGTACCATGTTCAAGGTTATCAGCGCAGAATTGCCAGGGCTTTCAACAAGAAGGTTAAGTCCAGGAATCTAAAAGAGGGAGATTTGGTGCTCAAGGATAACCGAGCTCCCATCCATGACCCAAGAGGCAAGTTCAGACCCAATTGGACTGGTCCCTACATTATCAAGTCTATTTGGTCGGTGGAGCTGTCGTTTTGATGGACCTAGATGGCCTAGAGTTCTCACAACCGATCAATATGGACAAGTTGAAGAAATATTATCCCTGAGAGGCTCGCTAGGCCAAAAACCCGAAAGGGTGACCTAGGCAAAAGTTAGAGCATAAAAAATTGGAAAATATAAAAACTGAGCTCGCAAGGTTGAAAACCCGCAAAGGGCGGCCTTGGCAAAAGTTAAAGCGTAAAAGGAGAGTGAAAATACTCGAGTGAACCCAAGCCTGAACTACGTAAGGATTGATTCCTATCTTTGGGAGACGTAGGCAACTTCCTCCTGAAGTCCAGCCAGAAACTTTTTCCCAATCAACTTTGTCCATTTGATCATTTTGGTCATCTTTGTCTATTCAGCATTCAAGAGTTCGGTTATGATCTCCGGTGCAGTGCTTTTTCAGGCGAGGGGCAACTTTCCGTTGCTATGAAGTGCTGCGATGCTCAAACTAGGGGCAACTTTCCAGTTGCAGGGATCCGATGTTGTGCACCTTAGTGACAGGTCTCAGGCGTGTCCAGTTCTGATCCATATCGAAAATAGTTTTGAAAAGTTTTGATAAAAGTTGACTTTGTTCAAATTAATCTTTTTACAACTAAGACCATTTCTGGACCAAAGTGGAAAATTTTCAGTACTCACAACCTTCAATTTCATTGATTTCAATACAGAGTTCTCTTGCTCTTGCATACAAATTGAAGTTGCTTTTTATTATGTTCATAAAGAAAAACTTGAAAGTACTAATAAAGCAATAAATCTAGGGCATAGTTAAGTCAGGTGTTCCTTCGTCCCCTCCTAGAGCTGGTTGAAGCCTCTGATGCCAAACTAGGCCCAATCTGTGCCTCCTCATTAAGCCAATCTATGCACTCATCAGACAAAGTGTAACTGAAAATGGGAGCGGGGGCTAGGAGCTCTCTAGTCCTCCATGTTGTCGTATACCGGGCAAGTTGTGCGCCTCGGATCGGGAATGTAGCCGGGTACTCTATCCCCTCTGGTGGACAAGTCTGATCATGACCAAACTAGCGCTGGAATCGGAATGGGAAGTAGAACACACAGTGAGTCAAGCCAATCAGCTGAATCCCGAGTTGGCGGGACATACTATAGCCCATTACTGGTAGATTAAGCCAAGGGCACCGCCAAGCAATGCGGTCTGCGGACAAACTGCGCATCCAGTCAAACCACCAACCCTCATCAAAGGCATCGACTAGGCATTGCCTGAAGAAGTAACCACGAGCTGAGTAAGCTGGGCAAGAGTCCACAACCTGCAACTTGTCCATCAACCACACTTGGGAAGGGATGAAAAATGAGAGAATAAAGAATAGAGAGATGTACAATGAGAGAAAAAGTAAGAAGAGGGTTTTGTGAGAAAAACCAAGCCTGAGGGCCGAGTGATGTGAGCAATACATATGTGAGATTGGGTGGGAAACATTACCTACAGCAGTAGTGGACTTCTCGCAAATTTGGTCGTTTCGCAGCGATGGAAGGCGTCCAAGCCCATCAATGTCTCAGCCAGAGTCATGGCGATGCAACTCTTACCCTCCTTCAAACCTTAGGCAACCTCGATCAACCAGACACTAGATCCTCTAGAGCCTGAGGCAAGTAAGAAATGAGATAGCATGCACAAACAAAGTGCGTGTTGCCGAAAACCTTGCCAATGATGGTCACCACGGTCACCAGCACCAGAAAAACGGTAAATCAAACTCGGAATATCCAGCATTCCGTCATAAATCAAAGATCTAGCGTCGGGTATTGAGAGTCCACACATCTGTCCCAAGGCGTGGGCATAGCCGAAACGAAGTTGGGGCAAAATCTCTTCGTTGCGCTCGGACTCCATTAAGGCTCGAAAATCTTCGAAGGTAGGACATACCTCTTGCCCGCCAAAGTTAAAAACATGCGTCACCGAATTCCAGAACCTTGCCACGGCATGGAGAAATGAAAGGTGCAGCGGAGTACGACTCAGAGTGAATAGTGCATTTATGTCGAACCCTCGGAAATTTAGCTTTTCCGAGTCATCCAAGTTGGCAATCCAAGCTGAGAGATTCTGGGTAAGAAACTCTTCCATTTGGAGCAAATCAGTGTTGAATTGAGAAAAACTACGAAGCTGAGGCCTTTTGTAGAAGATAAGGTTGAGTGCATGACAGATGTCAGCATTCTGCTGGTTCTTGCAATTTATGGCCGGCCGGCCAAATATAGTGCCGACCGACCATCACTTTTGGCCGATGGCCATTCCTTGAGGCCGATGGCTTGTCCTTATGGCCGGTAGTCTTCCTTCTCGTCCCATGAGCTGTTTATGAGTTGAAAATGCTGAAGGGTTGTGGTTGGAACCTCCATCGATGCCCTCCGGTGATCAATTCTTGCGGGGTCACCCCCATTTTACTTATCGAGTTGTTGTACATTTGATTATCAAGTTGTATTTCACTCTTTAAGTCTTTGATTCGCTTATCAAGTTGTACTCGCACTTGGTTGACTTATCAAGTTCCTTTGTTTTGCTTATCGAGTTGTAAGTCGGTTCACTACCTGATTATTACGATGCGAGTGCTCAATTTTCACACAAAGTTCAATTTCATTCACACTGTTATTTGATACCACATGATGCGATGCATAGGAAGTACAAATGTAACACCTTTTTGAACAAAATAGTTGTTTCATTTCCATCATGTGTTTTGCAAAAATGCACAGTTTTGAGAAAAATAATAACCTGCCTGAGGCAGTGCGTTGTGCTTAAACTACCAGTAAAAGGAAAGTAAAGCAAAAGAAGAGTAGGGTAGTAGAATATCGGGATTGATACCGGTAACCTCCCCATGCGGTCGATGCATCCCGTACTCTTGTTCACGTCAACTATATGGTTTGGCACTTTCATTACTCAAGACAGTGCAAGGAAGTGCACTTTTGCGGAACATTAGTAGGCCTTCGAGTTGACCTCAGGCCGTGTCTTTTTGAGCGATGCTCCGTACGTGCGAAGAACACCCCTTCCCATATCATTTTTGTATCTCGTGAACTCCACAAATCGCTTCAATTATACTGCGCTGCAGTGCTTTCCATCTCGACACCATGAATGACTTGTCTTTACTATGTTTCAAGTTCCTATACACATTGTATGCGTTGTCGCGTTATGCTTTACTTATATGTGTTCAAGTTCCTATACACATTGTATGCGTTGTCGCGTTATGCTTTACTTATATGTGTTCAAGTTTCTATACACATTGCGGACATACGTGCATTGTTTTACTTATATGTGTTCAAGTTCCTATACACATTGCGTGCATACGTGCATTGCTTTACTTATATGTGTTCAAGTTTCTATACACATTGCGTGCATACGTGTATTGCTTTACTTATATGTGTTCAAGTTCCTATACACATTGCATGCGTTGTCGCGTTATGCTTTACTTATATGTGTTCAAGTTCCTATACATATTGCGTGTATATGTGCATTGCTTTACTTATATGTATTCAAGTACCTATACACATTGCATGCGTTGTCGCGTTATGCTTTACTTATATGTGTTCAAGTTCCTATACACATTGCATGCATTGTCGCGTTATGCTTTACTTATATGTGTTCAAATACGTGTTCAAGTTCCTATACACATTGCATGCGTTGTCGCGTTATGCTTTACTTATATGTGTTTAAGTTCCCATACACATTGCATGCGTTGTCGCGTTATGCTTTACTTATATGTGTTCAAGTTTCCATACACATTGCATACGTTGTCACGTATACTTTACTTACATGTGTTTGCACCTTCACAGCGTTGTTATGTTTGTTTCAAATCGCATTGCTAAGCGTTCTAATCGGTTTGCATCGTCACGCACTTTCAATTGCATTGATATGCATGTTGCTAACAATATTGTACCTGTTAAGTTTTCTTTCTTTTTCAGGCATGATATTGTATGTACGGTTCATTTGAAGCTGGCACGACCAGACGAACCGCACAGGTATTGTATTCTCCGCGTGAAACGTAGCGAGAATTACATGATTCTCTTACACTCTCTCTGCATTGTAGTGTAGTTTGGTGTGTGCTAGCTTAAAACTGTTGCATTGTTATGCTTCGTTACAGCTTTCTTTGCATGATCATAAGTTATGCTCGGCTTCTTGCATTGTCAGTTGCATTTTGCCCTGTCTTCGGGCGCATATCTTTATCTGCAGCTTGTATGTTTTGTCTAAGCTTTCGACCTTGTCAAAAATGGGTCGTCTCTGGGCTTTGACAATCACTCCCGTCATTGTTATGACTTTCGAGTTTTGTCAAAGAGGGGCAACTGTAGACACCCCATTTTTGACCGTCCTCAAGACTTGGACGTCACTGCTTGAACACTCGGTGATCACCCATGTTCATATTCATTTTGAGTTCCCGGAGGTCTCGGCTACGCGCCTTGCCTCAGGATCTCTTAACTCGACTGTTTTGTGTTTGGTTTTGCACTAAACACTTGTGTTTTTGCTCCTGAGGGTAGAGAGTAGCTTGTTAGCTACCCCTGGCACCCACCGGCCGTGTATTCTTGCTACCGGCCATTGGTAAAGTATACCATTGGCCGGTCGGCCTTTTGTGTGGTCGGCCGACCATCTTTTTGGCCGATGGCCTCCTTTGCTGGCCGATACCACATTTTTGCCTTTTTTAGGCATAATGCATGCCAGCTGTGCTAGCTGGAATGCACAGACCCTGCCCCCCATTCACAGGTGTGACTGTTTTGAGCCTTTGACCCTTTTGACCTAACCTCTTGCACCCTTTGCTCAAGCTTCTTGAGGAAGCTTGACCCTTAGTCTTAGCTTCCTCAAGAAGCTTGCACCCTTAGGATAGCTTCCCTTGGAAGCCTTGACCCTTTAGGATAGCTTCTCTTAGATGCTTGGAGCCTTTTCCATTGTCTATATAAGAGACCTGCCTCCACCTTTGAGATGGTTTAGCAAAAACCAGAGCAAAATATATATATCTGATACACATTTTCTCTCTCTATATCTCCCTCCCTCTCTTCATTGTGTGTGTGTTTAAGGGCCAAAAAGGGTGATTTCTTCTTCGTTTTGCACTAAGACACACACTACTATCGAATTTGGAAGGCATTGAGGGTTTATTCTTGAGGTTTTGGACTGGTTTTGATCAGAAGAAGGGGGCTGCATTTGCTGTTCTTCAAGGGTTCTTCAAGGGTAACACTTTTACTTTAGATTCCCCAATCTTGCACTAGTTTTTTACCTATCTTGCTTATTGTTTTAGACTTTGTGTATAACTGAAAAAAGTCTTATATTTGCATGCTTAAGATACTTCATTAAGGTTGTTTTGGTGTTGGGGGTCGACCTCCCCCTGTTAGGCCTTGTTTGGCCCTTTTGGTGCTCTCTTTGCTAAGCTTTGGTTACTATTGTGTGTTGACCTTCTCACCACTGAAATCTAGTGGATTTTCAGTGGTGAAGGAGGAGTTTTGAAGTCTTGTATAGGGGAGAGACACCCCTCTCCCTTTATTGTCTCATTTGCTTGTGTTTTGGCTCATAAGGGTAGCATGTATGCCTAGCTTTGTTTGGCTTCATTTCAGAGGTTATTTGGTGTTTATTTAGCATGTTTTACCTCAGCCCCATGTTGGTTTGTTGACCCCTTGCATGCATAATACACTTGCCTTGTATTCCTCTATTTTGCCTAGAAATACATCTTGCCTTTGGACCATCATGCTTGCATGCTTTGGCTTAGCTTTGTGAAGTTTTTGGTCATGTTTTAACATGCTTAAGGTCTGTCTTGAGTCTTTGGAGCCATGCTTTCCATGCTTTATATAGCCTTTTTGTATTCTAGCTTGTTGGCTTCGGGTGCATGAGTCGTTAGCATGCCTCATTTGGTCTATTTCAGTGATTTGGAATCACCTATGATGTCATTTCAGTCCATGTTTTGTGCTTACATACTTGTGTTTGTTACTCCTTTAATACCTTGAAGGGATGCGGTCTTATGCTCCATGCTTAGGCCTTAATGCGTGCCTCTTTTTTTAAGTCATTTGGGCTGCCATATCAGTGGGTTTTGGGGGCTCATTTTGCATGTTGAAACTCTGTTTTTGGTTGCTTAGTCCATGCCAAGAGTGGTTGGGGTAATCGTAGTAAAATGCTCCTCTTTATGCCTTAGTCTTAGACCCATTGGTATGCATGTTTGCGTGAGCATCCGTCCACCATTTGCATCATCATTGGCCACTGTTTTGGGGTGGGCTGAGGTCTGCCCCTTTGAGGTTTAAGTCCGCCGTCACGTGACCATGTTGTATTATTTTGGTTTCATGCTTGCATTGTACCACATTTGCATATTTGCACATTATTTAACTAGTTGCATGTCATGTCATAGCTTGCATGTTAGGTTGTATTGCATGGCATCTTGTATGTTTGGCACATTGCATTTGGCATGTCTTGCATCTTAGCCTTATATTGCATTCTTGAGCCATGTTTGTATACATGCATTGCATTGCTTGGTTTGAGGTGTCAAACCAAGCATGAGGGGTGGGGTGTGTTCGTACTCCAAGTGACGTAACACGTCTCAACCCTTAGTTGCCGACGCTCTTGACCTCAATATGATAGGGTGTTGGCATTCATCTCTCCTGTTGCATGCATTTACATTAAAGTTGCAAACTCGGTGCCTTAGGTCACCATGCATCAAAACGCGTGATTGGTGGCTCGAGTATCGAGGGCCACACTTCCATGAGTCCATAGCATGATTGGGAGAGTGGCCATGCACACATTGCTTTGAATTCCCTTGCCATACATTGTCTGCCCTCTGTTGCTGTCAAAAACAGGTTTCTGTAGGAAGAGATGGCCGGCCGGCCAAATACAATGCCGACCGGCCATCAATTACCAGCCGATGGTGTAAATTTTGGCCGATAAGCCCATCCCCATGGCCGGTGAAATTGGATTGTGGCCGGTGGCATCCCAGAGCACTTAGAGGGTGAATAAAAATGGGTCTGGGGATTTTCAGAATTTTCAGAGGAGCAGGGCAGTGTAAACAGAGGCAACAGTGGCATGGCACGGGTTTCCAAGCGGGGCGAGGCGAGCATGCATCATCCTAGCATTTCGAGGCAGGGCTGCGGCCACCTTCTTTCTACATTTAATTTGTTAATTAACTAGAAGTTCTGTAATAATTAATTTTGTAGTATTCATTTGGTTGTGTAATATTTATTCGGACCCTCCGAGTGAGGGCAATTGTGTAATAAGTGTGGGTGCGTGTGTGCATGTCTTCCAACCCCAACTTCTTTCTCCCTTTTACTTACCTGCTTTTGATGGTTAGTATTAGGGCATATTTAAATTAGCATACCTTATGCTATACATGCGTGCATCCATACATTTGTCTCACATGCACCGGGCTCGGCGCATCATACTAACTGCATTGTATTTCAATTCCAAGTTGAATACGTGTTAATTGTAGCATCAGCATATGCCATCTTAGAATAGCCGAGTTTATCATAGTTGCATCTTGCATGTGTTGCATTAGCCATCTTAACATGAACTCGAATCATGCATATGATTACTAACTAGTTTCTGTTTTGGCTTGGAGTACTTGGTAAGCATTAGTGTTTTAGCATCCTTACATGAGTGTGAGTGTTGCCATGATAGCATGCTTACTATGAGGCTATGTGCTTATGTGATATAACTGCCTGAATGCCTGTGGGTGAAGGTTGGGTTACTTAAATTGGAACAATACATTGAATGCGAATTTTAAGCCCACTTGAGAGTGGCAAAACCATATTTTCTAAACCCACTTGAGGGTGGCAAAATTCATGTCTTAGCCTACTTGCGGGTAGCACCATCAAACCATTTTCAAACAAGCAAACATGAAATATTTTGATCCAATTTAGGCGACTTAGTCTATACTTGTTTGCTGTGCGCATCACGTAGTAAATCTAGGCTAACAACCGGAATAAAAACGCATAATGTTTTCAAAACAAGGTATCATGGTTAGTAGATGCCGATCTTCGGATCGGGCGAGAGGGGGTGCTCATAGCTGACCTTCCTCAATCGTACCCAAGTTCCCAAGCCGAGGTAACTTTGGTGATGACGGACATGTGGCCTTAGGCAAATAAGTCAGGGTTTCCTAAATTTCCCCAAAAATAAAATATTTAGGTGGCGACTCTGTATCTGGCAAAGCAGTCCATGTTTTACATTTCTTTTCTAAAAATCTGTTTTCTCAAAATGATTTGCCGGATTTGGACTCTTTGGTTCAGATTAAGAACTGTGACAATCGAGTCCGAACTGTGGGGTGAGACCCCCACCGGGGCGCGTCTACACTTCCTAATCTAGACTTCCTTGCAGGTTATTCTTGAGTCTAAATTGAATCCCCATAAGTCTACTTTCCAATGGTGGCAGCCTCACATCAAAATTTCAAGTGTGAAAAAAAATATGCGTGTTTTAGTGAAGACTGCTCAGTTTCGATCTTACCTGGATTTATGCCTAACTTCTTCTCAGCTAGTTTTCTTCTCTCCCCTCTTATTTTCTTCAACTCCAAACCTCTAAATAAGGTGTTTTGAAAGATTTTTTTGGAAGAGTTCACCTCTATTTCATTTATTTTCACTTTGTCATTGCTCGGTTTACCGAAAAGCGTAACATTTAACGAAATGCGAGCCTTAGAACATTGTATAAACTTTTTCAAAAATATTTTGAACTAGAGGATTTTAAGGTCTAAAAAAACATTTTGGTTAAAATATTTTTGGTTCAAAAAAAGGAGTGTGAGGTTGGGATATGACGGTCTCCTTGCCGAAGAAATCAAACCTTTGCACAACACATCTTTCGTTCTGCCTTCGTCCTCGAACAATCAACCTATGACTCCCAAGTTTTAAGGGTGGTTAAAAATGGGGTGTCTACACAACTCTACTTTGAAGCTATTATAACTTAATTAACACTAATTTAAACACATATTAATCCAGATGCACCTTGAGCACATAAGGATGTTGACCAATCTCACCAATCCATTGCTAATGTATGTATCAATTCACCAACCAAAATTAATTTGACACGTGACTACTGCCTTCAACCCATAACGATGTGATTAATCGAGTTAACAAATAATAAATTTTAATTACAATAATTATTAGTACCAATACATTTTTGTGCTTGGATGGGAATGTAGATTTCGTGCTCGTGAGGATGTTTTATCATGTGATATAGTTTACTCTGGGGTCTAGTTTCTTTTTCTTTTGTTGGAGAGATGGACATGACTCGTCTAGTTGAGTGAATTGGATCTATTACAAGGTTGATATCGATTTATGAATCACAACGTCTATATCAATATTCAAACCGTTTATTTTTCTTGTATGTAAATCATTTATAAAATTAAAAAAAAATGATTGATTAGGTAGTTGTAGTTGTATAATTACATCGCATTTGCTATTAAAAAAAAAAAGGATAGTATGTATGGTTTTGAAAATATATCATCCAGTTTTTTAAAATAAATACAAGGAAATCACGTGATTACGATTATAGAATTAATCTTCTTCTTTTTTTCGTGAATAATTTACCTAAAGATTTAAAAAATAAATGGCACAAATCATGAAAGTAGACCCTATAGAATGTACATGCACAGTTAACTCTCAAAATGGAGAAACCATTTCATTTAGAGAAATACTAAAAGTACTTATAAAAAAATAAAAAAATAAATAAAATAAAATAAAATTATTCACAATTTAATCTACGAATATTTAAGTTATATTGGAATATACAACATCCAAAGTACATTTGATTTGCACATTAGCCCGTAGTTTTATGGGTGCAAAAATATTGGAGATCTAAAAAATTCTATCAAAAATTTTAACAAATATTTTAAGTGAGTGTGAAACACGCATATGAGATATTTAATAAAAATCTTGATAAAATTTTTAAAATTTCTAACATTACTATTATGGGTGTGCTATAAACCCGCCTACCGGACCACTCTAACCAACCCACACTGACCCACATTATCACTCTTGCTTGGGTAGGATGGGATATACACTAAATTGGTACGAGTTGAGCTGTATGTGGTTTAAAATATTTAACACACCCAAATAAACGACTCAACTTGCTAGCTCTTAAATACCTCAAAACTTGAACAAATCTTTCCATTATTATTATTATTTTTTGGAAAAATTATTAGTAACTCCTATCTGGAAGCCTTATTTATTGTGAACTTTTATGAATATTTTTTAGAATTTGTTATCCTATTTAAATAGGAATGTGTTCCATAAGGTCCTAAGAGTTATAAATGAATGATATCAGTATACTATTATACCCCTAATATCATTCATTTAAATGGATATGGTCCTAAGTCTAAATGTTACTTAAATGGATGTGGATATGATCAATGATATGATGAAGTTTGAGGGTTGTGTGTTGATTCCTTCGATAGATTTCGACTCCAATCGATTGAGCGGAATAGGTTTTTTTGTTTTTTTAAAGTGTGTTGCTATTTGTTGAAGTGTGGATTGTTTATCTTTAATAGGGCATTGACAATATATTACACTCATTCATAGGCACACTTTGGCCAATGTTCTGATTGAATGCGTGTTTTTGACATTGTGATAATTGATGTGTTTTGATATGTTTGATGTGTGGGGTGCTGTGTATGGGTTCAAGGGTTGGGTTGGGAATATTTGGTTTTGGTTGTTAATTGGATGTCGAATGTGAACCACGTCGTAGGAAGACAAGTGTACATTGGGACCTATATGATTATGTTACGATGCATGTCACATTTAGTGTGTAACGTTACACATACACCATGTAGTCGATGAAATTTGTGTGTTTGTTCGGTTGTATATGTGTGTGAAAGTGTATCGTGTCTTTGTTGTAATCAGTGTTTACATATATGTCACAATACAATATGTAATTGGGGGTTGGGTTGGGGCTAATTGGATGTCTTTGTTGAATGTGCATCAGTGTCTTTGTGGTGTGTATGGGTTCAAAGGTTGGGTTGGGGTAATTTGGTTTTGGTTGTTAATTGGATGTCAAATGTGAACCACGTCGCAGGATGGCAATTGTACATTGGGACCTGCATGATCGGGTTACGATGCATGTTACATTTAGTGTGTAATGTTACACATACACCATGTAGTAGATAACATTTGCATGTTTATTCGGTTGTATATGTCTTTGAATGTGTATCATGTCCTTGTTGTTATTTTGAATTTCAAATTTCTAACCATATAGATATGATCACAATCTATGGTAAGATTGGATTTCCTATATATGGTATTATCATTAATCGGGTTATTAATTAATTAAGATTGGGGGTAGATATAGGAATGGCAACGGGGCGGAGCGGGGCCGAGCTGGGGATTAGACTCCCCGTCCCTGATCCCCGATGGTGAAAATTCCCTCGACCCCGATCCCCGGCGGGGAACCTATCATCCTCTCTAGCCCCGTCCCCTAACGGGGATCGGGTTTCCCCGACCCTGAAAATCCTCAGCCCAAAAAAAAAAAAAATAGTGGCTCTCATCATCATCAACATCAACAACAACAACAACAACAACTATAATCCACAAAATCATTCTCATTGATCATCATCATCAACATCAACAACAACAAAATGTATATCTATATCTATATCTATATCTATATATATATCAGATCAGAAGAACAGAGATCTACCGCCACTGGGAGTGAGATATATATGTATATATATATCAGATTGGAAGATCTCTGTCGCCGATCTATCTCCGTCGTGGCTCAGATCTGGAAGGAGCTCTCCGTGGCTTCAATCTGGAAGGTTCCATTCATCTCTCACAGAGAGTAAAGGAAGAAGAGAGAGAGAGAGAGAGAGAGAGAGAGTGAGTGAGTGAGTGAGTGAGTGTGTGTTTTCATTCTTGAGCATTGATCAAATCTTGAGTTGAGAAGTTGGGCCTAAATAATATATATAATATATCATCAAGCCTAAACATATATTTATATATATATATATATATATGGGACTGATCGGGGATGTTTCGGGGCGGGGCCAGGCCGGGGCCGGGTTTACGAAAGCTATCACCGTCCCCGGCCCGAAAATTATCGGGGGTTAAATTTTTAATACCATCCCCGGCCCTATGGGGATAATTTTCGAGGAAAACCCGTACTAATCGGGGTTGGGGGATTGGGTTCCCGTTGGGCCGGGTTTAAATTGCCATCCCTAGGTAGATATATGCCCACAATAAAATCACAGGACTTATTGGGTTATAAATTTTTTCATAGGACCATATCTTATATAAATCTTCCAAATAGGACTTATAAATAATTTACCTATATATATAATTTTTATTTTTATTTTTATTTTTTATCTTTTATTTATCTTTTATTTTTTTATTTTTTTACTTTCATTACTTGTTTGGATGCTAGACCATTATCCAACATTCCTAAAAACATGCATATCATAATATATATATATATATATATGATGCACATTTAAATTATGAGATTTATGATTTTAGAATGTGCTCATATTGGTAGTATATGAAATATATATGATATTATTCTTTGTAAGTATTCTATTGTATTTCTTTCATATTTAGATTATATGTTCAATCTTTACCTTATTCTTTCCCTTGTATAACACTTCTATGTAGTGCTATATATACCCATAGCTTTGTATTGTTTAATACATCAATTGAATAGAAGTCTATCTCTTTTTTCTTTTTTCTCTTTCTCTTATTTGTCATATGAGTATTCTTTGCTTTCATGGTATCAGAGCCATGTCTCTATCCTTTTCATAAATCTGTCCACTATTTCTCCGTTGGAAGAAGACTATAAGTGTCATCCTTGTTCAATTGGTTCTCTCATTAATTGTGTTCTTATTTTAAGATTAAAAAAAAAAAATACTAGTCAATTCGTCTTTCCACCAGGAGTATGACGAAGCCAACCATATTCCACAATCATCATCCACAAGCCCACACACGCCACCCAAAGCTCCGCAAGTGGTCCTTTTCGTTCTCACTCTCTGCACGCTGCCACGTGTAGACGTCTCTTTGCCTAGCCATTGCGCACCGCTGCCCCACCAGGCTTACCTTAAGCCATGTGTCGCCATACATAGCTTCCGCCTCAGTCGCCTGCCTTTCGACTTCCGCCTTAGCCGACTGCCTTTTGGCTTTTGCATCAATTTGCAGTCAGCCGACTCTCTCTTTCCCCAACTCACCAAGCTGTGTGCCACTTTTTTTTTTTTTTTTTTTTTTTTTTTCTACATTTGTTTTCTATTCTCTTCTATTTACTTGATCTTTTATTAAAAATAAACAAAATTTTTTTAAAAAAAAAAAACTATTCTCTTCCACCACTTGCTTTCTATGAGTCGTTTTGACATGGCCCAACCTATTTCCATCATTCTTTATTGTTAAAATTACAACATCTGGGCTCAAGCCATGTCTAGCTTCCTTAAAGGGAATAAGCTTTGGCGTCTTGTCATTGCTGATACTGTCAAACCTATCAAAAATATTGATGAACCTGCCTCTAAATATGAAGAATGACTTGATGATTGAGACAGTAAAAGCCATCACGTCATCACATGGTGCCGTAATACTTCCATTGTTTCCATCAATCTTCAATTTGGGCACTTTGACACAGCCAAGGAAATTTGTGATTTTCTAAAGACTCATTGTAGCACCACTGCTCTTACTCACCAATATCAAGTTCTTAGCCAACTGCATTACATGCACCAAGAGTCCGGTCAGTCTATCAATGTTTTTCTCTCCTAGATGTATGTCGTTTGGGATCAATTGTCACTGTTTGAACCTGAGTGGAACTGCAAGGAAGATCCTAGTCAGTTCTCCACATATCGAGATGAACAACGCTTGATCTCGTTTCTGATGGCTCTTTGGGATGATTTTGAACCTGTTTGTACTTCTCTTCTACACTGCCATCCGCTTCTAACTTTGGAACATGCCATCTCTAAGCTATTTTCTAAAGAAACTCGTCTTGGCTCTCTCAAATCTCCACAGCTCCATAATGTTCTTACAACTTCTCATTAGCCTAGCAAATCATGCATTGCATAATCATGTACTTATTGCCATTGTTCTGATCATGGTTTACTTACATGTCCAATTCGGATTTGTAAGTAGTGCAAGAAGACCGCTCCTAGCCATTATCAAAGTGACTTCCTCAGAAATCCTAATTGCCAACCTCGTAATAGTCATTCCAAAGGAGGTCAATCTCGATCCCATCACCGCTATTGGCCAGCTACCCATTCTCATTCTACTACTACTACTGCTGCCATGCCACGTCCTCCTCATGTGTTGCTCCTCCTAAGCCTAACCAAACCTTCACACTTTATGACATTGAATCCATAGTCAAACAGGTTCTCTCTACTTTTGGTACACCCTCTGCTGCTCTTTCAGTGACCTCAGATACCTCCTCGTGGTTCTTTGATTCTGCTTGTTGCAATCATATGACATCTGATTCTACTATTTTATCTACTACCGTATTTATTTCTAATGCTCTTTCTATTTACACTGTTGGTGGATCTCCCATGCATGTTAGTCATATAGGCCATGTCTCTACTTCTATTGTTTCTCTTCTTAACACTTATTTAATTCCTCATCTTACTCTCAATGTCATTTCTATTGGGTAGGGCTACAAATGAACCGAGTCGAGTCAAGTTTTGCTGAGCTTGAGGTTGGCTCGTTTACTTATTGAGCTCATTTATTGAGCTTCAGCTCGGTTCAATAAGAAACTGGGTACGAGCTCTGCTCGGCTCGGCTCGTTAATATTAATAAAACTCAAGCTCAGCTTGGCTTGATAAATTTTTTAAAATATTATTTAAATTATTTAAATAAAAAATATTATTTATATATTTATATATTTAATATATAATATATAAATAATATATTCATATATTATTTAAATAAAGATAAACGAGTCGAGCTTAACGAGCCGAGCTTATGCGAGCTCGAGCTCGGCTCGTTTACTAAATGAGCCTAATATTTGAGCTTGAGCTCAGCTTGTTTACTAAACGAACTGAGCCGAGCTAAGCTTGTTCATGAACAACTTTGTGATCTTGGTCTTATTGCTCTTTGTAGACGCGCCCGTGGGGGCTTCGCTCTACAGTTCGGACTCGATTTGTGTCACGGTTCTAAATCTGAACTAAAGAGTCCAAATCCGGCAAATCGTTTGAGAAAACAGATTTTTGAAAAGTAGTGCCAAACATGGACTGCTTTGCGGATTCTGAGTCGCCACCTAAATATTTTATTTTTGGGAAATTTAGAAACCCCGACTCGGTCAAGGCCACGCGGTCCGATCATCACCAAAGTGGTCTTGGCTCGGGAGCTTGGGTACGATCGGGGAAGGTCAGCTATGAGCACCCCCTTTCGCCCGGTCCGAAGACCGGTCTCTACTAACCATGATATCCGATTTTGAAAACTTTACGCGTTCTTATTCCGGTTATTTAACCTAGAATTACTATGTGATGCGCACAACACAAAAGTATAGACTAGATCGCCTAATTTGGAAATAAACATTGCATATCCGTTTTGTCTCGAAAAACGTGTTAGATTTTGCTACTCGCAAGTAGGCTAAAATACGGATTTCAACGAGTTGTTCCAACTCAGGCAATCCAACCTCCACCCACAGGCATTCAAACAGTTTATCATGTAAGCAACTAGCCGCATGGTAAGCATACTGTCATGGTAAACATTCACACGCATGCGATATGCTAAAGCCATAAAAACTTACATCGTACTCCGTGCCAAAACAGTAAACTGGTTAGCAAACATGCATGACCTAGTTCATGTTAAGTGGCTAATGCAACACAGGCAAAAATGCAATCTAGAGTAGGCTCGGCTAACCCTAAACATGGCATGTGAAATGTGATCAAATAGCATGTATTCAATTTTGGAATTGAAAATTGCGATGCAGTTTGTATGATGTACCGAGCCCGGTGCATGTAAACAAAATGCATGAATGCACGCATGCATTGCATAAGGTATGCTAATATAGACGTGCCCTAATCTACCATAAGCAGGTAAATAAAAGGGTTAGAAAGAAATGGGGGTTGGAAGACATACACCCACTCACGCACACTTATTACATTTTTGCCCTCGCCCGGAGGGACCGAAAGAATAATATACAGAACTGAATAAATAATTAACTATCCTAGCTAATTAAATATTACAAATCAACTAAATTAAATAAATAAACTAATTAATCTATTTAAGCGATAAATGCCTCGGAAGGAGGGCTGACTGCCGCGTGTGCCCGGGATTCGCTCGGAACTGCACTGCCGTGCAAATGTGCCTCTGTTTCCTCTGCTCTCCTTCTCTGAAAATTCCCAAAACTTCAGGAGTGCCTCTCAGAGCACTGGGGAGCATCACCGGCTGAGGCAGGGAGCCACCGGCTGAAGAAGGAAGCCACCGGCTCTGAATTTTATTATCGGTGCAAGCAAGAGGTACCTAAAGAGTGCCGATCGGCCTTTATCCTCGCAGAACACACTGGCAGCAGAGGAAACCAAAGGCAAGGCAATGCAAATCAAAGCATGTATGCACCAAGCACATCCCTCATCATGCTATGGACTCAAGAGGGCATGTGCCTCGATTCCCGAACCACCAATCGCGCATTTCCATGCATGATGGCCCTAAGAACCAAGAGTGCAAATTTGATTTCAAATGCATGCAATGCAAACAATCAAACAAGGGTGCCAAACCTCTATCATACTTCACTTCAAGAGGCTTAACATACATGCAAATGTGATGAGGTCCTAAGCATGTTATCTATTATGCCAAATGAACAATGTGATGCACTTGTGCAAGGCTTACAAGCAAGCATGCAAAACAATGAAATGATGGGCTTTAGACATGAATTAGGCAACTCCTATAGGCCTAAAATCAGTGGTCAAAATGCCTAGAAAATGAGACCAAATGCCCACACACACATGCAAGTGTTAAAGCTCAAGACTTAGGCATTCAAAAGCAACTCTCATGCATACCTAAAGAGACCTAACATGGACAACTAACATGCATTTAAAGCTCTGAAATTCAAGCTAAACACGATGCCAAATCATGCAATGAAGCATGCCAAACAAAGCATGCAAATGGCCTAGGCTTAAAGCAAGTCAATAGGGCATTAAACCACACTTGGCACAAACACATATGGCATGCACTTAACAACCAAAAATAGGTTCTTAGCATGTTAAAGCAAGACCAAAGAGCTACTTAGATGGTATCTAAGAGTCATTAAACTAAAGGCATGCATTGAAGCCAAAACATGGAGCATACAAGACATACTCTTAAAGCATTAACAAGGCCACTAAGGCAATCAAACAAGCATGTATGAAGGACTGAAATGGCATACTAGATGGTTCCAACCATCAAAAACAAAGCTAGAATAGCATACCACATATTCATGCTTTTGAGGCCAACAAGCCAAATACAAAGAGGCTACCAAATACATGCCAAGATTAGCCAAAATAGCTACGGACAGAGCTGAATCATGGCAAAATAAGCTTACAAGCTTCACAAACCTAAGCTTAAAACATGCTAGAAACTAAGGCACACAACCTAGGCATGTTAAGGCATAAAAGAGGCATTACAAGGCAACTATACTAAGCATGTATAGGAGGCCAAAACCAACTTGAAAACATGTTATATCATAGTAATATAAGCATGGAAAACAACTCAAACATACCCAATACACACTCAAGCATGGGGCTCTCTCAAGAGGCAAAACTTGCCCTTCTCAAGGACATCAAGGAGAGGGGGTGGCCCTCTCCTTTCTAGGACTACAGCCAGCCGGTGGCCTCTAGCCCCAGCCGGTGGTGTGTAGGGATGCCTCACAAAGCATTCTCTTCCCTTCCAAGGCAAAACACAAGTGTTTGGTGCAAAACCAAACACAAACAGTCGAGTTTGGAGGTCCTGAGGCAAGGCTCGCATAGCCGAGAACTCCGAGAACTCCAAACGAACACAAACATGGATAATCACCGAGTGTTCCAACGGTGACGTCCAAGTCTTGAGGACGGTCAAAAATGGGGTGTCTCTGATTTGCCCTCTTTGTGAACTTCGAAAGTCATAACAATGACGGGAGTGAATGTCAAAGCCAGAGGCGACCCATTTTGACAAGGTCAAGACTTGGACAAACATACAAAGCGCAAATGGTTGAACTACTTAAGTCGCCTACGTATCCCTTTAGGAATCAAACCAGCGTAGTTCATGCAGGAGGCACACATGCCAAGGATAAGATACGCGCCCGTAGGCAGGGGCAAAATGCAACCGAAAATGCAAGAAGCCGAGCATAACTTATGATCATGCAAAGAAAGCTGTAATGAAGCATACATGCGACAGTTATAAGCTAACATGCAACAGTCTACACTACAATGTAGAAAGGATGTAAGAGAATTATGAAATTCTCAAAACGTCTCACTCGGGAGATACAATACCTGTCTTTCGCTTTGGTTGCAAGCGGTAAATGAACCGTACATACAATATCGTGCCTGAAAAGAAAGCAAACTTAACAGGTATAATATTGTTAGCAAAATGCATGACATATGCAATGCGAATGACGAATGATATGCAATATATACAAAACTATGTATGAATAATGCAAATGAAAATGTAGTGCAATTAAAGCTAATGCGAACTACGTGCAGGGCAATTGAATCGTGATTCAAACGGACGGTTGAAACCACATATGTCAAATAGATTGATGGAGGTGACAAGTCCGTCTCCCATAGAACGATGTCTGATCTATGAGTACTTCGCACGGACACAAGAACAAGTATTGGGTGGATTGACATAAGTGGGGTGACGACCCGCTGGGGAGAGAATAATGATCCTAATGCCGGACGCGACAATTACACTACAATGTAATGGAAATGGATACAAATGGATATGGCATGCGGGCCAAACCGTATTTTGCCTAGGAAGGGCATGCACACGTACAAGCCATGTCTAACACAGAAAAGGTGCCGCAACCTCAAACCAAGTTCATCAAGGAATAGGCGCGATGCACATGAACCATGCTTCAACGTGAAAAGTAAGGGCACATACCAGACCAAGCTCAACAAGGAAAGGCGCAAGCCATAGATGGAAGATGATGTAGTGAATGCATGCAACTACAATGCAATAGAAATGGATATTTACAGAAATGCATGACATATGCACTATACTATAATGATGATGCACGACATATGCATGGTTTTTTTTTTTTTTTTTTTTTTTTTTTTTTTTTTTTGAAAATGCATGACAATGCATGACATATGCAATAGAATTGATGATGCATGGAATGCATGTTTTTTTTGAATTTTTGAAAATGCATGACAATGCATGACATATGCAATAGTATTTACAATGAAATGCATGATAAATGCAATGTGATGCAATGGCTGCGATTGCAGTTTTCCCTATTCTACCAACGGGGTGATATACTAGGTTGGTTCAGTATCCAGAATCGAGGCGTAAACACGCCGCCTCAACCTATGGGGCTTCCATACAGATTTCAAGCCGAGGGTACATCCCCCTGGGTATTTAAACCAGACTTTAGTCTCGGAAATTCCGAACCTTTGCGTTCTAGGCACAAGCCATTCAAACTCTAGTTTTCACCGTCCCCATTGGTCTCCTAGGAACTCACCGCAAGCACAGACAGGTGGCTTTACCAGACCACCGAAAGTCGTTCGGGCACGACAAACACCAAAGGAATTGCACCTTCAGAGGATTTAAGGTCTCCTAGACCGGGATGTATAATGTATGCATGACAATGCATGCATTTTTTTTGAATCTTGGCATGTAGCTTTGAATGCATGATATTGCAAATGGCGGGTTTAAGGTCTTCTTGGGACCTAGGGGCAACCGATGAGGTGCGCTAAACAATGTGATGGAATGCATGCCAAATGCAATGAGGGTGCACCCACCCCGTGCGTGTTTCAAAAGATGGAAAATGGAGTGCAATGAATGGAAAATGAAATGCATGCAATGCAATGAGGGCAATGAGCAACTTTAGCGAAGGTCTTACACCTCCGAGGATTTAAAGGTCTCTATAGGTCGTGCGTGTTTGGTCCGCCCGGACTCGGATGATGGAATGCATGCCGTGCAATGAGGTCTTTTTAAGGTATGATGATACATGACAATGCATTTCAAGGTCTGTCTCGCCGGCGTGAATGTGACACGCGTGCCACAAAGGGTGCAGAACAATGCAAATGAGAATGAAATAAACCATGATGAGGCGCGCATACCTCATTGGTGGAAAATGGAATGCAAAACGAGGCACGCGCACCTCGAAATGCGATGAAATGCGAAATGAGGCACCCGTACCTCATTTGATGGAAAATGAAGTGCAAAACGAGGCGTACGTGCCTCGAGATGCAATGAAATGCGAAATGAATGTAACAAGGTGCACCTTAATGCACCGAAGGTCTTGCACCTCTCAAGGATTTAAGGTCTCCTGGACCGCGCGTGTTTTTGGTCCCGCCGGACCGTGCGTGTTTTCGGTCCCGCCGGACCCGGAGCAGAATGAAATGCACATGAGGCACGCGTACCTCATGGGATGGAGAATGAAATGCAAAACAAAGTACGTGAGGTAGTAGACCTTACGTGACTCAAAATGAGATGCAAGATGAAGGAGTACGACACGCATGCCGCATGACAATGAAAAATGGTGCAAGTCACAAGAGACGTGCAAGATGGCGCGATGCGTTAGACAATGCACATGGGGCAACTTTTGAATCTCTGTAAATGACAAAAGGATACAAAAGGATACAATCTCTGCTTGAATTTGAGTGCCACGCACAGTAGAGACGGTCCGAAGTCAAAACGGAGGCCGGTTGAGCATCGGGGATGCATTTTCTTGTACTTTCTTGAGCTATGAAGACCCAAAACTCCTCAATTTGCCTAAAAAGGGCCTTAGGAACACCACCGGCTGGGTGGGGTGGTCACCGGCTACCACCGGCTGCATGAACTCATCTATCGGCACAAAAATGTGCCGACCGGCACAAAATAGTGCCGACCGGCCAAAAATGACTGATCGGGGGCAGTTTTGCCATTTTGCCTCGGGTTTTATAAAATAGGGTTCCCAAACCCTATTTTCTTCACTTCAAGCCGCCGAAAATCTTTGCTCTCCCTCTCTAGAGTATTTTCGCTCACTTTTTCATCGATTTCCGCGCGTTTCACGTCATTTTCGTCGTCCGATTCGCGTATATCTTCGCGTTTCGAACACTTTGAACCGAACATTTCTCCATTTCGGTATTCCTTTCGCTATTTTCGCCTTTTCGGGACTTGTTCCCCTCGATTTTCTCTTCATTCTTGTGTCTTTTCACATTCCGACCCTTCCGGCCATTTCCGACCCTCTCGGGGTTGACCTTCTCGGTTGACTTTTCGTATTCCGACCCGGTTTTCATTTTCCGGTCATTTTCTCGCTACCACTACCATGGCCGATGATGTTCCACATGTCGGGACTCCCCCGGACCATGAGATGGACCCCGGGGTCGAGCTCCTCCCATTGAGCGAGCGCCCATTCGATCCGGCGACCTATCGCCCGGCCATTCATGTGCTACCACCCGATGGACTCCGCCACTTCGCGGCCGGCGAGTTTTGGACCGAGCTTCTGCTGCACGCGCCGGCCTCCCACTTGTCAGCTGGCGCCACCGAGGTAACATTCTCGTCCCTTATTTTCTGCAATGTAGGATTTTCTGTCAACTGCCGTAGCTAACTGAACCCATTGCTTGTTCAGTCCTGATGCACTATGCTGTAGTTATTTGTAGACAAACTCATAACTGACATCTGTTTAGGACCGACGCACATGCACACACACTGCACTAGTCTGAATCACCCAAACACACGGCACACATTGCACTGCAAATTCACCGACACCCGGTGCCTATTTGAATCTGAAAACTTCGCCGCATGCTAGATTTGCACAAAACTACACCAACAGCGGACACATCACGCGTTGTAGTTCTTGAAACATACCAAGACACGGCTTCTATTTGAGCGTTGAAAAGCACGCACACCGCATTGTTTACACCGATCCTCATAGAACCTTGGCATATCACGCACCGTAGCCCACCTTGGTAGTGAAACCCGATACCTGCTTGAATCTGGAAAATGTGTACACATGCACCATATCTGTATGCTAACCTTCACAAACATACTGACACATCACAGGCCGTAGTTCATCGCAGTACACTGAAACCCGATATCTGCTTGAATCTAAAAAATGTGCACACATGCACCAAGTTTACACTGGAGCATCTAAAACACACTGACGCACCACGGGTTTGTAGTTTACTATAAGCACACCGGCACCCGGTTTCTGTTTGAATTTTAAAGATAATCTGCACGCATACTAGATTTATACCAACTGCATATCTTCATATGGCTTTGCAATTTCTTGACTACAGGGGGACTCCCATACTCTCCGCGGGTATGGGAACATTACGCTTCCTTGTTGGTATCTTAAAATGCCCGATGCCGATTAGCCGCATTGTGGATCGGGCGGCGGTACCTTCTGCGAGGGCTTTCGGACTCTCTACTTGCAGACCTCTTCTTGCCGCTCTGGCGAGAGGTGGTGGGACACCACCGATTCTTTTCATCTATCGGCGGCAGGGACATAGCGATGACCCCTACGACTTCTCGATGCTCGCGGCATCGGGGTGAAGTGATCCGATCCCTTTGACCTGAACATGGGCGAGTGGATCGCCGCTCGAGTTTATTTGCTTTCGGCGCCGCCGCTTGTTCGTCCGAGGTTCGTCCGCTATTCTGGTTCGAGTGCGATTTAGTCACGGACCATCTTTGGTGGGCCAGCGGCTCCGATGACCCGAGGCTGGCGAGAGGTATGCAGCGGCTTCCTCATGTTTTGCTAGGGACCACCCTATTCGCCCGGCCGGGCGAACAGTGCCTCTCTGCCTCCTCGGCGCCTTGGTGGGCGTCCAAGCGGATTGTCTTGATATATTTGGGGTGGTGCGGCTCTGCCACCCTTCTGGCTACATGAGCTCCGTCTCCGTGGTAGCGGGCGGTTGCTTTCGAGACTCTTGGCGAGCTTTGGAGGTATGTCTTCTTCTCTGCTTTTCATTTACATTCCGTACTACGTACTCACTCTGTACCTGCACCTGTTGTGCGTATCTTTGTACACACACACATATACGCTTTATCTTGTTGTACCTTGTTCTGCTTGTACACCTGCTCAACACAATACACAACCTGCAGCTCTGTTATTTACGCTTTATTACATACTCTGCTTTATTACGATAATCGTCTTGGCGTCTTTTTCTTGTTGTGGGTGTATGCCTACTTCCCAGTGGAGCGATCTGGGAGGCGGAGACCCCTCTGGTCGTCCCCTTCTCTCGCCGTTCTGACAGGCGATGTGTCCGAGACCGGGACACTTTTAGCTTCTCCGTCGTTTCTTGACACCATCACCCTCTTGAGGTATGTTTTACTTCTGATCCGTTTGAAGCTTCTTTCATGTGTACATTTCTATGTCGATAGATAATCAAGCGTATTTCATTTGGTCACTGGCGGTAGTGGGCTCCACTCCCAGCGGTGATCTGAGATAGGTATGCTGGCGCCACCGAGACCTCGCGCTGGGATTCTCTGGAGGGCGGTCTGTCGAACTGGTACAGGTGGCGCTTCTTGCGTCGAGACCACAGGATTGCGAGGCAGATAGTTCGATCCGGCCTCCGAGCACATGAGGGACACGAGAGGTTTTCGTGCGGCAGATGGAGGACTACACCCTTGGTGGGCCATAGATGTGGATGCCTCTGAGGCGAGGCGACTAATACGTGCGTCCGGACCTTCTTGATCGGCCTCTGGCGGGGCTCCGTGATCGAGTGAGACCATGGCGGCGCCCGGCAGAAACGAGCAGGCGAGGAGGCGGGGCCATCCTGAGGGCTCGAGCTTCATGGCGGGAGAGTGCGAGAGGGGCGAGGGCGGTGGCCGCTCTGCCTACTATGTTGACTTATAGGGCGGGCGGGGAGACCTACCAGATCCCTTTTGCTCCTCCTCCGGCTGGTCACGAGTTGGCCGGCATTCCCGAGTTGCCTCCGGTATGTATTACTTTATTTCTGCATCTTGCATTGTCTTTCTCATTTCAGTTCTTTCAGATATCCCACAGAATACTGATATATTTAACACTTTTGCAGACCTCCTCCGAGTATACCCGTCAGTCTGTGGAGCTGAATGCCTCCCTGCTGGGGATGCTGCAGCGGACTCTCGACGCTTTGGCCGCGTACGGCTTGCCGGTATGTTTTACTGACCACAGTCTCGAATCATACTCTGTTTCGCACAATCTGCTTCACTGCACAAAAATCTGATAAACTGCTCACGGCTTCCATACATTGTACTTATACACTGCATTCTGCACTGATAAACTGCTCACGGCATTCACACACTGCACTCATACACTGCATTCTGCACTGATAAACTGCTCACGACATTTACACACTGCACTCATACACTGCATTCTATATTGATAAACTGCTCACGGCATTCACACACTGTACTCATACACTGTATTCTTCATTGATAAACTGCTCACGGTTTTCTGATGTGTTTGTTCTTTGTATTTTCAGCCTCCTTTCCCGATCCCTCCAGTGGGCGACCTTTGCTCGGCCTCCGTCTCTACTCGGGATGGCGGGATCTTCCCTCGTACGAGAGGGGCGTGGTCATGTGGGAGCAGCTCACGAGCTCAGTTCGAGAGATGGGGAGTCGGGCGAGGCCGAGTCATTTGCGGAGGAGGGGGGATAGCTTCGGGCTCGGGCTCCGGCAGTGGCAGCTCCGGCAGCTTTTGTGCTTACGCCGGGAAGAGGGCGAGGACTGATCCTTAGGCATGAGGCCTACTGCTGATGATGATGATTTTGTTACTTCTTTCTTTTATTTCTTTTCTTGTACTTTTCTCTTTTTGGTAGATAGAGTACTGTGTACTGCCGCAGGCAGGTTTTTGTTTCTTTTCAAACTATGTACTTGAAAAGATTATATATAAAACAAACTTTTTGTCTAAAAGAGTGTTATATCTGTATGCCTGCGTATACCTGCACATTTCATACTTTGCATCGCATTGCATCATACTACACCTCAGATGTAAATGATATTGATTTGTATCTGACAATTGAACACTTGCACTGTGATAATCAAATAACCAACCAACTAAGCAGCAACACAGCTCATACAAACCATCGCTCAATCTGAACATACAGCCCATACTCTACTGGGGATTGATCTGCACACAACTCATAACCCGATTCGGTTCATTACGCACAGCAAACCTTGAACAAATAGCCCAATCGATGAAGGCGGATCACAAAAGCGTCACGGTTGCGGTTGAAACACATTCGGATGTTCCAAAAATTTTCCATTTCCTTCTCTTACTTTGCGGATGTAGAGAATGGCAAAGCATTACGAGCACAAGCGATTACCTTTTGGAAGAGGATGGGTTTTCAACGGGGTGTCGAGCCTACCACATAACACGGCGAGGCAGACTCAATCAAAGAAACAAAAGGCACCGCGACCTAACACGACAAGACATACTTGGAAAAGACTCAAATCAAAATTGAAACCGACAAATCAAAAGACCGACACCTGAGCGTGTTTAAAAGAGACCTCAAATTTCGAGGCCGGTTCCTCGGGTAGGTTTCCCACCCTTCGATTTGTGATTCTCACATCACTCGACCCTCAGGCTCGGTTTTTCTCACAAAAACCCTTCTCTCACTTTTCTCTCAACTTACTCCTCTCTATTCTTTATTCTCTCATTTTGCATCCCTCCCCGAGGTGAATGACAGATGAATAGGAAGTTGCGGGTTCATGCCCGACACGACTAGCTCGCAGCTATTTCTTCTGGCGAATAGAGTGCCTCTCGGGCAATCAGGTTAACGGGGGGAAGACAGAGGACCTGACTCAATCGTGCCCCTAGTTCATCATTTTGACCACTTTTTGTTGTGTTTTCTAAAACAGTTCTGACCAAAATGAGAGTTAGATTAACGCACTTATTCAATTTTGATTTGAAAATCATGCGAGTCAGGCTGTGAGCACTGAAAATTCTCCTTTTGTTGGATCCAAACATGGTCCAATTTTGAAAACGAAACAGTTTTCGAGAAAATAAGTCATCCTCAGTAAAACTTTTCAAAAACCGTTTTTGTAGACAATCAATGCTCCACGAGCGTAGAACTTACCCTCGAGATGCGCAACCTCGGATCGGAGGTAATGGAAGATTGCCCCTGGCTTAAAAGGGAAGGAAGCAGCGGAAAGTTGCCTGGTTTGAACAGTAGCTTCGGGGCAATTTATGGCAATGGAGAACAGCGGAGAGCGGAAAGTTGCCTTGTTTGATGATGCCGCGGCATGTTTGTAAGCTTGACCTTTGTCGATGTGATCGGACCCTCGGGGCGGAGAAGTCGAAGATGGCTTGAATCAATATGTGGACCGATCACTGGAAGGTGTTGGTGGTTTAGCTTCAAGAGGAAGTTAATCCGTAGTTCAGATTCTTGTAATCAAGACATTGGATTCGGAGTAGGCAAAAGTGATCAAAACCATGACATGGCACGAGGCGCTATGGAAGCGTTGAAATTTGGACTTGAGGATGAAGTTGCCTACGTATCCCAAACATGGGAATCAAGCCTTACGTAGTTCCGGTTAAGGTACACTCGGGTATTTTAACCTTCGCTATTTTTAGGCTCTAATTTTTGCCAAGGTGCCCAATGCGGGTTTTCGACCTTGCGAGCTTTTTTCATTCTCTTTTTTTTTGCATTTTCTTTTGCTTTTGTCTTTTCTTTTGTGGTTTTCTTTTTTCTTTTTCATCTTTTCTTTTTTGCATTTTTGTATCTTTCTTTTGCTCTAACTTTTGCCTGGGTCACCCTTCCGGGTTTTCGGCCCAGCGAGCCTCTCAAAGGGTAAAAGTGTAGCAAGCCCATGCCAAATGGTTTTGAGATTGAAGCCTCTCTGTATCTGGGAGAACGGCTATTGTGCTGATTTGCAGAAAGGCCCATCACGGTTGCTTCTCGAGCTTTGCTTGGTGGGATTTTGATCTTCCTGATCGGGCCCTGATGCCTCTTGCTCATTTGCTTTGAGCTGGGCCACCAGGCGTCGCATTGATAGCTATCTTTTGAACATACGCGGATCTTGATCCAAGGTTTGAAAATGAGGGTCGAGCCTCGGTGAGGCGATCTAAATTGCACAATCTCAAGAGTGATTCCACACATGTCTTCGCAAGACCGCGCAAAATGTTTTGGAAGTTTTTAAGAGAGCGACAAATCGCTTGCGCCGAAGACAGTGTAGGACCAATCTGGATCAAAGCTAGGGTCCTTCCCAGTACTCACGCTGACAAGCATGATTTCAATCGTTAAGGGCTTAGCACGTCTCTCTTTCTCTCAGTTGATCAAAGTTTTGCAAATCCCGAGGAATTCCTCCCTCTTTGTTTTCACCGCAGTGTTCAAAAAGGTTTTGAAAAACTTAGGTCAAAACAATAATTTTTAAGGCACAAAAGAGCAGGTGGAATGCACTGTCACCCCATTCGAATTCTCTGGCACAACTAGCCCAACATAAATAGTACGGGATCACGATAGCCGCATTTTGTTTCATTCGGGTTCCCTAGATGTAAAGCGGCTCCTGGCAGGTAGACCCAAAAAGCAAAAAAAGTAATTACAAAACAAAAGCGGTGCTCGAGGCAACAACCCGAAGTCACCTAGTATTCTTATACAAAAGAGGCCGACTCATTACAATTAGGCAGACCCTTAAGCAAAAAGAATGACTCTAAACAATGAGGCAGACTCAAGACAAATCAAAAATGACTCGACACCCAAGTCGGGTTTTACAAAACTAACATCGGCGGTGCTCAAAAATCTGGCATAACGCCATATCCAAAATGTACGAGATATTGCCCGAGCGGTTGAATCCCAATTACATACTCGCGATGTCGGTGTCCTCGGTATCTGTGTCCTCACAATCCAAGAACTTCTGTAGTGGTGATTTGGCGAGGTAGGCGGGAGGATGACCTTGTTATCAATCAAATCCTGTACCTCATGGCGGAGGCGGAAGCAATTATCGGTGGTGTGGCGGTGTTGATGGTACGCCTGATCTTGAGTGGCATCATGGCTCTTTGGAAGGGGTTTGGGGGCGGCCTAGGATCGAGGGTGTGAGATGCCCTTTTGGCTAAAATCGAAGTGCCCTAGACAGCGGCATGTAGAGAGGATGGAAGGCCTGCGCCCTCGGGGCAAGTGCTTGAATCTGAGGACTCTTGCTAGATGCACTAGCGAGCGAGCAGGTCGTGGTGCGACCTTGGATTTCCGATCCTTTCGGATCTTGAGTGGGAGTGGAAAGAACCTTCTTGGCATGGCGGGGCCTATCCGGTTCTCGATTATTTGGAGCGCCCTCGGTAGTAGGAAAACGTCATCCGCTTTTGGTTACAATCGCGGATACTGTTGTTTGCTCATTCCCGGCTTTCAAAGCTGGGCGCCTGGCCGGTTGTTCCGCAGGATCGGCATCCACCTTCACTTTGTCTTTGCCTCTGGCCTCGGCTGGTGGGAGGTTTGGGTTGGTCTTGGTACATCCTTTGTTGTGGGTGGAGGTCATCTCCGTGATTGAGCTCGATCACAATCCGCCCGATGTCGGAGGCTCTGGGGTTCGAAATTTCCGGCCTCTGATCTGCAACCGGTGGCGAGATTGACATTAAATGGCGAGATCCGCCACGGACCTCTGGAGCTCGCCTATCATCCCCATTAACTCGAATGTAGTAGGCTCATGAGCTGATAGAATGAGGGTCAGTTGGGTGTGCGGTGGGCGACCTAGGCGGGTGTGGCATATCAGCGATAGCCTCATCTTGTGGGGTGGTTCCTTGACTTCGGCGGCCGTCATGACCACAATCTCTTGAGTTACGCATCATGTTTGGTCTGCCTCGGCGAGAAGACACTAGCTGTTACGACTTAACTCTCTGAATCTCTGGCTGAAGCGGAAAACAAGCGACATTTGGCCCTAATCGGATCAAACACGGGTGTAGTCGAACAAGCTGCACTCTACTCTTGAATCTTGTTCCCGAAGTCAACATCCCCAAATCTGGCGATTCCATGAGATATAAGCGATTCTCAAAAGCGTCTTGGTGCCCTGCGGATGGGATCTTCAACTAAATTGGTATATGCATTCCTGTGAGATACACTCTAAAAGCACATAGCAAGTAAATGAGAGCCAATACACCCTATGTTGGGGTAGGGTTTCCCTGTCCTATTTTGTCGAGAGCTAGGGTTTCACTACGCCTTGTGGCGGTTTCAAACAACCTATATCGGGTAAGCAACTTTGTCCTAGTTTGGAATGGTCACTATGGATTCGAATATGCACTAGGTCGAATGGTCAAGGGTGCCGGTAAAACGGGGTTTGTGTTCCCATCTTTGGCGAGCATAGCAGTCGACCTTATGGACATGCCTTGACAAGACAAGCCTCGACAAACCGCTCGAGAATAGCGGATGGCCAACCACGGTGTCCTAGGCGCACCAATGCACATGCAATGCAAAGAAACACATAAGTGTAGTCAAAGCAGGATATCACGAGTTCGAGTCAAGCTCTCTAAAATCCCAGTAGTCGCCAGAAAGCGTGGGGGCGCTCGCTCTGATTCGGACTCGATTTGTGTCCGGTTCTAAATCTGAACCAAAGAGTCCAAATCCAAACCGTCGTTTGAGAAAGCAGATTTTTGAAAAGTAGTGCCAAACATGGATTTGCTTTGCTGATCTGAGTCGCCACCTAAATATTTTATTTTTGGAAAATTTAGGAAACCACGACTCGGTGCTAGAAGGCCACATGTAAAATCATCACCAAAGTGGTCTTGGCTCGGGAGCTTAGATGCGATCGGGAAGGTCGACTATGAGCACCCCTTTGCCGGTCGAAGACCGGCCTCTACTAACCGTGATATCCGTTTTTGAAAACTTTATGCGTTCTTATTCGGTTATTAACCTAGAATTACTATGTGATCGCACAACACAAAAGTATAGACTAGATCGCCTAATTTGGAAATAAACATTGCATATCCGTTTTGTCTCGAAAAGCGTGTTGTTTTCTTTGCTACTACATAAGTAGGCTAAAATCACGGATTTCAATGAGTTGTTCCAACTCGGGCAATCAACCTCCACCCACAGGCATTCAAGCGGTTATATAACACATAAGCATTTAGCCGCATGGTAAGCATCTTGTCATGGTAAACATTCACACGCATGCGATATGCTAAAGCCATAAAACTTACATCGTACTCCGTGCCAAAATAATAAACTAGTTAGCAAACATGCATGACCTAGTTCATGTTAAGTGGCTAATGCAACACGAGCATAAATGCAATCTAGAGTAGGCTCGGCTAACCTAAACATGGCATGTGAAATGTGATCAAATAGCATGTATTCAATTTGGAATTGAAAATGCGATGCAGTTTGTATGATGTACCGAGCCGGTGCATGTAAACAAATGCATGAATGCCGCATGCATTGCATAAGGTATGCTAAAATAGGCGTGCCTAATCTACCATAGCGAGGTAAATAAAGGGTTAGAAAGAAATGGGGTTGGAAGACATACACCCACTCACGCACACTTATTACAATTTGCCCTCGGAGGGACGAAAGAATAATACTGAACCGAATAAATAATTAACTATTCTAGCTAATTAAATATTACAAATCAACTAAATTAAATAAATAAACTAATTAATCTATTTAGCGATAAATGCCTCGGAAGGAGAATTTGTTGCAGCGTGTGCGGGATTCGCTCGGGCTGCCTTCTTAGTGCAAGTGTGCCTCTGTTTCCTCTGCTCTCCTTCTCTGAAAATTCCCAAAACTTCAGGAGTGCCTCTCAGAGCACTGGGGAGCATCACCGGCTAAGGCAGGGAGCCACCGGCTGAAGAAGGAAGCCACCGGCTCTGAATTTCATTATCGGTGCCAAGAGGCGGCCGGCACTAAAGAGTGCCGATCGGCCCTTATCCTGCAGAACACCTGGCAATGACAGAGAGGAAACCAAAGGCAAGGCAATGCAAATCAAAGCATGTATGCACCAAGCACATCCCTCATCATGCTATGGACTCAAGAGGGCATGTGCCTCGATTCCCGGACCACCAATCGCGCATTTCCATGCATGATGGCCCTAAGAACCAAGAGTGCAAATTTGATTTCAAATGCATGCAATGCAAACAATCAAACAAGGGTGCCAAACCTCTATCATACTTCACTTCAAGAGGCTTAACATACATGCAAATGTGATGAGGTCCTAAGCATGTTATCTATTATGCCAAATGAACAATGTGATGCACTTGTGCAAGGCTTACAAGCAAGCATGCAAAACAATGAAATGATGGGCTTTAGACATGAATTAGGCAACTCCTATAGGCCTAAAATCAGTGGTCAAAATGCCTAGAAAATGAGACCAAATGCCCACACACACATGCAAGTGTTAAAGCTCAAGACTTAGGCATACAAAGTCAACTCTCATGCACACTTAAGAGGCCAAACATAGACTGATAGCATGCATCAAAAACTCTGAAATTCACGTCAAACATGATGCCCAATCATGCAATGATGCATGCCAAACAAAGTATGCAAATGGCCTAAGCTTAAAGCAAGTCAATAGGGCATTAAACCACACTTAGCACAAACACATATGGCATGCACTTAACAACCAAAAATAGGTTCTTAGCATGTTAAAGCAAGGCCAAAGAGCTACTTAGATGGCATCTAAGAGTCATTAAGCTAAAGGCATGCATTGAAGCCAAAACATGGAGCATACAAGACATACTCTTAAAGCATTAACAAGGCCACTAAGGCAATCAAACAAGCATGTATGAAGGACTGAAATGGCATGCTAGATGGTTCCAACCATCAAAAACAAAGCTAGAATAGCATACCACATATTCATGCTTTTGAGGCCAACAAGCCAAATACAAAGAGGCTACCAAATACATGCCAAGATTGGCCAAAATAGCTATGGACAGAGCTGAATCATGGCAAAATAAACACAAGCTTCACAAACCTAAGCTTAAAACATGCTAGAAACTAAGGCGCACAACCTAGGCATGTTAAGGCATAAAAGAGGCATTACAAGGCAACTATACTAAGCATGTATAGGAGGCCAAAACCAACTTGAAAACATGTTATATCATAGTAATATAAGCATAGAAAACAACTCAAACATGCCCAATACACACTCAAGCATGGGGCTCTCTCAAGAGGCAAAACTTGCCCTTTTCAAGGACATCAAGGAGAGGGGGGTGGCCCTCTCCTTTCTAGGACTTTATGGCACCATCTCTACCACTGAAATCCCCCAAGATTTCAGTGGTGGAAAAATCAATCACACAAGTCCGGATCTCTCCAAAATAGCACAAAAAGTGACCTTTTCAAGGTCTAATGGGGGTCAATACTCCCCAAACCACAAAACACTCTTCATGGATAATGAAGTGGTCTTAGAAATAGAGATTTTATGTGTTAATCACTAAGCACAAAAACTGTTTTAAACTAGGTAAAAATGGAGTGCAAAAATGGGGAATAAAATGCAAGTTTCTCACCCTTGTTGACTATCTTCACAAGAGTTGATGTTGTTGCTTCCTTGAGCTCCAAACCAGTCAAAAATGTCAAGAACCAACCTTTGGAACCTCAGAACCAAGAGAAAGGTGGAACTCTAGGTGTTTTAGTGCAATAGTGTGAACTAAACACCTAGTGTACTAAGAGAAAAAGAGAGATATGATATATGTATCTAACTTAACCCTAAAAACCAGGACTCGAGCTCTCTAACAATGTCTAATGCTCTGAAAAATGCTAACCCTAAGTCAAGAGGGAGAGCTTTCCTCTTATAGAACTTGTAAACTTACAAGCTAAGCAAACAAGACCACATCCCTCCATACACGTGTATGGAGGCGAAGCAAATGCTCAAAAGGCATGCGAAAATATCTCGAAAGCAAGTGCAGTGGTCAATTTGGGCAAATTGGTCATTTCGCCCAAAATAGTGCCGACCGGCACAAAATAGTGCCGAACGGCACAATATAGTGCCGGTGACAACTACAGCCAGCCGGTGGCCTCTAGCCCCAGCCGGTGGTGTGTAGGGATGCCTCACAAAGCATTCTCTTCCCTTCCAAGGCAAAACACAAGTGTTTGGTGCAAAACCAAACACAAACAGTCGAGTTCGGAGGTCCTGAGGCAAGGCTCGCATAGCCGAGAACTCCGGGAACTCCAAACGAACACAAACATGGATAATCACCGAGTGTTCCAACGGTGACGTCCAAGTCTTGAGGACGGTCAAAAATGGGGTGTCTACACTCTTTTCTCTTCCTCTGGTTGTGTTGTGTAGGACCTCCAGACAGGACATAATCTTGGGATTGGCCATAAAAATGGGTGTTTATACGAGCTCATTCATCTTCACATTCCATCTCAACTCTCTCCTTCTACAATCACCTCCTCCACCAGTTCTACTCTCGACCTTTGGCATTCTCGTCTAGTCCATATGTCCTTTAGTTGTTTACATAGTTTAGTGTTAAGCGGTCCGTTAGGTCATGTTACAAATAATTTAGTGGATTGTTTATCTTGTCAACTTGCCAAATAACCATCTTTACCATTTAATAAAAGTGTTTCCATGTCACCAACACCTTTTGATCTCATACATTCTGATATTTGGGGACCTTTATCATATTCTACCATGGGGGGATATGGTACACTCCTTCAATCCTCTTGTCCTGGTACATCTCAATAGAATGGGCTTGTTGAGCACAAACATCGTCACCTTCTTAACACTGTTCATGCTCTTTTAATATCTGTCTCTTGTTCAGAGCATTTTTTGGGAGAGGTAGCCCTCACTGCTGCTTACACGATTAATCGTGTTCTCTCTCCCATCGTCAACAATCAAACTCTATATGAGTGTCTGTATGGTAAACCCCCCACGTATAATCATCTCTGTGTTTTTGGTTGTGTGTGTTTTGTCTTATTACAACCATAAGAATGTAACAAATTAGAACCTTGAGCTCGTCTTTGTTGCTTCTTGGGATATGGCATTAAACACAAAGGTTATCGTAATTGGGACCCCATTTCTAAATGCCTTTATGTCTCTAGACATGTTGTGTTTTGGGAATATAAAATGTTCTTCTCCATGTTTTCATTCCATAACTTTGATTCTCCCACTACACCTTTCTTTACTAATCCCTCTATTTCTCTATTTTTTGATGATGAGCTTGATATATGTGTTGCTAATAAGCTTGCTAAAGGCCCGATCCCCTTTACAGAGTCTGGCTCTCTTGATGGTCTTGTATCTCCATCCCCTATTCCTAGTCCTCCTGCTTCTCTTGAAGTCCATGAATTTACTGATCCTTCGGAGCTTGCCACTGAATCCTCTATGTCTCCTAATACATCTCTTTGTCACTCTACTATTTTCTTTCAACATGAACCTCACTTTTATTGTGAGGCTAGTACTAACCCCATTTGGCAATATGCAGTGGTAGAAAAGTTACAAGCCTTGGACCAAACTAGCACATGGGACTTGGTTGACCTCTCTCCTAACAAACCTCTGGTAGGTTACAAATGGGTCAACAAGATTAAGACACATTCTGATAGGACTGTCGAACGTTATAAAGCCTGTTTAGTTGCTAAAGGCTTTACATAAGAGTATGGAATTGACTATGAAGAAACCTTTGTATCTATGGCTCATCTCACATCTGTTCGAAGTTTACTTGCTGGTGTTGCTATTCCGAAATGAATATTATTTCAGATGGATGTCAAAAATGCCTTCTTGAATGGTGATCTTCAAGGAGTCTATATGCAATCACCTCCCGGATATCCTCACTCACTTAATCAGGTCTGTAAACTTTGCAAGGCAATATATGGACTCAAACAAGCTCCTTATGCATGGTTTTCAAAGTTTAGTTCCACCATCTAGGCCCTTGGTTTCTCTTCTAGCTTTTATGATTTTGCTCTCTTTATCCGCAAATATGTTCCACTTTATGTGGATGATATATTCTTACTGGTGATGATGTTCATGGAACTTCTGCACTTAAAAAGTTGCTTAGTGAACCCTTTGAAATGAAGGATTTGGGTACTCTCAAATATTTCTTGGGCCTTGAGATCTCCATTATCTCTGATGGCTATTATCTCTCTCAAGCCAAGTACGCTTCTAAACTTCTAGCAAAAGCTGGCCTCACTGACAGCAAAACTATCTCCACTCATTTTGAGCTGAATAAACACTTCACAACCCTGGATGGCACACCTCTTTCCAATGCCGCCTTGTATTGATAGTTAGTGGGCAGTCTATACATTATGCATATGTAGTCCACCTGGTTAGCAAATTTTTGTTAGCTCCTCGATCTACACATTATGCTGCTATGCTCTGAATTCTTTGCTATGTCAAAGGCACTTTATTTCATGTTCTTCACTACTCGTCTACTTCTACCCTTTTATTACATGCCTATTCGGCTGGTGATCCGACAAGTCGTCTCTCTACCATATGATTCTGTTTTCTTCTTGGGTGATTTTATCATATATTGGCATAGTGAGAAACAAACCTTGGTCTCTTGCTCTAGCACCGAATCCAAATATCATGCTCTTGCTAATACCGCTTAGGAGCTCATTTGGCTTCACTGGTTACTTTAAGATATGGGTGTTACTCCTTCCATTGCCACTCTTCTATACTGTGACAATCATAATGCTGTCTAAATTGCTCATAATGATGTTTTCCATGATTGAACCAAGCACATTAAGATTGATTGTCATTTTCTTCGCTAACATGTTACTCAAAGCACTATTTATCTTCTTCTTATTTCTTTTGCTGATCAGATTGTTGACATTTTCACCAAAGCCCATCCACTAGGACGTTTTCAAGATTTAGTTTCCAAACTCAAGTTGATTTTTTCCTTGCCATCTTGAGTTTGAGGGGGATGTTAATATATAAAATATGTATGATATTATTCTTTGTAAATTCTATTGTATCTGTTCCATATTTGGATTATAAGCTCATCTCTATTGTGTTCAATCTTTACCTTATTCTTTCCCTTGTACGTCACTCCTACGTAGTGCTATATATACCCATAGCTTTGTATTGTTTAATACATCTATTGAATACAAGTCTATCTCTTTTTTCTCTTTTTGTCTTTTCTCTTATTTGTCATATGAGTATTCTCCTTTCAATGTGTCAAAATTTATAATTCACCAATCTACCCAACCTATAAGTTCAAAACTGTCAAAATATTCAAATCATCCCACTAATTTTGAAGTTGTGTGGATTGGTGGTGACAGTACAAGAAATATGGGCTGTAGTGGCGAATTTGTAACGATGTTTTTTAAAATGCCACAGTTTATAATATTTAATGACGTTTCATAAACGTTGTATTTTTCTTTAAGTAAAACAGCGTCGTTTCATGAATAGAAAACATTTATAAACATCTACAAATGGTTTAACTCTCACACGCTCTCTCTCTCTCTCTCTCTCTCTCTCTCTCTCTCTCTGTAGTCTAAACCCTATTAATATCTCAGAGCCATTTCAAACTCCACTGTCTCAAAATTGAAGTTCATCTCAAAATCAATTTAGATCGGTAAGCTCCACTGTGTGTGTGTGTGTGTTGTCTAAACCCTAATTAGATTCATAGATTTAGATCGGTCTTAGGGTAATAGATCGGTGATTCAGATCATTTTCTCTCTCGAAATTGAAGTTCAGATCATTTCAGATTGGTGATTCAACCATTTCGAAGTTTTCTCTCGAAATCGAAATCGAAATTCATCTCAGCGATTCAGATCGTTGAGCTTCACTCACACACACACACACACACACACACACACACACACACACACACACACACACACACACACACACACACACACAAGCTGAACTGATGGTGTAATGTCGATTTGGTTGTTGAAATCAACCCTGCGAAATCTTGTGAATGGTTTTGATATTTGATTTGAAATGATCCTATCATATCCTTTATACTTGTTCAGCATGGCTATTATCCTTCATGCTTGTTCCACAACTAATATTGAATAAAGGAAGCCCAAATGGCCTACAAATTCGAGAGATCAATGTCAGAAGAAAGAAATTTAGTTGACCACATCCTAAACTCTAATGTGGCTCAAATCTATGCTATACACTTTATTTTCTAGGTATTTTTTTTATAGCTTTATCTTCTAAAAAATTACTAATCGTAGGTGTAAAATTTAAAAACTCTACCCTTTTTATTTAAATTTTTTTTAGCTTTTTTAATAATCAACAGAATTATAGAAAAGTTGTAGTGATCTTATTGTTATAGATTATGCTTCTACACATTTACCTTATATCAAAAAAAAAAAAGATGTTGAAATTTTTTATTTAGTTTTGTTTTAACTACGTGATCAAAACAGGAAACATGATGTTCAACAATAGTTTTTAAGCATAATGCTACAAACATAAATTCACTGTGGAAATAGAAAAATGCAAGTATGATGCGCGCAAACCAGAGCACTGTATGCAACAATCCCAATTCCTAGTTCGCTACTTATGCCAAAATAACAATGGCAAAGATTAGAAAACATTGGATTCTTGTTTATTGCTTGCAAAACTGACTAGTTAACTTAACAATAGTACCTTTACACCTCACCTGCAAGTAGTAATGATTTCTTCCTCTGCATCTCTTGTCCACAAGGACCACTCCAACTGCACTGATGTTAGATGTAGCTAGCTTCACACCTCTCCACCATTCTCTCCCATGTTTTCAAATGTCTTGAAAACATTTACATAATATGATTGCAGTAAAATGGCTTCAATCATATAGATAGAAGTTGCATTACTCCACCACAATATAGCCTTTATGTTTTTACTCGTTCTGTTTGTTTTCTATATGAGTGTGTGATTCTAGTATCTATTGTAGACTTTTACATTCTATTGGTATGAATGAGCTAGGAAAATTTATTTGTGGGTATTGTTGAAACTATCAAATTTCTTTTGTTGGTTTAAAATGAAATTGAGATTTCTATTCAATTAGAGGAAAGTTGTGGGATAATAAGTTTGTTACACTTGTAGCAAGTTGGACCTAGAACTCGAGAGGTCTTTGCATTGCTTGACTTTTTGAGGTTTTCTCTGTATATTTTGACAATCCTATGCCTATTTGTCGAGACAAGGTAGAAAATAATTAAAATTTTAAGCATCGTATTCTCTTCAATTGGATTTGGTACTTGATTTTGAGCATGGAGGAGACTTTTTTTTGGCATTTAGTTGCTTTATAATTCACGTTTGTTTGGGTTGAAAGTTAAGAAGACATGAAAATTCTTGTAGTCAATTTTTTTTAAAATAATATATATAAACAGATTTTCTCAGCCTATCAAATTATTTGTAAGATTATTGTTGCTTTTGTCAGTCTATCAAATTTCATTTTTAAGATTATTGTATTTGTAAGATTATTGTTGTTTTTGTCAATCTGTGAAATTTCACTCTCGCACTTTCTCACTCTCTTTTTTGTTTCTTTTCATTTCATCTCTCTCAATTGGCGATACTGAAGCACCTTAGCATTTTGAGATCAGGATTCCAAGGAAGAACCATTTATAGGTATTTTTCCAATTCTTCACAAACTTTGGTTGCAAACTTGAAATTAGACTTTGACATTTTATGAATTCCGAATTTTGCTTTATATTTTTTTATCAGCAAAAGATCCAAACTTTATTAGTGAAAACCAACTTACAAAAGATAGATACAATGAGTTAAGATTTGAAGTTATATATATATATACTTCAAAAAAATAAAATAAAATAAAACAACAAAATCAGTTTATATCTATTTCTTAGATGCATAAGGCCTCTCAAGATTTATGATTTTTGTTTTGTTTTGTTTTGTTTTGTTTTTTGTTTTGTTTTTTTTTTGTTTTTTTTTTTTTTTTGGTTTTTGACATTGGCTAGGTGAATTCTGATTTGCAGTGGTGAATATCAAAGCTTTCAAGAGATTTCGTTTTGTCCACACATGGAAAAACCAGGATCATCTTCCTTTTGTAGTCCTATATACTCTCCTCAAATGGATGTATGGTTCAATCATAAACCCAACCTACAATACATGCATATATATATATATATATATTTTTATTAGGAAAGAAAATCTGTTTATATATATTATTTTAAAAAAAAAATTGACCACAAGAAGTTTCATGTCTTCTTAACTTTCAACCCAAATAGAGGCAGCAATGGAGGTGAGCAATTATTTAATCAAAGCCTTTTTTACAATACAAGACCTTATTAATTAAAATACTTGTTCTTATTAAATGTAGGTTCACCTTTCAAAGAAAGAGAAGAAGAAGAAGAAGAACTAACAAGGTAAAAGTACAATTCGAAAAAAAAAGTTCCACAAGGACAAATTATATCCTAGTTTGTGATCTAGGAATTTGATTGTTTTAACATTAGCTTCTTTTTAATTTTTAAATATTGTTTTTTCATACTAGTTAAGAGACTTTTATCTCCATTGAAAGGGACAATAGAAAGTAGCATTCATTAAATACCTAACAAGTTGTACATATCCAAGTTTGTGATCTAGGAACCTGGTTTGGAAGATTGTTTTCACTCCCTCTGTAATGCCTTCAATTGCCAACAATAATAGGTATGTGTAGACACCCCATTTTTGACCGACCTTAAGACTCAGACGTCACCGGTTGAGCGCTCGGTGATGTTGCATACTGTGCTCGTTCAGAAGTCTCAGAGTCGCGGTCGCGCGCCCTGCCTCCGGACTTCCGAACTCTCTTCTGTGCCTTGTCTCTTGCCATAACTGACTTCGGTTTCTCTGCTTTTCTTTCCGAGGGAAGGGAGTGGTCTCAGAGACTATCTCCCCGTGGCCGTGAGCTACATTTCGTGGTCAGAGGCCATTTTGCCCATTTCGAGCCTTCGGTTTTGGGATCGTCACAGTGTGCCTCGCTCGGGACCGCCTAACCATCTCCGATTTCTCCGGGTTTTGGCATGCACCTCTTTTATCATTCCGAGGAACACTGGGCCTTCGATGCCCACTTCATGGTCGTAATGCCACTTTCGCACTCAGAGTTTTCGGGACCGAATCGCGTGATTTGGGCCCCGAGCATTCATTTTGCATCGGTTTTCTCCGATTTTTGGCAGAACCTCTGCTTTTGTCATTCCGAGGGACACTGGGTCGCAGATGCCCACTTCGCTGAACACCACTTCCAAGACTGCAGCCCATTTTCGATCCCGAATTGCCCGCTTTTGGCTCCGAGCTGCTCATTTCTCATTAGTTTTGTTCAAATTTGGTGTACCTCTGCTTTCAACACCAGTGAAGATCACCGGGGTGGGAGGCCAGCAATTATCCCAGATAACCAGTTTTCGCTTCTCCGCCTGCTTTTGCTCACTTCCGGGCCAATGTTGAACACCCTGGGGATATTTTCTTCCGACCAAAGCTGCATATCTGTGATCAGGGGACATGGGAGGACCCTAAAAACTACTGGTCGGCCAGCAATTCAAGTTTCATTTTTTAGCCTCTCCTTCAAGCTCTATGTTGTGACTCCTGCTTCAGTGTTGCCAATTTCCGACCTTGGAACCTTGTTCCACACATCTGGGAGGACCCTAAAAGTTGGTGGTCGGCCAGAAATTGTGGATTTCATTTTTGAGCCTCTCCTTCAAGTTCTATGTTGTGGCTCGCCTGTTGCCAATTCCGACCTTGGGGCCTTATTCTACACATGGGAGGACACCATTGCATGGTGGTCGGCCAAATTTTGCCCTTCATTTTGGTCCATGGCCGGCCAGGTGAGTGGTCGGTCGATCAGGTGGGTGGCCGGCCACCTCCAGAAGTTACCTGGCCGCCACTTTCCAAATTTCTTTCCAAATGTCCTGATATTTTTCAAAATATCCCCATCCGGATATTTTGGGAGGAAAGCTTGGGTGCTTTTCCTCCCTTTACACCCTTTCTTGCCTATTTAAAGGGCTGCCCTCCTCCTTTGCTAGGGTTACAAAAATTGGTCTCAAGACTCCCTCTCCCAAAACCTCCATTTCCATCTCCAAAAGCTCAAAAACCTTCAAGCTTCCTAGCCAATCCTTCATCAACCCTAAGCACCACCATCAACAACTCCATTTCAGCAGCAAGGAGTGATTTTCAGAGGCCAAGAAGCAACAAATTGAAGCCAAGAGGTAGCAAAGACTTGTCTTCAAGGGTAAGTCACTAATTCCCTTTTTCTAGCATAATTTTCCATCAATTCTTTTGCCCTATTTCCTTTTTGTTTTGGGCTCCGACCCCTACTGGTTTTAGGTTTATTTTGAGCCCCTCTACAACATCGTAGAAGGGCTCAACTTCATTTGGTGTCTCCATGATAGACCTCTTTCAATATCCCTCTTTAGGCCATTGTTTTGCATGCTTTATTTGCCTTATGAGTAATCTGATTTAGAGCATACTATATACTGTGAGTGGGCTTATTTTGAGCCCCTCTTCGACATTGAAGAAGGGCTCAACCATGTTTGGTGATTCTAGCATGCACTTCCTTTGAAATTCTTCCATTTTACCGTAAACTTGCATGATTGTTTTGGCCTATTTTCATCTATTTGAGTTGGAGCATGAAACATACTGATATTGGCTTATTTTGAGCCCCTCTTCAACATTGAAGAAGGGCTCAACCTGGTTTTCTGCTCTACATATCCTTGCTTTGAATTCTCTTTCCATGTTTTGCATGCTTTTTTAAGCTCACCATGCTTCGGATTTCAGCCTTCATCAGGCCTAGAGAGTGCCTTATTTTGGTCCATTCTTCATGCTTTGTTAAGGGTCTTAGGCCATTTGATGATTGGTTTTGGTACTTGTTTTGTAACCCTCCATATTTTCCGTAAAATTGCATGCTTTGTTAGGCTTGCTTAGCTTCGGATTTCAGCCTTCATCAGGCTTAGAAAGTGTCTTTTTTTGGTCTATTCTTCAAGTTTTATTAAGGGTCTTAAGTTTTTTGGTCATTGCTTATGGTACCTCTCTTTATAGCCCTTGTTAGCTCATTATATTGCATGCTATTTTGAGCCTATCTACATACTGATTTTGGGGTTGTCATTCACTGTAAATATGCATATTTTTGGCTCCTCTTCAAAGTTGTAGAAGGAATTTTTCAGTTTGGAATTTTCATATACCACTTGCTTTGTAATTCCCTCTCTTCCCCCATTTTTGCATGCCATTGTTGCCATATCTATGCTCACAATTTGGCCATGTTTTGTACTGAAAGATGCTATTTTGGGGCTGCCTTGCTACTGTTTTTGCTTTCATGTGCCAATTTTGCATGTTTAGCATAGTCAGAGGCCATTTCTTGCACTTAAAATCACATTTCGGATGATTTCATGCATTGATTGTCATTTCGTATCATTTCGGGCTGTTTTCCTTCATTTAGCTGCTGAAATTTGGTTTGCATGCTTGCATATCATTTTCCATGTCATTTCATGCCTTAGTGCATTGTTTCGGCTTATGCGTCTGCAAGCACGCACTTCGAGGCACTCCGCTTTCATTCATCGGCTTCCTATGTGAGTAGGCCGAGGCTCTCTCATGTTGGTATAAGCCCATCATTGCATTTTTCATTTTGTATATCATCGCTTGGCTGCGTGTGCTGCGCATTTCGACCTCCGCTTTTTTATCCGACGCAGATCTCGATGTGTGTGGCCGAGGTCCACTCTGCGTGATAAGCCCAATTTGCATTTCCATTTCATTTTATCATCGCTTCGGTTATGCGTCTGTGGGCACGATTTCGAGGCACTTCGGTTTTATCCGATTTATTTCATCATCGCTTCGGCTTATGCGTGGGCACGCATTTCGAGGCACTTCGGTTTTATCCGATTTGCATTTCATATCATCGCTTTGCGTGCGCGTGTGCAGCACGATTTCGAGGCACTTCGGTTTTATCCGATTTGCATTTCATCATCGCTCGGTTTATGCGTCTGCGCACGCATTTCGAGGCATCTCATTTTCCATCTCATTGTGCATACTAGGTTGTATCTTAGATTGCATTCATGCATTTTCTTATGCGTCTGCAGCACGATTTCGAGACATCTCATTTTCATAGCATTGTGCATGCTATATCACATGTTAGTCTGCATTTCATGCATATCATGCATATTGCATCGGAACGAGGCGCTGTACATTCGAGTGACGGAACGGGTCTCAATTCCCAAGTCACCGACTAATCCGGATTACCCATGATGGAGTTAGGTTTTGTTGTAGCATTCATCCGCATTCATCCTATATTGAGTTGTGCAATCCGATTCCTCGCCATCATGCATCGGTATGCGTGATTGGTGGCACGAGGATCGAGGCATGCATATATTTGTGAAAATACATTGCTATGCCCTTTTCCTCGCTTCGCTACAAGAAAACCGAGGATCAACAACTTTTCGAGTCCCGCAGATTTCGAGAAATATCGCAAACAGAGGCTAATTGGGGCATCCCAAAGGATTTCCGCCAAATTCCAAAGATACACTATTCATCGAAGCAAGGCACCGCTCAAGGCATGCCATTGCTTTTCTTAGTTAATTTGTTAATTAATTAGAAATTTGTATATTATTATATTTTGACTGTAATATTCTTTTATTCGGTCTCAGATATTATTTATTCGGACCCTCATGAGGGCATAATTGTAATAAGGGTGTGTGAGTGTGATGTATGTCTTCCAACCCCATTTCTTTCTCCCTTTTATTTATCCGCTACAATGGTTAGATATAGGGCATATTTCAATTAGCATACAAGATGACAAAGATGTTTGCATCATTCATCTGCTTTTGCACGCACTGCTCGCAAGATCATACAAACCGCATTTGTATTTCAATTCCAAATTGAATACATGATAGTTGTAGCATTTCATATGCCATGTTTAGAATAGCCGAGCTCGCTATAGTTGCATTTTTGCATGTGTTGCATTAGGCATTTCAAGATATTTAGGATCATGCATGATTTCTAATCGCTTGCTTTTGGCTTGGAGTACTGTGAGTTTTATGCTTTAGCATCCTTGCATGCGTGAGTGTTGCCATGAATAGCATGCTTACCATGAGGCTATGTGCTTATGTGATATAACTGCCTTGAATGCCTGTGGGTGGAGGTTGAGTTATCTGAATTGGAACAATTCATCAAGTGCTTGTTTTAAGCCCACTAGATAGTGGCAAAATCATGTTTTTCTAAGCCCACCCGAGGGTGGCAAATCCAAGATTTTAGCCTACTAAGGGTAGCACCATCACACCATTTTCAAACAAACAAACATGAAATGTTTTGTTCCAATTCAGACATTCATTTATACTTGTTTGTCATGAGCATCACATAGTAACCTAGGCTAATAACCTAATAAGAACTCACAATGTTTTCAAAAACAGATATCATGGTTAGTAGAGGCCGGTCTTTGACTGCGAAGGGGGTGCTCACGATGTGACCTTTCCTAATCGCACTCCAAGTTCCCGAGCCAACTTTGGTGATGACGACACGCGGCCTTTTGGCACCGAGTCGTGGTTTCCTAAATTTCCCATTTTAAAATATTTAGGTGGCGACTCATATCCGCAAAGCACCATGTTTGGCACTTCTTTCAAAAAATCTGCTTTTTCAAAACGATTTGCGGATTTGGACTCTTTGGTTCAAGATTGAGAACCGCAACAAAATCGAGTCCGAATCAGAGCGAGGTCCTCGCGGGCTTGTTACAGCTTCGGCGACTACTGGGGATTTAGAGAACTTGACTCAACTCATGATATCCGGTTTTGACTACACTTGTGTGTTTCTTTTGCATTGCATTTGCATTGGTGCGCCTTAGGACACCGTGGTTTGCCATATGCCATTCCCGAACGATTTGCCGGAGGCTTGTCTTGTCAAGTCATGTCCATAAGGCCGACGGCCTGCTCGACAAAGATGGGAACACAAACCCCGGTTTTACGGGCACCCTTTTGACCATTCGACCTAGTGCATATTCGATCCATAGTGACCATTCCAAACTAGGACAAAGTTGCTTACCCGCTTATAGGTTGTTTGAAGTCACAAGGCGTAGTGAAACCCTAGTTCTCGACAAAATAGGACAGGGAAACCCTACCCCAACATAGGGGTGTTTTGGCTCTCACTTATCTCGCTATGTGCTTGTTAGAGTGCGCCTCACAGGAATGCATGTATCGCTTGAGTTTGGGCATCAGTTCATGGGCATCATTCAAGGTCTCGAGAATCGCTTGTCTCATGGATATCGATTCAGCTTTAGGGAACAAAGTGATACAGAACAAAGGATCGCTGGTTGAGGACAAGTATTTCCAAATTTTATCCAACTGTGTGTTGTATGCCCGATCGTGTGTTGTGTGTATTTAAATTAAGCCGTTATGCCGCCTGCTTTTTCCGGTCATTTATTTCCTTTTTGCTTTATTATCTTTTTGCTAGGGCGTTTGTAGCACGATTGCTTCCGAGCTACCGATACTCCCCAAGCAATTTGGACACGAGGTCGCCGACCAACCGATCCGAGGATCTAGTTGACTTGACATCCAAAGGTTCCACTTTTACCCCTACCATAGAAGAAGGCCGAGAAGGCACAATGTGTCGAGCACGGATCACCGAATGTTAGCCTACTCTAGTGTCGACATACCGGGTTGAGATTCCTGTTTCGCTTATAGAGATACACTTGCCGTTACTTCAGATGGAACAATGTATACAAAGAATGGAGGCGATGATGCGCCAGATGAATGAAAGCATGAAACAAATGCAAGATGATGCTATCCGCCAGGCGGAATTTTCTAAACAAAGAAGTCATTATGGCCCAACAAATTGAGTTGATCACCAGACATAACAAAGAACGCCAGATTCGCTTCACACCAGTCCCTCCTCCACTAGGGGCACATCAGTTCCTCCTCCACCCGGGCTCCATTACCCGAAAGCAGATATTCATCGCCGTAATGCTCCTCCAAATCCCCGTAATACCTGTAACACCCAAAATACCCTCCCAAACCCACGTAACGCTCGCCAAACTTCCAAAACACCCAAGAGGACACGGGTCTTCCAATCTGGCCGCTCCGCCTTCGCCGCCAAGAATCGCCTAAAAATATTACACCCAATCACCCGACTTCCATTCGAGTTCGAGGTAGACCAGACATACCAAATTGAGCAAGTTGGAAAAACTCTTCAAGAAGTCACAGGGTGAAGGCCATCCCAGATATTGAGGACGGCTATATCGACGCGGGCCGTGACTTTGCCGGACAGATTTAAGATGCCCCAGATCGACTGCTTTGATGGGTCCGGGGACCCCATGGTTCATCTACTACTGCCAGATATCTTGAGGCCAATGGGCCTAACCAGATCGCAGAAGTTTCGCTTTTTAACCTTGTCGAGGGCCGCCAACCGGTATGCAAAGTTGATAATGATGTCAAGAGGAATTGGGATGAGATGGTCGGGCCTTCTTGCACAATATTCATATAACACACAGACGAGATTACCACACGTGATCTCGAGACAACAAGGCAGAACCCAAGGAGTCTTTTCTCGACTTTGTAACCTTGTGGAGGGCAAAGGCATCGATGATGACCTTGAGGCCCACAGACAGAGATCAAATCCGATGATTGTGCGCAATCTCCAACCAGGTTAATGAAGAAGATGATTGTAGTTCCTTCCCCACCTTCGCAGACCGCATGATATGGGGATGCAGATTGAAGATGCGATGAAGCAGGTCTGCTCGACCAAGACCGGAACAATTTCCGCGACATTCAACCGAAACAACAATGCGGGCCCGAGTGGCTCTACCAATGCAAGAACTTCAGAGGTCGGAATGGTCACCACCAATCTCCTTCCCAACCAAGGCCCGCAGCTGCCACACCTTTTTCTCGATGCATCCGGGAGCAAGAACTAAGCTTCAAGATACCAATCTAGGGTCAACGAACCTTCTCCACTACATATGCCTTTGACCAAAGTCCCTGGTTCTAGTCGAAAAGGGCATCTCAAACCCTTGGAACCGAGGCCCTCCAAATCCACTCCTTCCCATAACCCACCCAAATATTGCAAATACCACCAAAGAAGATGGTCATGATATCGACCAATGTTTCAGTCAAGGCCATGAGGTTCAAGATCTCATTGACAAAAACATCATTCTACCTCCCGAGCGACCCAACGTTACAACCAACCCACTCCCAGTACATAACCAAGACCCACCCAAAAGAATCAATTCCATCCAAATTGGGGGCGTGTCTTACGACCCCAGTATCTACATTACTCCCTCCCACCTACCCAAGCCGGAGGTGATCCTGCCTGATAGCACTGATTTGTGCATGATGGACACCTCTACAACCCCACCTGAGCCAAAGATGGTGACCACCGAAAATGGAACGGGGCAGGTTTCCGAGGAGAGCAAAGTTGTTAAGTCTGGGGTGGAGCAGTCTGAGAATTTAGCTGGCAGAGCTTATGATCCGAGTGGATATATCTTGTCAATGAGCCAGTCTAAGCTGAGTGTGGGGCCGTCGGAAGAGGCTGAATTGTGTATGATCCGGGGGGACAAATTTGAATCAGCGGGGGATGATTTGACAACGGTGGAAAAGGACTTCGCCAACCTCCAATTTTTCAATGACCAAGAATCAGGGGACGCATCAATTAACTGGTTCGAAGACGAGGAGTCAGCAGAAGTCGTCGGGTGGTTGGATGATCAACCAGATATTGTACCATTTGTGGCCGGAAGGGCCGAGGGTCAGATTGAATTGCCGGAGAGCGCCGGTACGAAGAATTCCGCTCGGGACCAAGACATTTTGAAAACCGAACAATTGACACTGGAGGAACAAGAAAAGAAATGGGATTCTGAGAGGATCCGAAAAGCAAAGAACCATGAGGAGGTTGAGAATGCTGTGAGCATAAAAACTGAGCATGGTGTGGGCATGTGGGAGGAAAATGCCGAGAGCGCAAACAAGCCGAACCAGACATGTGCTCGCTAGATGCTAATGGAATGTGGTGGGAAGATGACGACTTGTATCTCGCCCACATACGCATTTAAGATTGGGCGGTGGCCAACCAGACAAAGACTGGTACCTCAAGAGGTGGACCATATGACTAGAAGTGGGCGGTATTTCAAGCCCCCACACCTTGATCAACCCGAGGCATCAGGAAAGATAAAGAAGCGGAGAAGCAGGGAGAAGCAAGTTGAAGAAGAGGTCAGATCAAACAACTAAAGAAAATACAAGGCACATCTCCATCTGGGACCGCTATGGCTTCAAGGGTGCATGACAGTTGTCCTCTCGCTATGGACAAAGCCAAACTCTCTATCGAAACTACGCCGTAACAACTAGTTGGGCTAGTCTTTCCGGAGGAGGTTCCCAAGCTTGACCTTTTCGATATGAACCGCCACCGAGGGCGTGGATCATAATGCACCTCTACATCTCTCAGAGAATGCAGGACAAATGGATTCCGTGGTACTTGTTGATACCGGTCCGCTATTAATGTTCCGCCGCCAGAACGGGCGATGCAATTGGGTTAAAGCTCCATGACTTCACACCGACTACTCAAGTGATCAAAGCCTATGACAATACAAGTAGGGATGTCCCGGGGACAAGAAAATCCAAACCAAGATTGGGCCCGACAACAAGAGGTAGATTTTCATGTCTTGGAGGTCCCGTGCATCTTTTAACATGCTTTTGGGGCGACTCGTTGCATCAGGTGAAGGCTGTCTCATCTACTCTACATCAAATGGTGAAATACCCCTATGGAAAGGGAGTAGCCATTGTTTTGGGAATTCATCAATCCATCCTCCTCCAGAGGTATCTACGCCGGTCCTGGAGATCGAACACGGCATGGAAGACATGTTCATATCAGGATTTTCTTTGGCTGAGGCCCGGTGGTGCAAAACATTATGGTCGGAATGAGGGTGTGTATGTCATTGCCGCCTACCTCATGAACAAGCTACAACATATCCCCGGATGGGATTGGGAAGAAGCGGCAGAAAGGAGTCGCAGCTGGTCAAGTGCCACACAATCCACATACCTTGATTGGGTTATCTGCCCACCAAAGAAGATTGGACGAGGAAGAGAAAGGAAATGGCCGGCAGAGCCAGGGCGAAGCAGGCTGGGAAGCACTTTGACTTAATGCACAGGCCCATCCAGGGTACTCTGAACGGACGCTTTGTCCGGGAGGGGGAGGACTTTCCATGTTGCGGCTTCCCTGAGCCATGGTTCAACGCGAGAGGAAGCGCTGCATCGTGTTTCAAATCTTCTTCGACCGCAACTATCCGGATGATGTTGCCACAGAGCGCATGCACTCAACAACCGAGGCCGAAAGGCAATAAGGCAGAGGATTCTGAGGGCACGGAATTGGAAATGGGGTAGCACTGGCATGTCTCCTCTCTGATCCGCCGAACGACCAAGATTGCTTGGGGAATAACTTCATGGTTTCCATGATTGGGGATGAAACGGTCATGAGCCAACCAAATAGCCTATCTTGATGCATCAATCGCACCTCTCACTTGGCAAGACGAGGAGGATTCTTATCCAAAGCTCCGGTCAGTAGTGAGCCGAATCGATTCCACCGAGTCTTGTGAGTCGAATCGATTCCAAATGACCGAAGTCCGAGTCTGGTACTCGGGGTGTCAACCCGATGCCACGCCCCGCCTGTGTCAGTTTTTTCCTTTTCATTTGAGTCTGGTAACCGGCGAATTGGACGATTTGGATGAACTTAATGAGAATGAGGTGAATGTGGTTTCCGAGTACTTTTCTATGCCCCTAATTTATTGCATTAATTCAGACTTTCAAAATTTTGATCAAAACGACGAGGACGTAAGTCCCTCTGCGGTTTTACAACGTCTAATTGAGCAAGAGCAAGAGAGATTTGTTAAGCCATTAATGGATGAAATCATTTTTGTGAATATTGGTACTGAGGAGGACCCGCGGCTGGTCCAGATCGGGTCCACGTTGTCTTCGGAGGAACGCGAGCGCTTAGTCGCTTTATTAAAAGATTTCAAAGATGTTTTCGCGTGGTCCTACGAAGACATGCCCGAATCGATCCCGAGATTGTACAAAGATCGATCCCCTTGCCCCCGAGGCCCGACCTGTCAAACAGAAGCTCAGAAGGATCCGCCCGGATTGGGCTCTCAAGATTAAGGAAGAGGTCACCAAGCAAATTGACGCAGGCTTCCTGCTAGTATCAGAATATCCGACTTGGTTGGCCAACATTGTTCCGGTGCCGAAGAAAGATGGCAGGATCCGGGTGTGTGTAGACTTCAGGGATTTGAACAGAGCCAGTCCGGCGACTACTTTTCCCTTGCCACACATTGATGAATTAGTGGACTTCACTGCAGGGCATGCATTGCTCTCATTCATGGACGGCTTCTCAGGGTACAATCAAATAGTGATGGCGCCAGAAGACAGAGAAAGATCAGTGATTCACCACCCCTGGGGAACATATCGCTACCGGTAATGCCGCTTTGGGTTAAAGAACGCCGGGCTACTTATCAACGAGCCGCCACCACAATACTACATGATATGATCCACAAAGAGGTTGAGGTGTACGTGATCTACATGATTGTCAAGTCCAAAGAAAGAGAGGGCCACTACACCGCCTTTGCACAAGTTTTTCCAAAGGATCGTGGAATTCTGCCATGCTAAACCCTCGTAAATGTACGCTTGGTGTTACAATGGGAAAATGTCGGGTTTCGACACAATAAAGGCATCGAGGTCTAATTCCTTCCAAAATCAAGGCCATCCTAGAAATGCCACCACCAAGGACCTAAAAGGAGGTGCGAGGCTTTCGGGTAAAGTGCAATTCATAAGACGGTTTATTTCAAAACTAACCTTGACTTAGAACCACTTTTTGGCCTCCTCAAGAAAGGAAAGAAGTTCCAATGGGACGGCCGATGTCAAGTCGCATTTGAACAGATTAAAGAATATCTACGTAACTCCACCCGCTTTATCACCAAAGCAGTAACCAGTGGAAACCGCTGATTTTGTATCTCACAAGAATCGAGACCACGATGGGTCGCATGCTTGCACAAGAATCAAGATAAGGTGGAAAGAGCCATCTACTATTTGAGCAAGAAGATGCCGAATATGAGACCCGAGATACGCCGCCGAAAAGGCTTGCTTAGCTTTGGTATGGGCTACCGTGAAGTCATGGCACTACTTGTTAGCTCACTCAGTAATGTTGGTTTCATGACTTGATCCCATCAAATATCTTTTTCGAGAAACCAGCCACGGTAGGCTAGCTCGTTGGTTGTCATGTTTCTCTAATTTGATCTCACATATGTGACGCCAAAGTCAAGAAAGGAAGAGCAAAGCAGAGTTCCTGCCGACCATCCGTTGAGGGGGATGAAGCAGTTGAGTATCTATTCCCGATGAAGCAATTCAAGATATCGACGAGGAAACTTGGATAATGTACTTTGACTCGGAGCGCCAAATCAACATGGGTATGGGATAGGAGTGTTGCGATAGCACCGACAATTCCTCAGATCCTCTAGCCTTCAAACTCCTGCTCAAAGTCTCAAATAATGAAGCAGTATCACGGTTGCATTGTCGGGTTTGGAAGCACTCGAATTAGGGCAAGACTACCGGACGTCATTGGGGATTCGAACCTTGTTGTGTCTCAAGCTAAAGGAGACCGGAAAGTAAAAGAGGAAAATATGATGATGTATCACCAAACCTTGGATTTGCCGATTCCTCGGTTTGAAAAGTTAAGTTTTACTCATCTACTAAGAGAGAACAACAAGTTCGCAGACGCTTTAGCAACTCTATCATCCATGATAGACATCCCGTGGAGTCCGAATGCGCCCAAATATTATTGACCGAAATTTGCACCGCCTATGAGTCGATTGCAGCCATAGATGAAGTTCAGACTTAACACCCCGGTATTACGACATCCGAACTTCTTGGAGATGTAAACATACCCGCCAGGTAAATGCCAAAGACAAGAGGGCAATAAGAAGGTTGGCCGCTCACCATCATCCGCGGGGTAAATCAGATAGAAGGGGTCATCTGGGAATGCACAAACTGTGTGTTGATGCTGAAGAGTCCAAGCGTCTGATGGAAGCCATACATGGGGGTGAATGCGGTGCACACATGAATGGGGTGATGTTGGCTCGGAAGATCCTTAGACAAGGTTATTATTGGTCCACCATGGAGGAGGATTGTATCAGTTTTGTTCGGCGATGCCACAAATGTCAGATCCATGCAAACCGCATGAACATCCCGCCGCCGGTCAGCATAACATGACTTCGCCATGGCCATTTTCACCGGGGAATTGATGTGATCGAGCCGCCACGCCAAAGGGATCGAATGGGCATGAGTTCATCCTTGTAGCGATAGATTATTTCACAAAGTGGGTTGAGGCCCAATCTTATGCAAAGGTTGAAAGCTTCACACGCTGCAAAATTCATCGTAAACAACATTATCTCGCCGCCACGAGTCCCAAATGAAATACTTTCATACAATGGTTTCCTCTTCAAGAAGGAGGTGATTGATTTGTTGGAGAAATACAATGTGGCTTTTCATAAGTCATCTACTTACCGCCGCAAACCAACGGAGCAGCTTGAGGCCGCCAACAAGAATATCAAGCGATACTACAGAAGATGGTGGAAACCTATCGGATCGCCAGATAAGCCGCCGCTTGCTCAGGGGCTACAGACTTCGATCGTAACTTCATCCGGGCGACTCCGCACTCATTGGTCTATGGGATGGAGGCCGCTCGCCAATTGAGATTGAGGTCCCGCTATTACGAGTATTGGCCGAAAGTGCCGATAGTCAAGCAGATTGGCAAAGAAACAGATTTGAGGAACTCATGCTTTTCGATGAAAGAAGGTTGAAAGCACTGCATCACGCCCAAGGTTATCAACGCAGAATCGCCTGCTTTTAACAAGAAAGTTAAGTCCAGAACTTGAAAGAAGGAGATTTGGTACTCAAGGACAACCGAGCTCCCATCCACGCACCCAAGAGGCAAGTTCGCACCCAATTGACCGGTCCTTACATTATCAAGTCAACTGGTCGTGGAGCCGTGGTTCGATGGATCTAGATGGCTTGGAGTTTTCCCAACCGATCAACATGGACAAGTTGAAGAAATATTATCCTCGAGAGGCTCGCTAGGCCGAAAACCCGAAGGGCTTACCTAGGCAAAACTCAGAGCATAGAAAATTTGAAATTATAAAAACTGAGCTCGCAAGGTTGAAAACCCGCAAAGGGCGACCTTGGCAAAAGTTAGAGCGCAAAAGGAGAGCAAAATACCCGAGCGAACCTAACCCTGAACTACGTAAGACTTGATTCCCATTTTTGGGATACGTAGGCAGCTTCATCTTGAAGTTCAGTCACAATCTTTTCCCCGATCAACTTTGTCCATTTTGATCACCTCAGCTATCTCTATTCATCAGCATTTATTGTGATCTCCCAGACAAAGGTTATTCAGACTAGGGGCAACTTTCCGCTGTAATGAATTGCCCAGGCACTTTTTCAAACTAGGGGCAACTTTCCAGTTGCTAGGATTCGGGGTTGTGCATTTCAGTAACAGATCTCAGGTGTGTCCAGCTCTGATCCATATCGAAAATAGTTTTGAAAAGTTTTAATAAAAGTTGACTTTGTTCAAATTAATCTTTTCACAACTAAGACCATTTTTGGACCAAAAGTGGAGAATTTTCAAGACACAACCTTCAATTTCATTGATTTCAAAATGTAGTTCTTTTGCTCTTGCATACAATTGAAGTTGCTTTTTATTACACTCATAAAGAAAACTTGAAAGTACTAATAAAGCAATAACTGGGGCATAGTCCAACAGTGTCCTCGCGCCTTCCAGAGCTTGTTGAAGCCTCAGATGCCAACCTAGGCCCAACTCAGGCCTCCTCGTTGAGCCAATCCCAAAGACTCATCGATAAAGTGCAACCGAAAATAGGAGCAGGGCCGAGCTCTAACTCTCCATGCCGTCTGCCGAGCCAATCAGGCGCCGAATCGAAATGTAGCCGGATACTCTATTCCCTCCGGTGGGCAAGTCTGATCACGGCGAAACTGGCGCAAGATACGGAAAGGGAAGTAGAACACACAGTAAGTCAAGGCGATCGAATCCCGACTGCCGACATGCTATAACTCATTGCCGGAGATTGAGCCAAGGGCGCCAAGCAATGCGATTCGCCGACAAGTTGCACATCCATTCAAACCACCATCCTCATCAAGAGCATTCACTAGGCGTTAAGAAGTAGCCGGGCCGAGTAAGGTGACAAGAGTCCACAACTTGCAATTTATCCATCAACCATATCTGGGAAGGGATGAAAAATGAGAGATTAAAGAATAGAGAGATGTGCGATGAGAGAAAAGTAAGATGAGGGTTTTGTGAGAAAAATCGAGCCCGAGGGCCGAGTGATGTGAGTGAATATACATGTGAGCTTGGGTGGGAAACATTACCTGCAACAAAGAGGTGGACTCAAGAAACTCGGGTTGTCTCCCGGCGGTAGAAAGCATCCAAGCCCATCAATGTCTCGCCAATGTCATGGCGATACAGCTCTTCCCATCCCTCAAGCCTTGAGCGACTTCAATCAAACGGATGCTAGCTCCTCCGGAGCCCGAGACAAACAGAAAATGAGATAGTAGGCACAAGCAGAGGGCGTACGCATTTAAGCCTTGCCAATAGTGGTTGCCGCGATCACCAAGATCGAGAATCGCAAATCGTGCTCGATATCCAACATGCCATCACCAATCGAGATCTAGCATCATGCGCATTAAGACCGCACATCCGCCTCTAAGGCTTGGGCATAGCTAAAATTGAGTCAAGAATTTCTCGCCTCGCCGACTCCATCAAGATTTGAAAATCTTCAAAAGTAGGACATACCTCTTGCCCGCCAAAGCTAAAGACGCAAGGCCACCGGTTCCAAAACCTTGCCGCAAGATAGAGGAAAGGAAGATGCAGTGGAGTCCGGCTTAGCGTGAATAGTGCATTCAAGCCAAAACCCCGGAAGTTCAACTTCTCCGAGCCATCTAAAGAAGAAATCCAAGATATGAGATTTTCTGTGAGGAATGCTTCCATTTTTGAGAGGAAAGGTGATGAAATGAATGAGTTCCAAGGGTGGGGCTTTTATAGAGGGCAAAACACTATTCAAGGACACTTGTCAAAATTCTCGAGGTCACGGGAAGTGGCCGGCCGCCACCTAACCTAGTAGGCCGCCACCCTCTAATTTCTAGATACAAAATGATTTCGCCGCATGTTGGTCCTGCTTTTGCTCACGGAAGGAAGTTTTGAGGTACTTTCATCCATCGGGAATGTCGAAGGCCTTCATTTCTATCAGTTTCGGATACATTCCATCATCCAGATCGTCCGTCCGAAATACATTTTGTTGTGTTTTTGCTTATCGAGTTGTTGTTTTGTTTATCGAGTTGTAAGTCCTGTCGAGCTGTCGCATTTTATGTTCTGAATTGTTGCTTTTTGGTTATACAATTTTGTTAAGTCTTGTCTATTAAGTCGTTAACATTGTTGTACTTTGTTTATCGAGTTGTAAACTTGCTAAGATTCTGTTATTTCTTAGTGAGTCGATTTGTTTTAATTTGTTGCGTCGGTTCACTACCTGACCCACATTTCCATTCAATTCTATTTTTGTGCAAAAATGATGCGATGCGATGCTAAGAATTTCAAATACAAACATCCTTTCAAAAGCCGTTTCATTCCATCATGTTTTTACAACAAATAAAGGTACAAGTTTTACAGAAAATAAAACTGCCTAACAATGTGTAAAGTGCTACAAACTACTAGCCAAAAAGTAAAATAAAGCAGGAAATAACATCAGTATCATCGAGAACGGGAATGAGGAGGTCCTCTCATCCTCTTCTGCGGGATAATCTTCAGATCATCATCACCATCCGGATCGAGCCGCCATCCTCCCGGATCCCTCAGCTCGCCTCCGCCTCCCGAACCAAGACCGAACCTCCTCCCCAGAGATGTCTCGACACACGGCTCATGACCTCCTCCTCCTCATCCTCGACAATGGGTGCCTCAAGGCGAGAGACGACCCCGCCTCCTCGAGCTCCCAGAAGGCCTGGATGGCCTGCCCTCGGGGCCCAAGACTGAGTAGGTCTAACACCTCGACCTCTCCGAGAAGGCCCGGTGGCCCACCTCGTGTCTGAGCATATACGGAGGCATCTGAAAATGAAAAGTGCAATACATCAGTTCAGACATAAAAGCAAGTACAGTATGTGAGTGGGGTGTGTGCCAGATGTGTTCTACACAACCTATCAGTACAGCAGAATGTTCAAAACCAGCATATTGACAGAAATATGATAAATGCAAGAGAGATGAAGGGTACCTGGAAGCCCATGATGGACATCTGTGCCTCTCTACGCAGGACCATCCCCTCAAGTGAGGCCACCACCCCGAGCATCTGATCTATGTACTCCCGAGGTGGCTGCAGACACAAGCTCAACTCATCAATAAATAAGCAACTGCCAAAATGTCTGTGTGACAAATGAAAATGGTAGAACATACCGGTGGTGAGTCAGGATCACTGACATATCTGTGGCCAGGCATCGGAGGCTCCATAGGGATCGAATCGAGAAGTGGTCCCATATCGCCAACTCGTCAACTCGGGCCGCATATCCGCCATCCAGATGATCGAGAGTCGGAGGGATAGGAGGAATCGAATCGCTTACCTCTAGATGCACCAGCCCTGCTAGAAGAGGGGATGTTCTGCAGACGAGCACGACTCAAGATGGTGCGCCAGAGGCCTCACATGAACCCGCACTTCGCCAAGGGGGGGCATCGATATATGCGGCGATAGGTGGCGAGTTCCTCAATAAGATATAGCAAAGCATCGGTTCTCGCATATCCCTAATGACCTCCTCAGCAGATAGCCTCGGCTCAAGATCCGCATAGTGGGTGGAGGCACAAGCAGAGGGTCCCGGGAATCATACCCCACACCGACGCCGAAAGCGTTCCCCAGAACCAAGCTCACCGACCGTCCTCGAGCAAGAACCTATATCGAACTAGTCGACCCTCCGGTAATCGATTCTCGAGATTGTCGCCAAACACGCCAGGTCGCCAAGGATTCATGGATAACCAAAGCATAAATCAATCAAATCAAGAAATACAAGGCAGATCAAAGATGAAAATGAAAAGAACTGAGAGTTCTGAGATACCTCTGCCGCCTCAACAAGGTCAAAGCATCGTCAGCAGAGAAGAGAGTCTCGAGGCCTCGATAGGTGCTCACCCTCAAACATCAATGAAAATGGAGTCATAGGAGGTCCCGCCACCTCCATCTCCGGGCTAATGCGGGAAATATGCATATCCCCATAGCTGAGAAAAGCAGTGCGGAATGTGAATACAAAGTGCTAAAAGGCAGAATACAGAATGCAAAGAGCGCCGTGAGCGCAGTGAACAAGTAATGAGGAGCAAAATGTAAATCAAGAGGACAGAATGTAACTCCCAAGCTCTCCAAGAGTCAGCCAAGTAAGTCCCTCACAGGCGAGAGATCAAGGCCATGTAGCAAGAAGGGTAGCTGTGCCAAAGCCGCTTCAATCATACCGACCGACTCGTGATAGGTCTACCAGAGCGCCAAGAGATACAACCCGACCATGTTCCTCTATCGGCAAAAACGAGTGGTGCCAAAGAGGAACATGAGGAAACCACGGCATATCGCCGACCTCCTCGGGAGACTCAGCTCCATCTGGGTCACGGAAAATGGGAAGAGAACCAAGTATACCGAACTCCCTGCATTCTGCTACAAAGGGCGGCCCTCAATAGATGCATCCAAGCAGCCTCCCACGACCCATATCCTCGTCAGAATAGGTCCACCGCCTAGGTCTAGGCCGGTGAGTATAGCGAAGTCCAGCGGGGTCATGGTCATATCCCCGGTGGCAGAAAAATGGAAAGAATTGGTGGTGTCCCACCATCTCTCCGCCAAAGCAAGAAATAATGTCCATCGATAAGGCATAGTGATACCCCCCTGCAGAATGGTCCGAACCCTGCAAAGTCAACCAAGTCCCGGACAGCTTCCGGAAGCTCGGCATACCACTCCCTCGCGGCGGTGGAGCCATATCCTCGCACTGTGCGAGAGCTAGCCTGCATTTAGAATGAATGCATGTATCAGCAAATGAAGTGAAAATGAGCTGTGTGCAAATGAAATGAAGAAGCTGTGTGCAAATCAAATGGTGTTCGCTTCAAACTGGGCGTGTTCAAGAAATCGAGTTTAGGGTCAGGTGTTCTACTCTTAATCAAGCTGTGTGTTCGCTTCAAACTGGTCATGGTTCAAGACATCGAGTTTAGGGTCAGGTGTTCTACTCTTAATCAAGCAATGGTGTTCGCTTCAAACTGGCCGCGTGTTCAAGAAATCGAGTTTAGGGTCGTGTGTTCTACTCTTAATCAATGGTGTTCGCTTCAAACTGGGTCATGGTTCAAGAAATCGGAGTTTAGGGTCAGTGTGTTCTACTCTTAATCAAGGTCATGGTGTTCGCTTCAAATCTGGTGCGTGTTCAAGAATCGAGTTTAGGGTCAGTGTTCTACTCTTAATCAATGGGCTGGTGTTCGCTTCAAACTGGCCGCGTGTTCAAGAAATCGAGTTTAGGGTCAGGTGTTCTACTCTTAATCAAGCTGCGTGTTCGCTTCAAACTGGCCGCGTGTTCAAGAAATCGAGTTTGGGGTAGGTGTTCTACTCTTAATCAGTGGGCTGTGTGTTCGCTTCAAATCTGGGCTGCGTGTTCAGTAAATCAGAGTTTAGGGCTGTGTGTTCTACTCTTAATCAGTGGGCTGCGTGTTCAGTGAATCTGAGTTTTGGGACTGTGCGTTCTACTCTTAGTCAGTATGTGCTGTGGGCTCATGTTCAGCTTCGGGCTGTGTGTTCGGTGAATCAATGTTTGAGCCGTGTGTTCAATTTCTAACTAATGAGTACTATACGTTCACAATCGGGCGATGTATTGTGTGTTCGTGAAATTCAAGTGTTTAAGTCACATGTTCAGGATGCAAGTATTGTGTTGTAAGCTAAACTATGTGTCTAAGCATGGCAAAGGTACAAAATACACGAAAGATACAGAAAGTAAAGTAAAATACCTCTGCATCGTAGGAGAGGTGCTGCTCCGGTTCTCGCAGAAGGAGATCCCCTGGTACCTGATCGTTGAAATCGGTGAAATGACGAAAAGTGGCTCGCGGAAGCCTATGTACCGCTGGGGCATATCGCTCGGGAATAAAAGGGCGAACCCTCGGGGGCAATATCATAATGTCGTAATCATCTCCGGCGCCCGGAAAACCTCTATCGCGAGGGAAATGACCCGCCATGTCGAGAAATCTGCAAAGAGGAGCAAAAATGAGCAAAACGAGCCAAAATTGGAAAAAGTCAACAAAAGTCAACTCTCGGGAAATGAAAAGTCAACAAAAGTCAACTCCCGGGAAAATCTTCCAAATATTGAGACAAAATTACCTCAAGTGGTGAAAATGAGAAGAGAAGCCCCGAAGTCAAACTTTAGTCGGCTCAAAGTGCTTAAAACTGAAAGATTTCGCGAAAACAACTTGCGTGGGAGGCCGAGGGGCGCGTATAAAATGCAGATCTGAAAGAGAAAATGGCTTAGGAAGCAAGAGGAGAGAATTTCACACTTGGGGGAGTGATTTCGGAGGCAATGGAGGTGTGTATATATAGAAATGGCCGAAAAAGACCAAAATGCCCCTGCTTTTGGGCAGTGGCCGGCCCCTTTACTTTTTCCCCCTGGCCGATGGCCTCTCCTAGGGCAGTGAGCTGGCCGACCATGCTCCCCACCCCCTCCCCTACCTCTCTTCAAATTTTGAGAAAAATTGGAGTTCCCGGGACTTGAAAAAGTTTGAGAAAAGTGCACTTTCTGGCGCCGAATTGCTCCGCCGGAACTTCAATTGCAATTTCTGACATGTGTCTCATCATTATTCATCAAAATCAGAGTGTATCCTTTTTAAACATGTTGTGACCTCTCCGGGAGGTAAATCAGAGGCCGCGATCGAGTTGCCGTCGCCGAAATGCGCGTTTTCCAGCTCGTTGTTGTGCAACAAACGGGCATCCTGATTTGTGCTCGTTTTGCATTATTTGGCTCATAATTTGCATTCTCATGAATATTTTGCATTGTCATGCGTGATTTCTTGGTATATAGTACTTCTGTGCTTAAACATGCATTGTCGCGCGTTATCTTTTCTCGCATTGTGATGCATCCTTTCACCGACACTGTGTGTGTCAAACTTTTCGAATCATAGGAATCGCATTGAATATATGTTGTTAGCATATTGTTCTTGTTGATTTCTCTCTTTTGCAGGCACGATATTGTATGTACGGTTCATTTGAGGTCAGCGACCTGCATTTAATCGCGCAGTATCGATCTTCTCCGTGTGAGACGCGACAGAATTGAATAATTCTCCGCATTCCTAATCGCATGAAATGTAGTTGTTGCTTTGCATTCTTGCTTAAAACTGTTGCATCTATTTGTCAATACTTGCTTCATTATGACTTGTTTGCACTTGCATCATTTGGCTCCGTGCCTATCTTTTGCATTTTGCCCCCTTTTGCCTGCAGGCATGCCTGCGGGCACACATCTTTGTTCATCTTGTATGATTGTCTAAGTCTTACCTTGTCAAAATGGGTCGCCTCGGCTTTGACATTCACTCACGCCACTTCTTGACTTCGAAGTTCACAAAGAGGGGCAATCAGAGACACCCCATTTTTGACCGACCTTAAGACTCGACGCCACCGATTGAGCGCTTGGTGATGTTGCATCTTGTGCTCGCTCGAAGTCTCAGAGTCGCGGCCGCGCCCGCCTCCGGACTTCGAACTCTCTTCAGGTTTTGTCTCGGTTTGCAACTGACTCGGTTTCTCTGTTTTCTTTCCGAGGAAGGAGTGGTCTCAGAGACTATCTCCGGTGGCCGTGAGCTACATTTCGTGGTCAGAGGCCATTTTGCCCATTTCGAGTCTTCCTTGCTGGACCGTCAGGCCGTGTGCCTCGGTTCGGGACCGCCCAACCATCTCCGATTTCTCTGGTTTTTAGCATGAACCTCTGTTTTATCATTCCGAGGAACACTGGGGCCTTTGATGCCCACTTCGTGGCCGAATGCCACTTTCGGCACCTGCAGCCCATTTTCGGGACCCCGAACCGCGTGATTTGGGCCCCGAGCATTCATTTTGCATCGGTTTTCTCTGATTTTTGGCAGGAACCTCTGTTTTGTCATTCCGAGGGACACTGGGGTCGCAGATGCCCACTTCGCTACTGAACACCACTTCCGGCACCTGCAGCCCATTTTCGGGATCCCGAATTGCCCGGTTTGGGCCCCGAGCGTTCATTTCTCATTAGTTTTTGTTCAAATTTGGCAGGTACCTCTGTTTCAACACCAGGAAGATCACTGGGGGGTGGGAGGCCAGCAATTATCCCAGATAACCAGTTTCGCTTCTCCGGCGCCCGTTTTGCTCACTTCCGGGCCAATGTTGAACACCCTGGGGATATTTTCTTCCAACCAAAGCTACATATCTGTGATCAGGGGACATGGGAGGACCCTAAAAACTACTGGTCGGCCAGCAATTGTGGATTTCATTTTTGAGCCTCTCCTTCAAGCTCTATGTTGTGGCTCCTGCTTCAGTGTTGCCAATTTCCGACCTTGGAACCTTGTTCCACACATCTGGGAGGACCCTAAAAGTTGGTGGTCGGCCAGAAATTGTGGATTTCATTTTTGAGCCTCTCCTTCAAGTTCTATGTTGTGGCTCCTGCTTCAGTGTTGCCAATTTCGGACCTTGGGGCCTTATTCTACACACATGGGAGGACACCATTGCATGGTGGTCGGCCAGAATTTTTGCCCTTCATTTTTGGTCCATGGCCGGCCGGCCAGGGTGAGTGGCTGGCCGACCAGGTGGGGTGGCCGGCCGGCCACTTCCCAGAAAGTTACTTGGCGGCCACTTCGCTTTCCCTTTCCAGCTGTCCGGATATTTTTCAAAATATCCCGGGCATCCGGGGGATATTTTGGGAGGGAAAGCTTGGGTGCTTTTCCCTCCCCTTTTACACCCTTTCTTGCCTATTTAAAGGGCTGCCCTCCTCCTTTGCTAGGGTTACAAAAATTGGTCTCAAGAGTCCCTCTCCCAAAACCTCCATTTCCATCTTCAAAAACTCAAAAAACCCTCAAGCATCTAGGCCAATCCTTCATCAACCCTAAGCACCACCATCAACAACTCCATTTCAGCAGCAAGGGAGTGATTTTCAGAGGCCAACAAGCAACAAATTGAAGCCAAGAGGCAGCAAAAGACTTGTCTCCAAGGGTAAGCCACTAATTCCCATTTTTGAGCATAATTTCCCATCAATTCTTTTCCCTATTTCCCTTTTGTTTTGGGCTCTGACCCCTACTGGTTTTAGGCTTATTTTGAGTCCCTCTACAACTTTGTAGAAGGGCTCAACCCTGTTTGGTGTCTCCATGATATACCTCTTTCAATATCACTCTTCAGGCCATTGTTTTGCATGCTTTATTTGCCTTATGAGTAATCTGATTTCGAGCATACTATATGCTATGAGTGGGCTTATTTTGAGCCTCTCTTCAACATTGAAGAAGGGCTCAACCATGTTTGGTGGCTCTAGCATGCACTTCCTTTGAAATTCTTCCATTTTACCGTAAACTTGCATGCTACTTTTAGCCTATATGCATTTATTTTTGGAGCATGATATAAACTGATTATAGGCTTATTTTGTGTCCCTCTACAACATTGTAGAAGGGACCAATCTTGTTTGGTGCCTCCATGAATGGCCTCCCTTTGTACCTCTCTTTGGCCATGTTTTGCATGCTTTTTTAAGCTCACCATGCTTCGGATTTCAGCCTTCATCAGGCCTAGAGAGTGCCTTATTTTGGTCCATTATTCATGCTTTATTAAGGGTCTTAGGCCATTTGATGATTGGTTTTGGTACTTGTTGTGTAACCCTCCATATTTCCCGTAAAATTGCATGCTTTGTTAGGCTTGCTTAGCTTCGTATTTCAGCCTTCATCAGGCTTATAAAGTGTCTTGTTTTGGTCTATTCTTCAAGTTTTATTAAGGGTCTTAAGTTTTTTGGTCATTGCTTATGGTACCTCTCTTTATAGCCCTTGTTAGCTCATTATATTGCATGCTATTTTGAGCCTATCTACATACTGATTTTGGAGTTGTCATTCACTGAAAATATGCATATTTTGGGCTCCTCTTCAGTATTGTAGAAGGGAATTTTTCAGTTTGGGATTTGCATGTACCACTTGTTTCAATACCCCTCTCTTGACCCCCATTTTTGCATGCCATTGTTGCCCTATCTATGCTTACAATTTGGCCATGTTTTGTATTGTGAAAATGCTATTTTTGGGGCTGCCTTGCTACTATTTTTGGCTGTCATGTGCCAATTTTGCATGTTTAGCATAGCCGTAGGCCATTTCGGGCACTTAAAATCACGTTTCGGGATGATTTCATGCATTGATTGTCATTTCGTATCATTTCGGGGCTGTTTTCCCCTTCATTTAGATGCTGAAAGTTGGTTTGCATGCTTGCATATCATTTTCCATGTCATTTCATGCCTTAGTGCATTGCCTCGGTTTGCGTGCCCGTGGGCACGCACTTCGAGGCACTCCGTTTTCATTCATTGGCTTCCTATGTGAGTAGGCTGAGGCTCTCTCATGTTGGTATAAGCCCATCATTGCATTTCTGTACCATTTTCATGTTTGTATATCATCGCCTCGGTTTGCGTGCCCGTGTGCACGCACTTCGAGGCACCTCCGTTTTATCCGACGGCATCTGATGTGAGTGTGGCTGAGGTCCACTCATGTCAGTATAAGCCCAATTTGCATTTCCATCTCATTTTATCATCGCCTCGGTTTGCGTGCCTGTGGGCGCGCATTTCGAGGCACTTCGGTTTTACCCGATTTCCATTTTATCATCGCCTCGATTTGCGCGCCTGTGGGCACGCATTTCGAGGCACTTCGGTTTTATCTGATTTTCATTTCATATCATCGCCTCGGTTTGCGTGCCCGTGTGCACGCATTTCGAGGCACTTCGGTTTTATCCGATTTCCATTTCATACATTCCTCGGTTTGCGTGCCCGCGGGCACGCATTTTGAGGCATCTCGTTTTCGTCCGCATTGTGCATACTAGATTGTATCCTAGATTGCATTCATGCATTTTCTCGGTATGCGTACCCGTGGACACGCATTTCGAGACATCTCACTTTCATAGCATTGTGCATGCTATATCACATGTTAGCTGCATTTCATGCATACCATGCATATTGCACGGGAAACGAGGCGCGTTTTGTACTCCGAGTAACGGAACGGGTCTCAATTCCCAAGTCATCGACACTCCGGATTACCCATGATGGAGTTAGGTTTTGTTGTAGCATTCATCTGCATTCATCCTATATCGAGTTGTGCAATCCGATTCCTCGGCCATCATGCATCGGTATGCGTGATTGATGGCACGAGGATCGAGGCATGCATATATTTGTGAAAATACATTGCTATGCCCTTATCCTGCTCTCTGTTACAGCAAAACCGAGGATCAATAACTTTTCGGAGTCCGTGGCGATTTCGAAATCGCAAACAGAGGCTAATTAGGGCATCCCAAAGGATTTCCGCCCGAGGCGATCCAGATACACTATTCATCGTAATCAAAGGCCCGCCGGCTGCATTCTGACTTTCTTAGTTAATTTGTAGATTAATTAAGAATTTGTATATTATTTCAGACTGTATATTTCGGACTGTAATATTCTTTTATTCGGGTCTGTATTATTATTTATTTGGACCCTCTGCGCGAGGGCAAGCCTGTAATAAGGGTGTGTGAGTGTGATGTATGTCTTCCAACCCCACGTCTTTCTCCCTTTTATTTATCCGCTTACGATAGTTAGATATAGGGCATATTTCAATTAGCATACAGTATGACAGCATGTTTGCATCATTCATCTGTTTTTCATGCACCGGGCTCGGCGCATCATACAAACTACATTTGTATTTCAATTCCGGATTGAGTACATGATAATTGTGCATTCCATATGCCATGTTTAGAATAGCCGAGCCTGCTATAGTTGCATTTTTGCATGTGTTGCATTAGGCAATTCTGTGTATCTAGGATCATGCATGGATTTTTAATCAGTTTTCTGTTTTGGCTTGGAGTACTCGGTGAGTTTTATGCTTTAGCATACTTGCATGCGTGTGAGTATTGCCATGAATAGCATGCTTACCATGAGGCTATGTGCTTATGTGATATAACTGCCTTGAATGCCTATGGGTGGAGGTTGAGTTATTTGAATTGGGACAATTCATTAACCGTTTGTTTTAAGCCCACTAGATAGTGGCAAAATCATGTTTTTCTAAGCCCACCTAAGGGTGGCAAATCCGCATTTTAGCCTACCTGCGGGTAGCACCTTCACACCATTTTCAAACAAACAAACATGAAATGTTTAGTTCCAATTCAGGCGATTCAGTCTATACTTGTATGCTGCGAGCATCACATAGTAATCTAGGCTAATAACCGGAATAAGAACTCACAATGTTTTCAAAAACAGATATCATGGTTAGTAGAGGCTGGTCTTTGACCGGGCGAGCGGGGGTGCTCACGATGTGACCTTCCCCAATCGTACCCAAGTTCCCGAGCCGAGCCAACTTTGGTGATGACGGACACGTGGCCTTTGGCACCGAGTCAGGGTTTCCTAAATTTCCCATTTTAAAAATATTTAGGTGGCGACTCTGTTATCTGGCAAAGCAGTCCATGTTTGGCACTTCTTTCAGAAAAATCTATTTTTCTCAAAAACGATTTGCCGGATTCGGACTCTTTGGTTCAAGATTGAGAACCGCAACAAAATCGAGTCCGAACTGTAGCGAGGTCCCTCGCGGGCTGGTTACAGTATGGTTGTAGTGTTAGTGGTTGGTGACAGTGTTGTAATGATGGGGGAGTTGGGTGGGGATAGAAGATTGTGAGAAAATCTATCAACACATAAAAGAAAACCGAAAATTTGTCATCTTGACCTTAGATTGTATATTCTGAATAATTTTCTAATTTCTTTTTGTGTATAACTATCTAGACATGCTCTTAACAACATCTTTATAATGTATGAATTTTTTATTTATTACCTTATTCATTGATGACACCAAATTTTAACACTCTTAGATGTTACTAAAATCTCAAAAATTAATTTCTACAATTATTATTTTGGTTGTCTTGAAATCTTGATTTTTACTTCTACAATGTAGGATGACTTGATTGTTGAACTATTCTATGTTTATATTCATTACTGTTTCATTTCAAAATTTGATGGTTTTAAAAATTACAAGTGATGATTTCCCTTGGTTTGATGTTCCCCAATCAAATATTAAAACATATATTTACATGATTCAATGCTATAAATAGTCTTTTTTTTTTTCTTCTTTTTTCCCTTTCTTTATATATATATATATATATGTGTGGATAAGTGGTTTAGAAATACTCTTCTGATCCTGGGGAGCGCTCGAGATCCGCTTATGGTCACCTGAAAAGGAATAAACACTCCGGTCGGGAGTGCCAGAATTAGCACTCCGACGGACAAGTCAGTCTCTACACTCCAGAATGCTTATATTCTAAGTTAAGCACAATAATTCTCACACACCTTTCTTAGTCTATTGTTCCTTTATTTATACTTGTTGCCTGGGCCTCGTGGCCAGGCCCACTTGTCACTCACTATCCTCTTATTTACTCGGCTCCATAGTTCAGTATCTATTCGGCCTATCTATTATATTCAGCATCCTTATCGTGCAAGGTAGAGCCGTGTGATATCTGTCTTCTAGAGTACGCTTCTGATTATTCCAATTATCTAGCTCCCACAATTGCCCCCCAAACACCTCGCTAGCATCAGTTAGTCGACGTGTTTGGTTAGAAGTCAAAAATTTGGCGGTTAATCCTCTTCCCGATGCGTGTCAGAATGCATACGTTTTTTTTGGTCACTGTAATGCTTTCTCGCCCCATTCGTGCTTCTCTCGCATTTATTGCGATTTGAAACTTAAGTCCCTTTGAAAACATGCTTTTTCGAATATTTAAACCTTCTGGACTGCCAGTCGGTATCTCTTATTCGACGCGTTTTCTGCAACTCCTATCCGTTCTCTCCTTGTCTTCTTTGCCTTTCGTAAGTTTTCTTCTCTTCTCCTTGCAATCCTATATTCCGCTTTTATTTTTGATTTAGAATATCATTGAGTCCTTACTAGAATGGCTAAGCATTTGAAAGACCTCATTTCTGAGGGTTGAATTTCTGGGTTCCGAAGACATTTTTCTATCCCTGAGGATGTCCATCTTTCTCTGGAAACAGATAATACCCTTGATATGGAGAGGGACGACCAAAATACAATCGTCTTCCCTCTCCTATCTATTGTGGAGGGCGGAGTTCGCTTTCCCCTATACCCGTTTCTCAGGGACGTCCTCCGCTATTGGAGTCTGATTCCTTCGCAACCCAATGTGAATTTTTTTCGAATCGTAATGGGAATCGTAGAGTTGAATCGATGTCTCAAGATCAACCTTGGCATTCCGGCGATTCGGCACTGCTATGCTTTAGCCAAATCCTCCGGTCGGCTCGGGCGCTACTTTCTCAAGGCCAAGGACATCGACCATCACTTAGTAACGATGCTTGCCAGCTCTGGCAAACGAGTTGACGATGTAATGGTCAATGTCCGAGGCAACTGGGAGTTCGGCGAAGGCGAAGATCGCCTAGGCCCTATTCCTAGACGGAGGGGTGAACCAGGTCGCCGTGTAACTCCTTGTTTGTTTATCTTTCTTTTATGCAAAAATTAAAACTGCACTAAAGTACTTTGGCCGTCCAAATGTACAGAAGCAAGGGAGGGCTGCCCATATTCTCCTGCGGTACGAGCCTACCTACACTACGTTCTCGGCCGCAGACGGCATCCCGATCCCAACTGGTGAACAACACCTTACGGCTCTTGTCTTTCCCAGTTTCAAGATCCTTAGGCAAATTGGTCTCGAAGCTTCTAATTTGGAGCAAGGCTTAGAGCCGGTTGTCGAGGTAGATGCCGAATTAACAAGGGAGTTTGCCACCGAGGCCGAAGAGGTCGACGAAGCTCTAAAATCAACGTTTGAGGTAGCCGGTCTTAACTAGCCTAACTCACCGTCCACTTCGGGTCGGGCGGAGTTTTCCTTTAGAGATATTTTTACAAACTTGGGAGACCTTCCTGACACTTTTTCAGAAGGCATGGCTGGGGAGAATCTCACGCAGATGGCGAGAAAGAGAAATGTCGAGCGAATGGCCGCTCGAAAGAAAGCCGAGGCCGCTTGTTCTGAGCCTGCCCCGGTTGAATCTTTACAACCGGTTACTGGAGAACAAACGACGCAAGTTGTTGTGGCCGAGACGGAGGGGGCTGAATAGTAGGTTACGGAAGAACGGCTGGTTTTAGAAGAGCGGGGCGAAAAACGTTCCGCCGAGGGAGAGGTCGGCTCAGAGGATAGCCCTGCTGACAAACGGCCTCGCTTAGAGGAATCCGACGTGGTTGTCTCCTTCGTTGTTCAACCAAAGATCAAAGACACGCCAATCTCCTCTGACGCATCTGCCATGAAGGATCCAGCCATGGCGTTGAGCTTGGCCGCCTCGGTTTCGCTACCGGCTGACAAGGCCACCTTCCGAGAAGAGCAGAATTTGGTAGCTATAGCGTTTGCTGCCCAGTCGGCCCTTCTAGTACGTATACGATACTTTTTTTTTTGCTCGTTTGGTTTGGTTTGCATATGATGTTGCTTGATGTGGTGATCCAAACTTGTTTTGCAGACGATTGGAAGGATAGCCGAACTAGGCCACCGGTAGCGAGATGCCATTGAAAGAATTGGCCACTTAAAGTCTGAAGCTGAAGGTGAAAGAAGCAGGGCTGAGTTCGAGGCGATGAGGGCCGCAATGGAAAGTGCTCGAGCCGAAGTTGAAAAGGAGAGGGCTCGGACTGCTGACCAGCTCAGATCCGAAGCCAAGGATAGGGCGAACACGAGCGAGGAGTCGCTCAAGTTAGCCCAGGAGGCGCTTTCCAAGGCAGAGGCCGAGTTAGAAGAATTGAAGGCGGCCATGGAAAAAGCTGAATCTGTAGCTTCTACGGTGCTAGAAGCTGGGAAGAGCACCGCCTTGAAGGAATACGTAGATGAGGTCCCCAAATACGAGAATCGAGGGTTCAAGCATGGGTGGCTCAAAGCCCTTGCTGCCGCTGGAGTTACATTGGCCTTGCCAATTTCATACGAGCAAGTGGACATTGAGCCACTTGAGTCTGATTCCGAGGATTGATCTGGGAGACACTCTAGTTTTATTAGATATCTTTAATTTCAATGTACGTTTTTGTGTAGTGGATTCAAGATAATTTTCATGTATAAATTAGTTACTATCTAAGCTCAATTTATTAATGAAAATTTCCTTCCCGTTTCACTGTTACTTGTACTCAGTTTTTGATATTAATGAAGGGTTTTGCCTTCCGCTACTTTGGATAACAGTGTAATCTTGGCCATTATATTAGTTTAATCTCAATTTATCTGAACAAGTAAATTGACTATTTGTGCCGAATACGACTAGTACATCGATTCATGAAGCAGCTGCGACACTCATGCCGAATAGATTGATGAATCTGGCCTTGCCCCAACTGGTTCATGAATTTGAAACGCCGAAGAGCACAATATTGATGAGTCTGTTCGTGAAGCGGCTACGGCACTCAAGCCGAATAGATTGATGAGTCTGCCCTTGCCTTAGTTGCTTCATGAATTTGCCTTTGTGGAAGTTAAGACTGCCTAAATCAGTATTTGATGGGGGCAGGACTCGGTCGACTTCGGACTGTTGAGGCTTCGATATTAATGAGATTGCCTTGGAGGCGCTGCACTCGTAGGGAATCAATGAATGAAGGTCCTATTTAAGTGCTTAGTGAGCAACTCAGTCCAGGTCTTTGTCGAAGGATAAACAAGCGTGAATGTCGAATAGACTCTTCTTTAACAGTAAAGGGGAAGCGAGGACGCTAGCTGAGTTGGGAGGGGACATGAATCGCAGTGGCGAACCTTCGCGCTCGGGAGGTAGGATTTCGAGGGATCGAGAGAGACGTCAATCTCGTCGTCGTCAAAGTAGGTCGCCCAGAAGGGACAAGGAGCCACAGGGCAAATCCCCGCAACCTCGTTTCGGAAGGGAGCCCGGCGAGAACCCACGCCCACTGCGTTTTGCAGTCTGTGTGGGGAATAGGCCCATGACAGATGTGGACTCGATCGTTCGATATTCAAGTGTGGCAGTCGAATTTGCTTGATAGATTTTTCCTCCCGAGGTCCAGCAGTCGATGGTAGGTTGATAGGACTTTGAAGTGTTTCGTGAAGGCATTCACGGTGCAGTGAAGGGGCTCTATACCACCTACGAAATCGGCATGCGTCTCTGTGCTTCCCGCTGAGAAATAGAGAAGAGGGATGAACACATCCGAAGTTTGGAGGCTCGCGTGGAAGCGACCGAGTGTGAGCTAAGGAAGGTCAAGGCTGTTTAGGCATAACCCGTCAAATAGGTTAACCCAATCGTGGAAGAAAGGGTCACCCAGTGGCTTATCAGTACCGCGCTCGTCGATCGCGATACGGCGAGCATGTTCGTGATGGAATCCATGAAGGGGAGGGCCTATGAAAAAGGCTTCCATGATGGCCGGAAAGTGGGGATACAGAAGACCAAGGAAAAGCTCGCCGAGGAAGTTTACCGATGCGAAAATCGTGGATTTAAGCATGGTTGGATTAAGGCGCTTCAGGCCGAGGAAGCTCTCCAAGCAGCGGGGGTCGATTCAGCATTGCCACTGTACCAATGTAACCATTTTCTGTTTTCCGCCTTTGAAGTCGAGCAGAGTGAAGATGAGGGCGACGCCGTATAAAAATATTCAATGTAACGTTCGAACGCAGATCGCGTTCATAACTATGTAATTATTGCCTGATTGAATAAAACGTTCTATTTTAAATGTTTCCTTGTAAATTTCATTTGGCACACATGTGTTTGGATGCGTTTCATGGTATAAACATTGACCGGCTCGAATCAATTAGGCGCTTTAATTTCGAACGGTTACATGCCGGCTTGTCATGAGCATTCTTCACTAAATCTATTTTTGGCGTGTTATGCAAGGTTAATTGCATCGACGAGGTTTCGAATTCGGAGGCTTAACCGGCCCAAAGGTGTCATGCACCAAGGGCTCCGAATCTGAAGACGGTCATCCCATCTATAATTGCTATTTATATAACTAGGCCATTTTAACTCTAAAAACAAAAAGGCCAAAGATTGGTACATGGAGTGGCCACGGCCAATATCACTCAGCGTCTGTCTTTTGGAGTTCAATGTTAATGAAATCGCCTCGGGGCCACTGCAAGGCTTTTAGAAATAAATTGCCTCGGACTTTTTGCTCCAGTGACTTCGCTTACTGTGCTCAGACTCGATTTAAAACGATTCTGTTGCGTGGGGGTGGATAAGTGTGAATGTCGAATGGAGTTTTTCTTCAGCAGCAGAGGAGAAGCTTGGACTCTAGCTGAGCTTGACATTGCAATGAATCGCAGCAAAGAACCCATTCGCACGGGAGGTAGGGCATTCAAAAAATGAGAAAAATGTCATCCTAGTCGTCAAAGCAGATCACCTTGAAGGGAGAAACAGCAATGGCGAAGTTCTCCGCAATCGCGATTGAGAAATGAGGCTGACGTAGTGCCGCGACCATTGAGCATTACTGCTTTCGTGGGGAATTCCTTTCTTGTCTTGGATCTTGGCCTTGATGTTGTCTACAGTGTCAAAGGTCCCCGCTTTAAGGGTGAGTACATCGTCGTTGTGAATCGTGGATTCAAGCGCGGTCATATCAAAGCATTTCAAGTTGCGGGTGCTCTTTGATCAGCAGGTGTTGATTTGGGGCTGCCGCTTGTACCAACGTGACACCGTATGAGAATAGACATTGTAATGCTTGGAACGCAGATTGCGTTTTTTGTAATTACTGTTTGATCGAATAAAATGTTTCATTCTAAAAGTTTATCTCATTCTGAATTTTTGTATGCTGAAGTAAGCATCTTATTTGGAATGCTGGAACGTTTTGTCTTGTTTATGCGGTTGTACTAGTTTAACCTTCATATCCCTACTTCGATGTGTAAATGTTTTCATTTTGGAGGGCGCTTTGAATTCGGAATATTACTCGGCCCTTGAACATCGCTCGGTGGCACTATTTGGTCGGCCGAATTTGGAGGCTTTATCGGCCCAAAGACGTCATGAGCCGATGGGGCTCCGAATCTGAATACTTAATTTGGCCAATCGTGACATCCACGAAAGGCGCTCCGAATTCGGAGGCTTTGTCGGCCCAAAGACGTCATGCGCTGATGGGGTTTCGAATCCAAAGACTTTATTTGGCCAATCGTGACATCCCTGAAGGGTGCTTCGAATTCGGAGGCTTTATCGGCCCAAAGACGTCATGCGCCGATGGGGCTCCAAATCCGAAGACTTTATTTGGCCAATCGTGACATCCACGAAGGGCACTCCGAATCCGGAGGCTTTTATCGGCCCAAAGACATCATGCACCGATGGGGCTCCGAATTCGGAGACTTTGTTTGGCCAATCGTGACATCCACAAAGGGCACTCCGAATCCGAAGGCTTTATCGGCCCAAAGACGTCATGCGCCGATGGGGCTCCGAATCCGAAGACTTTATTTGGCCAATCATGACGTCCACGAAGGGCGCTCCGAATCAGGAGGCTTTATTGGCCCAAAGACGTCATGTGCCGATGGGGCTCCGAATTCGGAGACTTTATTTCGAACACTTTTGAACTGGATTGCACAATGAGTAAACAGGAATCTTTGCATTTACAGAAGTGGAAAGTGTACATGGTGAGCCATTCAGAACCAATATCATTCCCCACAGGTCGGGTTTAATGATAGAATTTGCGCAAGTGCGTTAGGAGCAGGGCCGCGTGCCTAATTTTCCATTAACTGGCCTCCTATCATCCAGAAATACCTTCAGAAGCAACTTTCCCAGCGTGTAGCGGCGCAGCTGGACGTGTTAAGCATATGTCTTGGGAAGCTGCTGCTGGTATCGCCTAGAGCTTCCGTGGCTTTCGTCAGGGTGCCGTTCGACATCGGCGACACTATCACGATTCGATACTTCAGTGGAGTTGACCTGCGTCTCCGTTGGTGTCTTTCCAAAAAGGAGATAGCATGCTTGTGCCGATTGCCGGGAACCACGAATTTGCTCAACGCCGTGTTCGGTCGAGAAGCGTAGCAGCTGATGATAGGTGCTTGGCACGGCCTAAATAGTATGCAACCAAGTTTGCCCCATGATGAGGTTATACGGCGAAGGGAGCTCGACGACCAAGAATTCCACATCCACTGTTTTGGGAGCCCGCCCGAACGGGTAACGTGATTTTCCCTGACGAGTACTTTGGATTTGCGTTGAAGGGAATAATGGATGAGGAGCCGGAGACAGGTTTGATTCGTTGAAGCCGAGTTTGATAAAGGTCCCGTAATACATGACCTCAGAAGTGCTCCCCTGGTCTATGAGGACGCATTCAACGATAAATCGGTTTACGTGTAGTTCAATGACCAATGGATCAATATGGGGGAGCGTTATGCCGATAAGATCGGAATCGTCAAAGGTAATGCGCGGAGCTTCGTGGGGCTGTTTCGTTTGTGTGCGTTGCTTCTGGGGAGCTAAATGAATTATGTGTATGGTACGTGGCGTCGGAGGGTTGTATATCATATGTATAACGCCGAGGGGAGGTGACTCTTGCCGAAGGGCGACAGTTTTGATTGTGCTCTTCCGGATGTGTTGCTGGAGCTGGCCATCTTGCACCAATTCCTCAAGGTGGTCTTTCAAGGCATAGTAACTGTCCGTGTCATGACCGTGATCTTTGTGATATTCACAACGCCTGTCCCGCCTTCTCGTGTCAGGAGGTCCCACCATCTTGGATGGCCATTTGAAGAACGGAAGATGTTGGATTTTGGACATAATCGAGCTGATTGGCTCTGACAGCTCCGTATATTTTTTGTCGGCGCGCTTTGTGCGCCGGCTATCGACCTGTAGTTGCTCATTTGCTTGATGTGAGCATTGATCGCTGGATCGGCGAGAATCCCATTTCTTGTCTCGTTTAGCCCGCTGTCGGGGTTCAGGGCTCTGAGGTGGTGCGGAACTTATTGGCTGAGTGATTTCGAGAGGGGCCATTTTTTTGGCCGCGTGTCTGACTTTAACCCACAAGGCATCATCTTCCACTTTGCAGTATTCCTCTACTTTCTTCATCAACCCTGAAACTGTTTTGGGGGGTCTTCTAGTCAAGGAACAGCGGAGGGCACTATCTGGGTGTAATCCCATTTTGAAGGCGGTGATGGCCATGGAGTCGTTGCAAGCGTCATCAACAAGATTAAAGCATTCCCAATATCGCGTCGAATATGCTCTTAGTGTTTCTCCTGGCAGGATTTGCATTGCCCAGAGAGAATCGGCTTGCTTCGACTGGACTTCGTTAGTGATGAATCTGGCCGTGAAGGATTTCTGTAGTTGATGGAAGGTTTTAATTGAAGTCGGCTCCAAATTATAATACCACTTGACCGCCAATGGTCCCAAACTGCTGGGAAATATTCGGCACATGAGGGCATCATCGTCTGCATGCAATGTCATGGCCTGCTTGTAGTGGCAAACGTGCTCAGTGGGGTCTGATTTGCCGTCTTACAAGGTGAACGATGATGCTTTGAATTTCTTGGATAGCGCAGCCTTTGCAATCCGTCGTATGAAGGGATCATGTTAGTCTTCGTCCGAACTGTTCCTTCTTCGCTTGTGCATTGTACGGGGACTTTCTTCGGAAGAACTAATAGTTTCATGTCGTCCCTTCTTCTTGAGCTTCGGGGATAATGAGTCGGAGTCGCTATCAGTGTCTTGTCGTGGTCGAGGTTGTCGACCACCTGTCTTTGGAGATCGTTCCGGATTTAGGTGCGTAGCTAGCTTAGACTTCGCCATTTCCAAGGCCAAATCTTCACGAAGACGTTCGTTTTCAGCGATCATGTTCTCCAACCTCTATTCATTTTGTTTTGCTTGTTCTATGATTGCCTGCATTGTCTCGTGCTCTGAAGTCGAGGGTGAGGCGAAATCCAAGGCACGTCTTGTGGCGATAGTCTCTGTTCCAAGCAAGTTTGTTGGAGTGGTTTCATCTTGCGGTATAGGATCGACAGTGACTGTCCGAGGATCTTCCGTCATGCTCGCCATGGATGTGCTTGAGTATTCCCACAGACGGCGCCAATTGTGGAGAAGTAGTTTGGAAATACTCTTCTGATCCTGGGGAGTGCTCGAGATCCGCTGATAGTCACCTGAAAAGGAATAAACACTCCAGTCGGGAGTGCCAGAATTAGCACTCCGACGGACAAGTCAGTCTCTACACTCAAGAATGCTTGTATTCTAAGTCAAGGATAATAATTCTCACATACCTTTCTTAGTTTGTTGTTCTTTTGTTTATACTTGTTTCTTGGGCCTCGTGGCCAGGCCCATTTGTCACTCACTATCCTCTTATTTACTCGGCTCCATAGTTCAGTATCTATTCGGCCTATCTATTATATTCGGCATCCTTATCGTGCAAGGTAGAGCCGTGTGATATCTGTCTTCTAGAGTACGCTTCTGATTATTCCAATTATCCGTCTCCCACAATATATTTTTAAACTATTACAAGTGATGATTTCCCTTGGTTTGGTTTGCTTACCTCTGGATGATGTGCAACTGTACAGGGACTGTCAGGTGTCATTTGTGTGGTGTGACTGATGTTTTCATTGACTTACAGATGATAGCATTCCAATGTCCACAGTTGGAGGTTTTAGGCTTATCCACAATATTTGGTAATGTTACTATAGAAGATGCCACTTGCAATGCATTGCTCCTGGTATGTGTTTAGTTTCTTCTATTTTCAACACAGTAATTCATGTTTTGGCATAATTTCAAGTCTTTTATATTTTTGGAACATGTTCATGACGAATAACTATTTTTAATGTTCAAAAGGACAATGTGAGATTGCTGGATGTCCAGGTCTTCCTGTGGCAGAGGGTACCCCTGAGCCTTTGAAGGTAACTACTTTTACATATAATTTGTGGCTTAATCAACGAGTTGTCCTTCATTTCTTCTCCCCAATTGGATTGTGCCAAAACGTTTTTTCCTCTTTCTAATAACATGCTCAATTTGTTAAACCTCTCTCTCTCTCTCTCTCTCTCTCTCTCTCTCTCTTTGGGGGTGGGATTGTAGTGGTGGTGGGTTGGTGGGAAAGCTTAGCTGACACAAAGAGGTGTTTCCTTCCCTGTTTTTTCATACGACTCTTGAAGCTTGATCTATGGCATGACTATATGGACAACCAAAAAAGCAGGTGACTTCAAGTGAATGAGATTGTTATCCATAAGTAATGATCTGATTAGCCCTTCATGAACAATTGCATTCGATGTATTACCTTTAAATTATTTTATTTTTTTACGTAGTATGCATTGGTTATCTCAAATTACATTGTCCATTTTTTTTAGTGAATCAACTTTTCTAGAACAAGATAAGAATATACGAATCTATGTTCTCAGTTAGTAGCATTTCCTTGGCGGAATATATGTGACCAGAATAGCTTCTCTTTCTAACAAATAATCAGGAAACTAACTTTATTGCTACCATTCTTCATCATAGTGACATATTTGTTTTTCCCTCTCTCTCTCTCTCTCCCTCCCTCCCTCCCTCTTCATAGTATTGAAATCTTTGGTTATGTAGTTGAGTTTGAATTTAAGTTGAATCTCTTCATTAATGTACTTTCAAATATGGATCAAATATATTATTGAAATGCTAGAAGCTGCTACCAGTTTTGATTTTAGGTTATGGCCGGACAGAGGTTGCATATATAGGACTAAAAACATGATATTTTGTGTGTGTATATGTACTACATAAAATATATATATATATATATATAATGGTTTTATGTTTGTAGTTTCTTTATAGATTATCTATGAGTTCTAGCTTCGAGAGTTCTTCTAGTGAGAATGAGCAATCAAGCTGTAATAATTCTAGTTCAGATGAGACTCATGCCACACTTAAGATGAGAGTCATACCTGATCTACCGGCATCATGGCATCCACCAGGAGGTCTTCCTACCACATTACGTAGCAGTAGTACATCACATGGCTCAATTTTAGCTGGTACGTATAAGCTTTTGACTTTTGTTGTGACTAGTCAACTGCTCTTAGATTTGTTATTCATCTAATCTAACTCTAAGATGCGTACCCATTATTAATTTCAATGTAAATCCATGTATATTTAATTTTCTTCTTTTATTAATTTTATTTTATTTTTGGGAAAATCTTAAAATGGTTGAATATTTATATTCAACTTTAACCTAGTTCAGGGTGTGGCACTATCTATCAAAATTAGAATCCAGCTCACTCTTTGGGGCTGTTATTGAATTTTTAAACTGTAGCTTCTAGACTTAGTTGCACTAAGTAGGAACAATAAACTCATTCGCCCTTCAATAAGTTTACTGTGAGACTAGATTTATTTCTCTGTTTTGCAACACCTCAAGAATTCATGTCTGACATTTGTTTTATCAAAATTCTGATGCATCACATAATGCCTATAAACTACACCAAGTTTTGGAAGAGGTGAAATAGGGATATTGGTGAAGTTTTGGTGAAATAGGGATATCTGTAAACAAATTTTTATTTGGTTATTACTGTGCTAACCAAGGTTTATTTTTCCGGTTTTGTTCTTGAAAAAGATTATTTATGCATTCTATTTTTTAGATGAACTCGGAGATTTCACGGCTGAGCTTAAGCTTTCCCTTTTTCAACTTGGAATCAGTCCTTAGATTGCTGCATTAATTCTCATGTAGGTTTGCTGGTCTTTTATCCTCAGGTTTACATTTCTTGTCCATTAATTAAGACTATTGTGATTGTCCTCAGAAAACCATGTTCGATCCAAAAACTAAACTTGTAGAGGATTTACTTCTCATTTGATCTTTCAAGAGGATTTACAAATACTAGATTATTTGATATCACTTTTTTCCCCCCTCCCCTCCCCCCTTGAGTTAGGATGATTATGCTGCTAATGATGATCAATATGAACAAAAACTGAAGAAAGAGACTTTGGTACTTTTCATGTTGGCAACGTAAGATAGATTTGTAAATTTTCCTATCTGGAAATGCATGACATTTGTTTAACAAATTGAAATTTGTGGAAGTGAGGTGCTTATTTAATTTACATTTGAGCTGCTCACTGTAGTTATGGAGATGGAGAGCCAACTGATAATGCTGCAAGATTCTACAAATAGTTTACTAAGGTGGGTAGTTTTGTCATTGTTGAACTAACTTTAGTAGTGCATTGTTTTTAGAAATTTGCGTGAAGAGGTATTGAAAATGTTTTCAAGAAAATGAAAGGGGAGCCAGGCTTCAACAGCTTACATATGGTGTTTTTAGTCTGGGTAATCGTCAATATGAACATTTCAACAAGGTAAATTTGTTATATATTCATATCAATCCATTATTCTCTTTCTGTGATTCTTTCTTTATTGTCTTTTTTGTCCAATTTTTTTTTTTTTTATCTATCACTGAGCATATTTTGGAAGATCCTTAGCACACCATAATATTGTTACTAAGCTAAATATAATCAATGACTAGTCATCGGTAATTGTAAATGCAATGTTGTATATTGAAACTTCTTTCTAATTGCCTCAATAATTTTTGTGTGTATTTTAATCAAATCAGGGGCGTGGCATTGAAAGTAATAAAAGTGATGTGGTAGCCGAATAATCAGTAGAGGAAGAGGAGTAACAACTCGGCCTCTAGGTGCCAAACGGATAAAAATCTCGAAGGGGAGATCGGCCGAATACGACGACTAGGCCGAATAGGATGAAGCCCCTGCAGCCGAGTGCAAGGAAAGGTAATGATTGGAGAAGTAGACCCGGGTCCCGAGGATGAAAAATGACTATAAATACAAGAGCTTCAGACTAATAAAGGTATGTAAGAAACACTTCTGTGAACCTAGTGAGCAAGTTTTCTGGAGAGGAACTGACTTGTCCGTCGGAGTGCTAATTCCGGCACCCCCGACCGGAGTTCGTATTTTTGCAGGTGACTAGCAGAGGATCATTGGCGTCTTCCAGGATTTGAAGGGTATTTCCAGATCTCATTCACCACAATTGGCGCCGTCTGTGGGAATACTCAAATACATCCATGGAAGGCGTGACCGAAGATCCTCCGATAGCCACCGACGCGATCGCGCAGGGAGACGACCTCACCCCAGCGAACATGCTCGGAAAAGAAACCATTGCGGCACGACGCACCTTGCGCTTCGACTCGCCAACGACTTCAGCACAAGAAACAATGCAGGCTGTCATCGAACAGGCAAAGCAGAACGAACAAAGGCTCGAGAACATGATTGCTGAGAACGAACGACTCCGTCAAGACTTGGCCCTGGAGGTAGCAAAATCTAAGGAAGCCATGCGCCAGAAACCGGAGCCATTTCCAAGGACGGGCGGACAGAGGCCACGGGCCCGACCAAAGGTTACCAACAGCGACTCCAACTCATTATCCACCGAGCTCGATGCGAGGGAACGATCCGAAACCTCCAGCTCCTCCGACAAAGATCCGCGACCAAGGAATAAGCGAAGAAGAAGCAGCTCGAACGAGGAGGACCGTCACGACCCTTTCGTTCGGAGAATCACAAGGGCGTCCTTGCCCAAGAAATTCAAAGCTCCGTCATTCACTCTTTACGACGGAAAATCAGACCCCACTGATCATATCCGTCACTACAAACAGGCCATGACGTTACATGCAGACAACGAGGCCCTCATGTGCCGAATATTCCCCAGTAGCCTAGGACCGCTAGCCGTCAGGTGGTATTACAAGTTGGAGCCAGCGTCGATCAGGAACTTCCACCAACTGCAAAAGTCTTTCAGGGCCAGGTTCATCACCAACGAGGTACAACCAAAACAGGCCGACTCCCTCTGGGCAATGCAGATCCAGTCGGGAGAGACGCTCAGAGCGTATTCGGCTCGATATTGGGAGTGCTTCAACCTGGTCGACGACGCTTGCAACGACTCCATGGCCATAACCGCCTTCAAAATGGGCTTACACCCTGACAAAGCTTTCATAGCCTTGACCAGAGGCCCCCAAAGCGATCTGGGCCTTGATGAAGAAAGTCGAAGAATATTGTAAAGTCGAAGATGATGCCCTGAGAACAAAGGCCGGACAAAGCTCCAGAAAAACGGAACCCCCCGAAATTGCTCGACCAATAAACTCCGTGCCACCAAGCCCCGAACCACGGCAACGAACCAAGCGAGACAAGAGGCGGGACTCACGAACAAACGATCAATGCCCCTACCGAGCAAACGAACAGTTACAAGTCGACAGCAGACGCTCAAGGCGAAACGACAAGAAATATACGGAGCTAACAGAACCGATCGCGGCAATAATGACCAAGGTCCAGCACCTCCCATTTTTCAAGTGGCCGTCAAAGATGATAGGGCCTCCCGACACACGGAGGCGGGACAGACGATGCGAATACCACAAAGATCACGGCCACGAGACCGAGAATTGCTATGCACTGAAGGATCATCTGGAAGAATTGGCGCAGGATGGTCGGCTACAGCAATATGTTAGTAAGGGAACGCCGATTAAAGCATTGGCCCTGAGACAGGATTCACCTCCGCTTGGCGTGATCCATATGATCTACGGTCTGCCGACCACCCCGATCGTCCACACGATCCAATCGCACCCGTCTCCCCAAAAACATGACAAGCAAACCAGCAGCCCCAGTGAAGCCCCGACGATTGGGTTCGACGACTCCGACCTCCTCGGAATGAAGGCCAGCCACGTCGACCCTTTGGTCGTCACGTTACGCATACGTCAATTCAGCGTTGAACGCATCCTCATAGACCTGAGGAGCGCTGAAATCTCAGACTACAAAGCTTTTGTAGAACTCGGCCTTAACGAGTCGGATCTGTCACCATCGTCCCAGCCGTTGTTCGGCTTCAACGCGAATCCAGAGTATCCGCTGGGGAAGGTCGTGCTGCCGGTTCGGGCGGGCTCAAAAACGGTCGACACAGAATTCTTGGTTGTAAAGCTTCCATCGCAGTATAATGCCATCATTGGCCGCCCCTGGTTGCACGTCATGAAGGCCGTCCCAAGCACCTACCATCAGCTTATGCGCTTCCCAACAGACCGCGGCATCGAAGAGATCCGTGGCTCGCAGCAATCCACACGAATGTAGATTTTATGCAAATCCATCTACAGACCCAACTTGTGGGACCTGATGCTTGTACTGAAATTTCATCTTAATGAAAACGGATTTTGGTTTGCCAGACCTTCAACCCAATTGGGGCCAAAACAAGTCTCCGGATTCGGAGCGCCCTTTCGATGCACGTCATCTGGGGCCGAATAAGCCTCCGGATTCGGAGCGCCCTTCGTGGATATCACGATTGGCCAAAACAAGTCTCCGGATTCGGAGCGCCCTTTCGATGCACGTCATCTGGGGCCGAATAAGCCTCCGGATTCGGAGCGCCCTTCGTGGATATCACGATTGGCCAAAACAAGTCTCCGGATTCGGAGCGCCCTGTCGATGCACGTCATCTGGGGCCGAATAAGCCTCCGGATTCGGAGCGCCCTTCGTGGATATCACGATTGGCCAAAACAAGTCTCCGGATTCGGAGCGCCCTTTCGATGCACGCCATCTGGGGCCGAATAAGCCTCCGGATTCGGAGCGCCCTTCGTGGATATCACGACACAAAACAAGTCTCCGGATTCGAGCGCCTTTCGCCGATGCACGTCATCCGGGGCGAATAAGCCTCGGATTCGAGCGCCCGCCGTGGATATCACGACACAAACAAGTCTCCGGATTCGAGCGCCCTCTCGATGCATCGCCATCCGGGGCGAATAAGCCTCCGGATTCGAGCGCCTTCGTGATATCACGACACAAAACAAGTCTCCGGATTCGGAGCGCCCTCTCGATGCACGTCATCTGGGGCCGAATAAGCCTCCGGATTCGGAGCGCCCTTCGTGGATATCACGATTGGCCAAAACAAGTCTCCGGATTCGGAGCGCCCTCGATGCCGCCATCCGGGGCGAATAAGCCTCCGGATTCGAGCGCCGCCGTGGATATCACGATTGGCCAAAACAAGTCTCCGGATTCGGAGCGCCCTTTCGATGCACGTCATCTGGGGCCGAATAAGCCTCCGGATTCGGAGCGCCCTTCGTGGATATCACGATTGGCCAAAACAAGTCTCCGGATTCGGAGCGCCCTCTCGATGCACGTCATCTGGGGCCGAATAAGCCTCCGGATTCGGAGCGCCCTTCGTGGATATCACGATTGGCCAAAACAAGTCTCCGGATTCGGAGCGCCCTCTCGATGCACGTCATCTGGGGCCGAATAAGCCTCCGGATTCGGAGCGTCCTTCGCGGATATCCCGATCGGCCAAAACAAGTCTCCGAAATTCGGAACCTTGATGTGGAGGGCCGAATGAGGGTCGAATGAGGGCCGAATGAGGGCCGAATGCTCCCGGCCGAATGAGGGCCGTTTTAATCAATAGCCGGCCTAAATGAGGGCCGAATGCTCCTCCTGACCGGCCAAAACCAGTCCCTTGATACGGAGCCCGTTTTAATCAATAGCCGGAATTACTAACGTGCATCCCGGACAACATGCCTTAGCCGGCCCGGGATTGGCACAGGCTGCCTAAGGCAGGGGCCGATCCCTGCTTACAGGAAAAATGTTTAAACCACAAAAGTTCCAATGGCAAGCTAACAGCAAACTATTAAAGCATACGAAGTAAAACACATGAAATAACACTCTTTATTTAATGACACTTTTTATTCGATTAAAAAGTTGTTACATCGACGAATCAGCGTCAACATTACAATATCTATTTCTAACTTCTAAGACAAACGAATCCATCGATCCAAGGGCACATCCGCGCTCAAATCGCAATCCCCCCGGGCCTATGACGCCATCGACAATGTCAAGGCCAAGATCCAGGATATGGAAGGTTTTGGGGAACGGTCGCTGTATCTCCTTTCGGGACGATCTGCTTCAGCAACTTGGAGACTGACGAGTTTCCAGTTCCTCCTTCCACGGGTCCACCGCCCACACCGGAGAATCCTCCGCCGCAAACCAACGGAACGCCAAGTTCGGCCGGAAGTTGAGCCCCTGCAGCTATCATCACGTCCTGATGACGAGAACTCTCGATCTGCATTATCCCATACAATAGCCGCTGGGGAACTAAACAGGTTTGATCGCATAAGGGCCCTGTCGTATTTATTCTCAATAATGGCCCCGATCTCGAGGCCCAAATCTCGAAATAATTCTTATCAGCATTAAAACTCCACGAGACAGGCGTCGATCAACGTTCTCCATGACTTGGTTAAACCAACGGGTGACTAAAACCCAAAAGGGCTAGAACCGTCTATCCCAATCGGCTAGACATGCGGCATTTCGCGCCGTCTTGAAAACAAAAACAAGAATGCCGACACCCCTTCGTTCCCTGGCTCATGGCTTACCCAAATCCTAAACACGTAATGGTTTAATTCTAAATCAAACGGCCATTACATAGAGGCCAACCAATCGGCGCATCGAATTAAAACGCCGAGTCCGACTGGTGTATTCTCGTCTAGCCAAACATTTATGCAATAAAATTAAACACGCCAGACGCAATGCGGAGAGAATTTGATATTTCCCATAAAGCATCTTTTATTAAACATCAAGAAATTACATAATTACTTAACGCGACTAGCATCCGAACCATACAACAAATACATATTATACTAAGCATCATCCTCATCCTCACTCTTTTCAACCTCAAAAGCGTAAAACGGAAAGTCCTTCTCGGTAGCGAGGCGACGCCAAGATCAATTCTCGCCAGCGAAGTGATTCGGCAACTTGAGTTGCTCGATCCAACCATGCCTAAATCCACGATTTTCACATCGGCAAACCTCTTCGGCGAGCTTTTCCTTGGTCTTTTGAATTCCAACCAGCCGCCCTTCGTGAAAACCTTTTTCATAGGACCTCCCCTTTGCGGACTCCAAGGCGAACATACTCGCCGTGTCCCGATCGGCAATGGCGGCTTATAGTTTAATCGTAACCCTCTCTTCAACGATTGGGTTTACTCGCCGCTGGTCAGGCTCGAGCCGCCTTGATCGTCCCTAACTCACGTTCACCGCCGCCGAGCCTCCAAACTCCGGATACGCTTCCTTCCGCCATTTTCGGCGGGCGGCAGAACCGCATGCCGACTTCGTAAGCCGTATAGAGCCCTTTCACCGCCCCATGTATACCCTCGCGAAACACTTCGTAGTCCTGACGACCGACCATCGACTGCTGAACTTCAGGAGGAAATATTTGTCGAGCGAACTCGACCGCCACGTCTGGATCTCGCACGATCGAATCCGCTTCCGTCATGGGCTTATTCTTCACAAACACTGCAAAACTCAACGGGCACGGAGTCGCGTCTGATCTCCTTTCGACACGTGCGTGTGGCAACCTCCCTTGAGACTGCCTGTCCTGTCGGGCGACTCGCCGACGCCGAGGAGATCGACGCCTTCTACTCATAGAGCTCTTGCTCCTCGCACATGGGCGCGCCGATGTTCACTCCGACTCATATCGCACCACCCAATTACCAATGTCTTCGCTTCCCCTTTGCTGTTAAAAAAACGTTTGTTCGACATTCGCACAATCGACTTCCCTTCCGGAGTTCGAATACAGCACCTACCAGTTTCTTTAAAGCTGTCCCTTCGAACACAGTACCTACCAGACTCTTTAAACACCCGCAAAGGCAACGCGATCGAGGCAGGTTCATTAATTACAAACCCAATCGCCCGACGCCGAATGGGAAGACGGCAAAGCAGGTGGTTGGTTCAACCTGCTCACAGGTTGCCTGGAGCTAGGACAGATTCATCAATCTATTCGGCTCAAATGCCCAGTCGGCCCAAGATCGGTAGGCAGTGAAATTGCAAATGCCGATTCTGATAGAATACGTATTGAATCCTACCAAATTGTTCGGCCAGGGTATCCTTGAATTGAGCCCCTATCATGAGCCCATCGGGCAAGGCGATTCATCAATCTATTCGGCTCAAATGCCCGCCGGCCCAAGATCGGTGGCGTTGAAATTGCAAATGCCGATTCGATAGAATACGTATTGAATCCTACCAAATTGTTCGGCCAGGGTATCCTGCCGGCTGGCGAATTGAATCCGAAGCGCCCCTATCATGAGCCCACTGGGGCAAGGGCAGATTCATCAATCTATTCGGCTCAAATGCCCAGTCGGCCCAAGATCGGTAGGCAGTGAAATTGCAAATGCCGATTCTGATAGAATACGTATTGAATCCTACCAAATTGTTCGGCCAGGGTATCCTGCCGGCTGGCGAATTGAATCCGAAGCGCCCCTATCATGAGCCCACTGGGGCAAGGGCAGATTCATCAATCTATTCGGCTCAAATGCCCAGTCGGCCCAAGATCGGTAGGCAGTGAAATTGCAAATGCCGATTCTGATAGAATACGTATTGAATCCTACCAAATTGTTCGGCCAGGGTTTCCTGCCGGCTGGCGAATTGAATCCGAAGCGCCCCTATCATGAGCCCACGGGCAAGGGCAGATTCATCAATCTATTCGGCTCAAATGCCCAGTCGGCCCAAGATCGGTAGGCAGTGAAATTGCAAATGCTGATTTTGATAGGATATTTATTGAAACTGCAAGAGCACGGTTCTTGCGGATATATATTAAACAGACGATATTGCACGTACGGCATGTTCGGAAGAGTTCTAGATAAAAATCACCAAATACACTGACAAAACATAGAACTCTTTCATTAAAATTAAGCATAGAACCGTCTCATACAAAGTGTGTGGTGGCAGCAAAAATTAATATGTATTGAAATTACAAGGAAATTTTCATTAATAAATTGCGCGCAGATACTAACCAATTTATACATGAAAACTACCAACGCACTATCCAAAAGAAGAAAAACAACAAAGACAAAAAAGAAAACGACGCTCATTTCAGAGCGGCTCAGATCACTGTCAAGATCGGATTCAAGCGGCTCAACGTCCCCCTGCTCGTAAGGAATTGGCAAATCCAATGTAACCTCAGCGGCAGCAAGAGCTTTGAGCCACCCATGCTTGAACCCGCGATTCTCAAATTGGCCACTTCTTCAACATACTCGACAAAGCGGCGCCTCCCCGCCTCAAAGGCCTCCGATTCGCTTTCGCGTCGCCTTAAGTTCGTCTAATTGAGCCTCCGCTCAGCAAGTGCTGGAAAGCTTGAGCGATTCTCGCCAGAATTGCCCCGCTTCAAAGATCAACACGGTTGTTCAGCGACTCGAGCCCACTCTTTCTCCGCTTCGGCTCAAGGCTCTCCATTTCAACCCTCATAATTTGAATTCCGCCTACTTCTCGACCACTGACTCTGTTTGCAAATGATCGATTCTCCCGAGAGCATCACGCAGGCGACGGCCCAAGTCGGCGACCCTTCCGATCGTCTGCAAAACAATTCGGTGTAAATAGACGCCCTTAAACAAACAAACAAGGAAACGAAGCTGACCTACCAGAAGTGCCGATTGAGCAGTCAAGGCAACGGCCATGACATCAGGCACGGCACCGAAGGCTTTGTTGTCAGCCGGCAGGGAAATTGAAGCCGCCAGGCTGAGAGCGACGGCCGGATCGTCGCTGACCGAGGCATCGGATAAAATCGGCGTGCCCCTGATCTTCGGCTGAATAACGAACGGAGCCGCCACGACCGGTTCCTCAAGTCGAGGCCGTTTACTACCAGGGCCAGCTTCTGAAGTCGCTTCTTCTTCGGCATCGCGTTTTTGGCCTTGCTCCGAAATTAGCTGTCCCTGATCGGCCTGTTCTCCACCCTCCTTTTCCTTGACAGACACGGCAGCCTCAACCGTGCCCTCAGAAACGGCTATGAATGGCTTAATCAAGCTAGGAATAGATTCGGCACATTCAGCCTTCTGGCGGGCGGCCAAGCGCTCGGCATTTCTTTTGCGCGCCATCTGCGTTAAGCTCTCCTTCGCCATATCCTCAGAAAAATCGCCGGGTAGATCCCCCAAGTTCGCAAAAATATCCCCAGAGAAATCTGCTCGTCCTGAGGTGGATGGTTGAGGGGCCTCGGATGCCGAGCGTACGGCCTCGCCGCCCTCGACCCCTTTAGCAGATCCTCCAGTCGGATCGGCAATCACTTCTACTGATCGCCGGGCGTCGTCCTCCGAATCAAGCTTGAGACCGACGGTCAAGATTTCAAGCCGGAAAGATAAGGGCCGAGAGCTGTTGATCGCCCAGTGGAATCGGAATGTTATCTGCAGCCGAGAAAGTGGTGTAAGTGGGTTCGTACCGAAGCAGAGTAGGGGCGGCCCTCCCCCGTTAGTGTACGTTTGGGCGGCAATGCGTCGCTGCAATCTCAATTTCCCTAAGAACTGCGTCATCAACCGAGTTCAAAATTTTCTTCAACCTATTACCTGCAGAAGATAAAAAGCGATCTAAGAGAAAGAAGCCGAATAAGGAAAAGGCCAACGAACATAAGACATTGCGTGTCGACCTGGTTCACCCTTACGCCTAGGAATAGGGTTCAGGCGATCTTCCCCATCGGCGAACTCCCAATTACCTCTGACGTTGACCATCACGTCGTCAACTCGCTTACCAGAGCTGGCAAGCATAGTCACTAAATGATGGTCAGTATCTTTGGCCCTAAGAAAATATCGCCCCAGCCGACCAGAGGATTTGGCTAAGGCGTAACAATGCCGAATGGCCGGAATCCCAAGGTTAATACTAAGGCGTTTGTTCAACTCCACAACCCCCATGATGATTCGGAAGAAATTTACATTGGGTTGAGAAGGGATCAAACCCCAATAGTGGAGAACGGCCCTAAGAAGTGGGTGTAAGGGGAAGCGAACTCCGCCCTCCGCGATGGACAGAAGAGGGAATACAACCGTGTTTTGATCTTCCCTCTCCATGTCGAGAGCGTTGTCCGTGACAAGGGACAAATGAACGTCGTCAGGAACGGAAAAATGCTTCCGGAAACCGGAGATACGATCCTCGGAGAGGAGGTCTTTCAAGTGTTTCGCCATTCTAGCGAAACCAAGTATTCGCAGAGGCTGAAAATAACAAATAGAAAATAGGGTTACAATGGAGGGAGAAGAGGACTTACGAAAAACGGATGAGACAAAGGAAGGCAGGAAGAGGTTGCAGGAAACGCGAGCCACAGAGGGATATGCACTGGCGGTTCAAAAAGCTCAGGATACCGACGAAGTGTGAATTTGAAAGGACTAAAGTTTCAAATCACAATAAATGCTGAGATATACAAATAGAGCGGGAAAGTGTAATAATGAGCAAAAAAGGCGTGCGCCACCTGACGTATTGGGACATGCGAGGCCGCCCGATGATAAACTTTTTCGAATTCCGAGCCAAACACGCCGATTTAACTGCCGGTTAAATAGGGGGTTCGGGGGGCAATTGTGGTAGCCGAATAATCAGTAGAGGAAGAGGAGTAACAACTCGGCCTCTAGGTGCCAAACGGATAAAAATCTCGAAGGGGAGATCGGCCGAATACGACGACTAGGCCGAATAGGATGAAGCCCCTGCAGCCGAGTGCAAGGAAAGGTAATGATTGGAGAAGTAGACCCGGGTCCCGAGGATGAAAAATGACTATAAATACAAGAGCTTCAGACTAATAAAGGTATGTAAGAAACACTTCTGTGAACCTAGTGAGCAAGTTTTCTGGAGAGGAACTGACTTGTCCGTCGGAGTGCTAATTCCGGCACCCCCGACCGGAGTTCGTATTTTTGCAGGTGACTAGCAGAGGATCATTGGCGTCTTCCAGGATTTGAAGGGTATTTCCAGATCTCATTCACCACAAGTGATAAGCCTTTTGATCCTTTTTAAAAAAAAAATAAAAAATGGTACACCCAATTTAGTCCGCATTGGATGGAGGTCTTGAATAATTTTGTTTATCTAGCTTTCTCACATTATATTTAACTCTTTGCATTGCCTTAACTTTGATAAAACTGGTGAGCAAATAGGTGAAATTGAAGGTATGATGTGTGATTAACAAAGAAGTTTTTCTTAATATTAGATGGCATTTATGAAAATTTGCTTCTAATCTGTTACTACTGCATGCTGTTTCAATGGTGATTTTATTTTGATGGGAAAACATGACAACCATCTGAATAGTATGATAGCTGACCTAGAATTATCATGAAGAAAAAATTATCTAAATTGATAGTGTTTTCCTATTTCAAGCTAATAAACTGCCATAACTGCATTTAATCCCAAACAATGGCTCGATTTTAAGTAGCAGTCCCCCTATTCAAAAATATAAATAAAAATCTTATGAACAAGGTAAGTTGTTCTCACTTATTGAACTTAACTTGCAAGAAATGTAGCGTTGAGAGCTATATCATTTCAAAAAATGTGGTATGGACATATCATTTCTTGATCGTTTTGGTTATTATGGAGTTTCAGTGTTTCATTTGTCTTTAGAATTTCAGAATGATGCAGTAAAGAACCAAGTGTCTAAGTTACACTTTGCTAAAGCTAAGCTTGATTTGGTGACACAAACAAAATCCAAATTTGTTTTGGAGAATAGCAAGGTTCAAATATTAAATTCTGATTTCTATAGCTTGAGTGGATGTACGTAGATACTAAGGGTAGATTTTTTTTTTTTTTTTTTTTTTGGGTCATTATTGTTACTGTTTATTTTTTTACTGGCCATTAAGTGTTTTGAATTGCCTAAAGAGTTAATGTTGTTGTTGAGAGAGAACTTCACAAACCCGAGTCTGATAGCACTTGCATACATCTAGAGTTCGATTTATATTTTCCTTTTATTTTTTGATTGTGTTTGTTGTTTGATTTTGGTTTAGAAATAATCATACAATGTTTGCCTAAATTTATTCAATAAGGTTTTATCCACATTATTGCTATTTTTCAACTTTATTACAGGCATGTTTTTTAGTTAAATCTAATAGAAGTAGCACACCCAAAAAAAAAAAAGAAGAAGAAGAAGAAGAAGCTATAACGGCATTTTCCCAAAACGCCACTACAATGCCAACGGTCATATTTTTAAAATAGGAAAAAAAATCTATCACGGCGTTCTTAAAACGTTGCTGAATACTGGGTGACATTATTTTACCATTATTTATCACATTGAACGGTGTTTCGTTTTTAAGAACGCCATCTGTACTAATCTAGCAACGTTTTTAAAGCATCATAATACTACAGTGACGGCCATGTCTTCGGCATTTGGTACTAAACGTCACATAAAGAATTAACGGCGTTTTTTTAACACTTATAGCGGTGTTTTTAAATGCCACTAAATGTAAAATTTTCAACATCTGAGTGAAGAAATTATCAACTTATCAAAAATAATTTTGTTAAGATTATTTCTCCTAAACCGACTTCCGCACAACCCAACTTAGTATTATTGTGACATAGTGATTTGCTCTCCAATTCCCATAGTAAAAGTTGAGTTCGACTCTCATGTAGATCCCATTTTCCTTAGAAGCGATCCCATTTTCTCTTCTCCTTAGATCTGAAATAAAGTAGATTTTAACTTAAAATAGAAGTTATTATTGTGTAGGTTACTGACTCCAATGGGCAACCATGTGAAAGAACATTCTTTTTAGATGGTGCCACTTTCTCACAGTATCATTCCTTGGTCCTCGTTATCCTCTCAACATAGGCCATTGTGATCTTTTTCTTTTCACTCTTTTCCTCTACTTTCTCCATAAAGTAGGACCAATTTCCAAAAGACAGCTAAGGTTGTACGTATAAATAAATAAATAAATATATATATATAACAATCTCATCAATTTGGATTTCTTAAAGATCATTGGAAAAGAAGGAGTAGCACATGTTCAATGGGGGGTTGGAGACATGTCGAGTTTATGTTTTGACACAATTTAGGTTCTATATGGATGGAATTGGTGACATGCTTAGGACATTGTGTCAGCTATTATTTAGTCACCCATCCATTCTATGTAAAAACAGAAATCTCATAATATGGACACCATGTGATATGGTTTTAGCATGGGCAATTGTTTTGTTTTGGAGCGTTTGTTGGAGAGGGAAATCATTTTAACTGTTTCCCATTAAGTCCAAGTTTGGCAATTGCAAAATAATTCATCTTTTTATTTTTTTTTCATCACATTACCTCTCTATTTTTCTGTACATCTTTTCGTAAAAAGACAAAAAATACACTTATTTAGGTCATCCCAAACAGTCCCTAAATCATATGATTTACACGCATTGAGATCCTTTGGGAATTCAAAACCCTTCATTGTGCTACCCAAAAAGCTCACAAAACTTGTTCAGTATTATTTTTTAAAATAAAATAATGAAAGTAAAAAAATATATTTATTTTTGTACAAAAACATATTTAGAAAATTCGACAATAAATTTGTAGTATTTTCTTAAAATGTTAGCTGTTTTTTTTCTCTTATCTTTTTGAAAAATAATTTTTAGAAACAATTTGCATAACAAAATTTCAGAAATTTCAAAAAATTAAAGTTAAAATGACACCAACTAAATCTTTGATTTTCTTAACACGACTTCTGTCCAGCCTCTTAGAGGACTAAACGGTTTAGTTTAGGCTCACAGACTCATCAAAAGTTCTATTTTAATGATTCATTCTATTAATTTTTTGAGTTCTCGTATGTAAATTATTAATAAATAAAAAAATTAAATCAAATCAAATCAAATTGATCAATAATTGTAACTACTTGATGTAATCACATTTATTGTTTAAAGAATGAACGATTTGCTTTTAAAATATACCGTTAATTTTCTTAAAGACCAATATAATAAAATTTTATAATTATAATTATCAGACTAATTTATAATTATTATTTTTTTTTTATAAATAATCTAAGATCAAACAAATTAATAAATTAAATTATTAAAATAAAACTCGTAATAAGCACACATGCCCCAAGTGAACTAGTAACCCCATCCCTAATTTCTTTGCCAACAATTAGAGTACAAAATAAATTGAAAGTAATGTCCAAACTCATAAAAGTGATACAATTAATATATTCTTTGACAAGAAAGATCAAACAAACATGATAGGCTCCGTCATGTTCATGTGGGCACAATAATGATCAACCATAAGGTCCATATCATTAATACAAGTGTTGTACAACTATTGACCAAAATGGTAAGCAACCCCTCGATCAGTCACTATTTTCCATGTTTTAATCAGACGGTTCATCAAAAAAAAAAAAAAAAGTGCAGTGCCAAACTTGGCCATGTGCATGGCTTTTAGAAAAGTATGAACTTTGAGTAGTGTCTTTCTCAGACCTTTCTTAATCTAGGAATGAACTAATCAAAAATGATCATCCACCGACAACTTTAAGCTTTGACAGACTCTTATGGTCCAGTATGTGATCCTCGAATTGTACACTTGTAGCTAAATGTAATTTCAAATTGACCATTCGAATTGATCCACTCAAAAATAAAAATGCCATAAACACACATTTTTTTGTTTTTTGTTTTTTTGTATCTGTAACATTTTCACACTAAAAGTCCAAAATTCTTTAAACACGTAATAATAATAGTATTTGAAAAAATTACATGAACAGTTCATGTTTTTTGTTTTTTATATAATAATAATAAAATTGTGTCATCAAAAAGACAAACGTATCATAAGGGGTGTTTTACGTCTTTTCCATGACACATTTTCTATATTCGTAGTTTTT